>BPLQ01004544.1:3072308-3567188 GCA_021605075.1 Caerostris darwini
TATATATATATATATATATATGAGACATAACTTAATTTAAGACGTATTTGTTAATCTGCAAGATAATTTGCTTGACCCAATGAGAGATAAATTATGAATAAAAAAATAGAGTTAGAAATAATATTAGAATACATGATACGAATTGATTTTTTACTTACTTACATAATATTTTCCGAAAGTCATTCTGACATCTAAATTGTGTAATACGTCAAGCAAATATGAATTTTCTGATTGCTCTCTATGACATACGCTGATAGTAGAATAATATTTGGACAGATTCCAGGGCCACATCATCCCGCGTAATGGATCGCAATTCATTGGAGTTCTAGTTAGGTGGAAATAGGAAAGACCGGTTTTATGGTACCGGCTTACACTTATCAGCAGATACAAAGCAAGCGTTTTAGTGCAAATCAACTAATGCCCGCAGGCATTTGGATATTGCCTAAAGCATTTCAGTATTTCATTTATAGATTGCCTATATTCGTGAATGGGCTTGCCTCAGTCACGCAATAAATTCACGCCTATTTTTAATAAATATTTAAAATAACAGTTTAAATCATTGATTACTGTGGCAGTCATTACAAAATCAGCATCTAAAATAATACAAGATCATTGTTTTTATCACATATTTCATTCTGATTTGGATTATGTATTTTTGTAACTAATTTGCTAACGTAGAAAAATAAGTACTCCCTACACATTTATTTAAATAATTCACATTTAGATGCTAAAATATTCAAAAATATATCATAGCATTGTTATAGATACTACTAAAATGTATTAGATTAGTAGCATAGATAGATTAACATTGTTATAGATACTACTATAAATATATTTTTGTAACTAATTTGCTAACATAGAAAAATAAGTACTTCCTACACATTTATTTAAATAATTCACATTTAGATGCTAAAATATTCAAAAATATATCATAGCATTGTTAAATATACTACTAAAAATTAGTATTAGATTACTATTATAAATATATT
This sequence comes from Caerostris darwini, assembly GCA_021605075.1. Taxonomy (NCBI): domain Eukaryota; kingdom Metazoa; phylum Arthropoda; class Arachnida; order Araneae; family Araneidae; genus Caerostris; species Caerostris darwini. The sequence continues at coordinate 3,073,298 of BPLQ01004544.1, forward strand.
TTTGTAACTAATTTGCTAACATTTTAAATAAATCACATTTAGATACTAAAATATTCAAAAATATATCATATATATACTAGTTAGATAAAAAAAAAACTATAAATATATTTTTGATTTATTATTTTTTTTACTAACACATAATAAACAATATTATAATACTGTGTTATAGATACTATTATAAATATATTTTTTTGAAAAAGTAGAAGGACAGTCAAAATATTCAAAAATATATCATTTTTTTTTGCCAAAAATACAATATGCTTTTATTAAAAATTACTGTTTTTATTATCCTAAATTTTCATAAAGTTGTTTTGTTAAAGTTTTAAAAATGTTTTATTTACGTTAAGTTTTTTATAGAAAGTTAAATGACTATTTTTTTTTTTACCATCATTTTAACTTAGGAATGCAATACTTAATAACTTTGGGTTTAAAAAGTAGAAGGACACATTCAAAAATCTATTTAGAAGCTGTTGGAAAGTTTATAGGTAAGTGTTTTTTTCTTTTTAATTCCTTTTTAACAAGAATAAAATATTTAGCTAAAAATTCATAGTTTTTATTGGTTTTAGGATGCCCAGAGGAATACCCCCTTAAGTAAGTTTCAGAAAGGCCAAATAGTTGCCTATAAAAATGAAGGCAAAGGTGTGAGAGAGATTGACTAAAGCTACGAATCAGTCCTAATACTGTTTCGAACTTCATAAGAAACCCTGAAAGTGACAGAAGAAAAAAAAGACAGGAAGACCAAAAAAACTCACCCAACGTGATCAACGAAAAATCATTCGTGAACTCAAAAAAGACTGGTGGAAGTGTCGGCAAGGCGCAATTTCAATCAAGAATTACACATGTAACCAAAAGAACTGTCTATAACTACATAAAATGCTCAAAAAAGTTCGTCTTCAAAAAATTTGCACCATCCGAAGTGGAATGAAGGACACATGAAGAACCGACTGCAGTGGGCTAAAGACCACATGTCCTGGAGCTCAGAATGGACCTCAGTTATATTTTCCGATGAGAAAAATTCAATTTGGATGGTCCAGATGGTTATCAGCACTATTGGCACTGTCTTGGTATTGAAGAAGAAACTTATTCTACTCGACAGATGGGAGGAGGTGGTTTAATGGTATGGTTAGCAGTTGGCTATGGAGGCAGGACAAGTTTAGTCTTTCTAAATGGTAGACAGAACCATACAGACTACATCCAGACTCTAAACTCAAATCTTCTCCCATATGGCACTGAGTTAGGAGGGAGATGACTGAATTTTTCAGCAAGATGGAGCCTCATTTCACACTGCAAATGGTGTTAAAGATTGGTTTGCAGCAAACAATGTTCGATTTTTACATTGGCCTGCTAAAAGTCCTTATCTCGACATTGTAGAGAACATATGGGCAATGATTGTATGTCGTGTTTACAAGGGTGGAAAGCAGTTTAAATCTGTAGCTGAGCTGCAGAAATCATTAAACTTTGTATGGGACAATTTTTGCCAAACAAAATTCAATCTTTATACAGTTCGATGCCAAATAGGATCTTCGAAATAATTCGACCCAACAGGAAAAGAATTCCATATTAATTTATATAGTACACCTCTTTTTTGAAGTGTCCTTCTACTTTTTCACTGATCATGAGATCGTCAAAACCAATTTTTTTTTTTATTAAGTATACATTTTTTGTAAATTGTATAAAAATGCTTTTTGTTTTTCTTCTAGATACAGGTATCTGCATGTAAAAACGTTGTGAATAAATTATTATTTCTTTAAAAATGCGTCATTATTCATTTATCAAAAATAATCTAATGTCCTTCTACTGTTTTACATACCCGATGGCAATTTATTTAATTGATGTATTTCAATTTTTATTTACATTCTGATATAAAATATTTTCTTTAAAGCATTCTGTTCTGAATAAAAATAGATTTTGTTCAAAATTTGTTTTGCATTTACAAAAGTTTATTAATGGGTATTCATACCACACATTCTGATATAAAATATTTCTTCTGTCATGTTTCATGTTTGAAATAAAGTAACTCATAAATATAGGAGCATCAATATATTTTGCATCAAATTATCTTGTATTAGTGAATTTCTGTATATGTGGGTTTGTATTATCAGAAATGAGCGATAAAACTTCTAATATATATACAGAACATTTCTTTGACACACCATATGCGTATATTTATAAAGTATGGTTTCACAAACATGCACACATATAAACTTAATACTATATACGTATGTATGCCAATGTGAGAATTTTATAGAGAGTTTCACATACATTTAGTAGATTTTATGACAAATCAACCAACTTTGTCACTCTCCACAAACCTTTCTGAATATATATAGGACATGTGTTGCACTGGTTTATTCAATTCCTACTATTAGTTCACATTCTCACTATATATATTTATATATCTTGTTCAAATTTTCAATTGTTAATAAAATACTTTTTATTCATCTACTCAAGTTCATATACATTTTTTAATACTTGTAGTGGATGACACTTGATTTTAAAACATTTTTCAAATATTAATTCATTAATTAAATTTAATTAATTAATTTTAGTTTTATATGGGAGAAAAAAATGTCTCTTATATAAGATATTTAGCAGGATATAAATTTTAGTAATAAATACCGTCAGTAGCGAAGCGTGAAGATCGCTGGAAAAAATTTCTTTTTCAGATTCTTTTTTCAGTCTGGGTTCGAGTCTGAGTCAAGAAGAAGAACAAAATGGAAGATGAAACATGTGAATAAATTAGTGCGAAATATGGAAAGTGTGTATGTGAGAGAGAGAAAGTGTGTGTGTGAGAGAGAGAGAGAGAGAATTTTTTCTAACTTAAAAAAATGAACGAAAATTATTTATAAAGGACTTTCTGCAATATAGTGAAAAAAAGTAGGAATTGACTTTAAAATTTTTTTTTATATTGCTTGTTTTTACTATATAATTCACATTCTTACTTTTCAAATGCAAGTAAAAATATAATTCTTGAATATAAGAAATACTTCTTGAGCAAAATGTGAATAAAACCCTACTTAAACCACCTAACATAATTTAAAAATGCTTCCAATAAAAGAATGGCGATTTGTTTTTTCCCCAGACAAGTCATTTCACTCCTCATGAAGCAGTCTCATAATTCCTCCTTTCTCATTACTTTAGCATTCAAAGCTAAAGTCGAAATATCTCTCCATAAAATTAAAAATGATTGTTTCAGTCTTAATAACTCAGTCTGCATCTTATTCAGAAATGGCCCAAACATGTATGCATTTTTTTTTATTATTCATTTTGAAATAGAATGCATTTAAATCAAACACTATGCATGTGAGAGGAGTGATTATCAGGCTTCCTATTCAACTGGTGAGTTAATGTTTTCGAGAAGAAAGGCGCAGTAAATTACCATAAATTATAATTTATTTACTTGAAGCAAATTATGATAAACCAACCAGAAGCGAATTCAGGGCGGGGAGAAAAGAGAATTTGGGACAATAAATCCTCTATAACGAGGTCTGAAGCTTTAGGACCGTTTTATTCGCTCTTTTCACGATTGACTTCCCGCATTATCTGGATAACGATCTAACTTACAGGAGAAATTTTTGCTGCCAGAAACCGATTATCATGCCACAAGATTAGCTACTAAACGCGTCCCTTTCATGTCTGGTGTCATTTAATGATGTTGGCCTTTTTTACTATTCCTGCTGATGATGGTAGCTTCTACAGCTTGATGAATAACAGTGCATTTTTAGGTAATGCAAGAAGATGAGACATATGCATACCATGCTTTTCTCATAAAATTTGGAAAATCACTGTTTACAAAAAAGAAAGCAAATGTTAAGGGAATATCTAATGGCTATAAATATCCAAATTTATTAATCTTAATTTTAGTTCAAAGTATACATAATTAAAGGCAATAAGAATCCCAGTACTATTTGATTTATTTGGTATTTACTTTAGAAGTTGTAGTGCAATAAACATTTATTTTAGCTATTACCTCACAGCAAAATTAAGTGTCTTTTCTGCATTAAAATTATTGTTATTATTAGATTTATTGTATGAATTTACAATTACCTGTATTTTCTGTCAGATTTAAAAAATATGTATATATATCTCAACGTTTACTTAAATACCATCAAAATAATACAAATATGTAATAACAGTAATTAATATCATCACATACAAAAGTATTATCAGATGTATGTAATGTACATACTAAACGCGTCCCTTTCATGAATGGTGTCATTTAATGATGTTGGCCTTTTTTACTATTCCTGCTGATGATGGTAGCTTCTACAGCTTGATGAATAACAGTGCATTTTTAGGTAATGCAAGAAGATGAGACACATGCATACCATGCTTTTCTCATAAAATTTGGAAAATCACTGTTTACAAAAAAGAAAGCAAATGTTAAGGGAATACGTAATGGCTAGTAATATTCAAATTTATTAATCTTAATTTTAGGTTAAAGTATACTGGCAGTAAGAATTCCAGTAATATTTGATTTGTTTGGTACTTACTTTAGTAGTTGTAGTGGAATAAGCATTTATTTCAGCTGTTACCTCATAGCAGAAGTTGGTATCTATTCCGTATTAAAATTATTGATATTATTAGATGAATTGTAAGGATTTACAATTATCTCTACTTTCTGTCATATTTAAAAAAATACGTATATACGTGATAATGTTTACTGAAACACCATCAAAATATTATAAATATGTAATAACCGTAAGTAATATCATCAAATACAAAAATATTTCCAAATGTATAGCTACTAAATGCGTCCCTTTTATGTCTGGTGTCATTTAATGATGTTGGCATTTTTTACTATTCCTGCTGATGATGGTAGTTTCTACAGCTTGATAAATTACAGTACATTTTTAGGTAATGCAAGAAAAGGAGACACATGCATACCATGGTTTTCTCATAAAATTTGAAAAATCAGTGTTTACAAAAAAAGAAAGGAAACGTGTAATGGCTATTAATATCCAAATTTATTTATCTTAATTGTAGTTTAAAATATACAAAATTATAGGCAATGAGAATCCCAGTAATATTTGATTTGTTTGGTATTTACTTTAGTAGTTGCAGTGCAATAAACATTTATTTTAGCTGTTAATTCGCAGTAAAAGTGGACATCTTTTCTGCATTAAAATTATTGTTATTATTAGATTTATTGTATGGATTTACAATTATCTGTATTTTTTTGTCAGATTTAAAAAAATATGTATATACGTCAAAATGTTTTGCTGAAACACCATCAAAATAATACAAATATGTAATAACAGTAAGTAACATCATCAAATACAAAAATATTATCAAATGTGTAGCTATTAAACGCGTCCCTATCATATCTGGTGTCATTTAATGATGTTGGCCTTTTTTATTATTCCTGTTGATGATGGTAGCTTCTACAACTTGATGAATTATAGTGCATTTTTAGGTAATGCAAGAAGATAAGACACATGCATACCATGGTTTCTCATACAATTTGGAAATAGGTATTTCCAAAAAAGAAAACAAATGCTCAGAATCACAAAAAAGGATATTCAAAGACAGTATTTAATGGCTATTAATATCCAAATTTATTAGTCTTTATTGCAGTTTAAAAATATACAGATTTATAGGTAATAGGAATCCCAGTAATATTTTATTTGTTTGGTTTTTACTTAAGTAGCTATAGTGGAATATACATTTATTTTTAATTTTATTTTAACTATTACCTCATAGCAAAAGTGGGTATCTTTTCCATGTTTAAATTACTGTTACTATTAGTTATTATAATATTTTACAATTATCAGTATTTGTCAGATTTATATGGCATATTTTTTACTTAAACACCATCAAAATAATACAAATATGTAATAACCGTAAGTAATATCAGGAAATATAAAACTTATTATCAACAGAAGTTATTACACTTTAAATAAATATTATTATTTTGAGCTACCTTTTAATTATAATGTAATTTATCGGTTCGTTAACAAGCATTAAAATATTTTTACTCTTTTAATTAAAATTAAGAGAGAATATTAAAAAAAAATATTTTGAGACGTTTATTTGATTTCAAAAATAACTTTTATTCAAAAGGAATAAAATGCATAGAAAAATTGTTACTAGAATCATAAACAAAAAAAAACTATATAAAAGGAAACTAGTCTTTAAAAGTAAAGATGGTAAAACAATATCATAAAGAAGTTACGATGTAGGATTTGTCTTATTATAACACTTAAAAAGTTAATTAGAAGTAACTAATATAATTTTTTATAACAGAGCACTTAAAACTATCTAATATAATTAAAAACTGCCATTAATAAAAACAACTCTCACAAATGTAAAATTAACGTTAAGCAGTGACACAGCATGTAGTAACATTATCAAAATAAAAGAATTCAGTATTTTTTGTCAACGAAAAAAAACTTAGTATTGTAATCGTTATAGCATAAACACCAAACTCCTTCATAAAATAGAAATTATAGAAACATCGTAAAGTAAAATAATGCCCCCAGCAAATCTGAAACATAAAAAAATGTAAAGTTTTCACTTTATAGTTCCAATTAACCAAAAATTTAAAAAACAAGACTAATTTAATAGAATTATCGTTAACAGTTTACATGTTTTCTATATGTAAAGTATATATTAAAATATTTATGTATTTATTTATGCATTATGGTATTCTTGACTCCTGTCATATACAGGGTGGTTATAATTAAAGTATTCAGATCCCTCTACACTCAGTTCTATCTAATGAATTTTGATTAAACTTGGTATATAGGGTATATAGACCATGGGAAAAAGATTTCTGTAATAAAAAAAAAATAGTTCAAATTTTGACCACCAAGGGGAATTGTGGCACCTAAAGAAGGACAAAAAATTTGTCAAAACCATTAAAATTTATTGAATTACAGAATATGCTCAACGTGTGCTCCATTGACATCAATTACGTGTTAAAAGCGCGTTATAGCGGGTTCAATGGTAGAGCGAAGAAACTCTCGAGGAATTTCAGCAACACGGCGTGTAATGCTGAATTTTAACTCAGGTAAAGTTCTAATTCCTTCTGCATAAACACGATCTTTTAGGAATTCCCACAACCAAAAATCACAGGGATATAAGCCGGATGAAAGAGGAGGGCAGGCATCCGTAAAAGCTCTGGATATTACACGATTCTCGCCAAAGTCAGCACGAAGCAGTTCTTTAACTTGGCGCCCAATGTGAGGAGTTGCTCCCTCTGTTTCTGTAAAGCAGGAATGCCTTGTTGTCGAATGAGTTCACTGTGCCGTGCATTCTTGACAGAGCTCATTTTAGGACCTTGAGGAGCAGGAATTTCAAAGAAAAACAGTCCGAGGATAAAATCAGCAGTAAATCCACACCATGCAGTCACGTAACCGGAATGCAGTGGCTGTTGGTGCAGGAAATTAGGAGGTGAAGCACCCCATATGCGGCCATTTTGATTATTCGCAGCTCAATCTAAAGAAAAGTGCGCCACATCTGACCATAAAATTTGCCAAGGCCATGCGTCATCAACTTCTATTCTCGCCAAAAATCAGCAAGCAAATTCATAGCGTTTTTGGTGGTCTTGAGGGAGCAGCATTTGCACCACGTGTATCTTATACGGATACCATTTTAAAATGGATCGCAGAATTTTTCTTACTGCTGAACACGAAATCGCCAACTCATGTGACCCAACCGAGCACTTGCTCAAGAACAGCTGGAAGTGGAGATTCTTTTAACCGCAGCAGTAGTGATTTCTTCGATAGTTTCATTCACAACTCGTTTCCACCCTTTTCCTGGCACCACACCCAAGTCTCCTGACTCTTCAAATTTCATCACCATCTTCTTTAAACCATTCTTTGACATGGGCCCTTTTCGCAATCCCTTTAAGCGACGATATTCATGCAGTGCATCTAAGCTATTATTGCAGTTTTGTACCAGTAAAGCTCGATGTTTCTTCTGTAAGGACATGATTAACTATGACAAAGTCCCGAAGAATGATTTTTGGTCTCTGACTGCAAGTCTCTTTATATGTTTGACTAATTGGCATAAGGGAATTTTGAAAATTTCCTCCTGGTGGTCAAAATTTGAACTATTTTTTATTGCAGAAATATTTTCCCCATGGTCCATATACCGTATATACAAAGTTTTAAAAACAGTTAACTTCAAATATACGCTATCGGAGCATTAAAAACACAATGAGATGAATATATCTGTTTTAATAATAGAAACAACTTTAAAGACAATTGCCGAGTAATTGTGATTATATTGTAGAGGATTTCTATTCATTAAAGTTGTCGATCATTAAATGCAACCAAAGCTGCCATTTGACGCTAAAAACGACTGAATAATAGCTGGGTTAATTGCAATAGGAGTGGCTACATTCTCTTTTAAAAACAAATAAGAGTAGAGAAACAAAGAAGATGTTTTAACATGTTGCAAAAGAAAGAGCGGATGTTTCATTTTCGAAACAAGTGAATGAATAAGTTTCTACCTCAATAAAACATTTAATGATAAAAGTAAAACAGATTATGAAGCCATTTTAACTTATGAAGATTGATAATAAAGTTGCCAGTTGTCACTAAAATGATTTCTTTCGTGTTAGTTTGAAGAAAAGTATTAAGCAAAAAACATAAATGAATTGTTTATTGATTTTTTTATATTCAAAGGCCTTTAACCCTTGCACTCTGTTATCGCCATGGTGATATTTCAATACTAAAGAAGAAAACAGAAGTCTTTTCGGAATAGAATATGGAATTTTTACGAATTTAGTTATAAATTAATTATGTAACAATGTATCACAATACTTATCAACAGCAACCTTAAATTAATTGAGTAATAACTTAATTGAGTTTCCATCAAAGGCCTTTATATCACACGTAATTAATATAATATAATTCATCAAAATTGTTATATATCCAATTGTTAAATATCCGTAATTATGTTAATTTATGTGATGCTTGAATAAAGAGCGTTGTATGTAATAAGGAGCTTATTTAAGAGTTACGTGAAAATTATGTATTATTTATTCTTTATATGCTTAAATACTATTTATTCTTTGTTACAAGTATTTATTGCTACAAAAAAAAGGTCTTTTAATCTACCAGTAAAAACATTCTCTAAGTCGATCTAATCTAATCTAATTACTTTTCTAAGATCTAAATAATTTTTTTTTCAAAAAAAAAAAGAATATTATTATATAAAAGCATCAAAAGTAGTCATATTAAACCAAAAACGCATTACTTATAAATAAAATATGTAATTATTGTATTTACTAAATATGTTATCAGTTGTATTAAGAGTTAAGTGAGACATTTAAAGAAAAATTTCATGAATTTTATTAATTATTCAATAGATCTTTCGCAATATTTTATAAATTTTGCTCATAAACCAGACAAAACTAAATTTAATGTTACTTATAAATTAATTACAATTAAATTTAACTTTACGTCTAAATTACTCAAAACTAAAATGACAATCAAAGCGAATTTTTCTGAAAACTTTTTAACAGATTAAACATTTGTTTAAGGGATTAAATATGTTTTTTCTTACAGAGTTTTAATTTTTTTAAGTGTTATGTTGACGTATTTAAAAACAAAAATGTTTCTTTATTATTTTATCTCTCTTTTAGATGCAGCAACTTATTTTCTTATCTTTCCATAGCGCGTTCAAGAATTGCTTTTTATTTCTATATTATACAGTTACAGGAATCACAATAATTCCTGAAATTAATAAAAAAAAAAATTAATATTACGTTCTAACTTTGAAAATTGACATCTTAGAGTAACTTATTAAGAAAATACCCAATGTAAATAACGTAAATCAATTTGTGCGCTCCATTATTTAATTCTAAATATTTCAAGAAAATGATGAAACAAAGTGCAAAATTCAATTTAAAATAATGTTACTTTCTATATTATTATCTTTAAACTACTTTCAGCTTAATACATAAAATAAAGCAAATGACTGTTGTTTCATAAGAACATATTGTTTAATATACTCAAGAAAACAATTATTTTGCCATTTTTACCAAATTAAATGTAAAAATTTGATGGTTGTTTTGATTTTTAAAAACTTTTGTATATATATATATATAGCATTCGAATTTCAAAATTTTGTTAGACATGAATATTTTAATAAGAATATGATGCAAAATTTATCCTTTATGTTTTGTATTAAGTAGATAATAATTTTTTTTCCAATATATTAAATGTTTTCAAATATGTTTTAAAGGAAGGATTATAACAAACTAAAGTAAATTTCCTTAATAATTGAAAATGGCTTATAAATTTGTTAGATAATGTTAAAGTATTTTATTATTTATTGTCTGCTCTAAGGTTAGCTATATTTATTACATGAGATGAAAAATAAAACATGCTGATCTTTTATAAATATAGAAATCATTAAACAATAATGTATTTATATGGAATGAGATATTTTGTAAGTAGTTCTAGTTTATACAGTTTGTGTGATAATATAAAAACAATAATATTATTGTATTAAAAAATTTAAGAAAGATTAAAATTTACAAGCATTTATACAAAATTATGTCTAAAATTTATATCAACACTTAGTAAAATTTAAAAAAAAATGTTTACAATTTTCTTATATTTTTAAAATTATGGTTAAAAACTTAAATTAAAAGACGTTACTTTCTAGTTCTATGAAGTTAATAAATTTAAATATGATGAATTTACATTAATGCTTACTATTTTATATCTTTCTTAGCGTAAATAATGCATTTTTGTCAATAAAGAGTGCAATTTTATTTATTTTTTGTACACAGAGTTAGGAGAGAAAAATATTAACTTAGAAAAATAAATATTCTGTGGCTTAGCATTTTCAAACTTTCAGTATTCGCTATTCAGTTTTCAATCATAATCTTCACCTCCCTTTCCCCCTCTCATACAATAGCAATGTATACAAAATGTATTTTGACGCTAAAGTTACATTACAACTTGAATTACAAAAGTTACACATTACCAAGAATAAATTTATTGATATTTAGCAACAGCGATCCATTTCATGGAAAAAAGCCTGAATCAATGTCTCTCTTATGCCTTCTGTCTTGCATCCACGATATGGGATATTCTTGTGGCTTCACGAGAAGTTCTGATTTGTCTCGAACATCCTAGAACATCTGCACGACAGAGACACAGACGTGTTTAAATGCAGCCCCTCGTTCAATTCCAGCCAGTCTCAGTCAAATCGATCTTTATATCTCCATAATGTTTTTTGACACTAAAGCTACACTACGACTTTAATTACAAATCTTGCAAATTAACAAGAATAAGTAAATTTATTGATATTTAGCATCAGCGATTCTCTTCATGGAAAAAAACCTAATGAATGCCACTCTTTTCCATCCACCATATGGGACATTCTCGCTGCTTCACGAGAAGTTCTGATTTATCTCGAACATTTCGGAACGTCTGTACGACAAAGACACAGACGTATTTAAATGCAGCCCCTCGTTCAATTCCAGCCAGTCTCAGTCAAATCAATCCTTCTATCCCTATAATGTATTTTGACGCTAAAACTGCACTACGACTTTAATTACAAACTTTACAAATTACCAAGAATAAATAAATGTATTGATATTTAGCAACAGTGATCCATTTCATGAAAAAAAAACCGAATAAATGTCTCTCTTTTGCATTCACCACATGGAACATTCTTGCGGCTTCGCGAGAAGTTCTTATTTGTCTCAAACATTCTAGAACGTCTGCACGACAGAGACACAGACGTGTTTAAATTCAACCCCTCCTTCAATTCCAGCCAGTCTCACTCGAATCGATCCTTCTATCCCTATCTAATATATAGTGGATGTTACAATTTGAAAAAGTGTATGTGTGTGCGTGTTAATTGCAATTTACGGTACAATATTTTCGTATATACAATCATATATTTATATATACAATCTTATTTATAACTGTATTATATCATTGTAAATATGTATTTTATTTATTATGTCAGAATGAATTTTGTTTTGCTTTCCTTTCAGTAAATTAATCAATTATTTTTTAAATAATAATTTCTTTCCGATGTACAAGTTAGTGTTACCATGCACCCTAAGGACCATGCCGCACAGGTTGAGAATCGTTGTTTTAGCTTGTAAACGTCTAAGACCCTAACTTCCAAAAAATGCATATTATATTTTTTTTTCAATATAAATTGAAACAAATTCAGAAAGTTACATTTTTTTAAGTTTAATTTAATTGAATGTTCCTTTGAATTAATGCATTGTAGTATTCCATCCAGTTAAAGTATATTTCTGCTGTATGTCTAGTTTCATTTATAAATTCATTAATCATCATACGCATATTTTTTATACCTTTGAGGGGACCCTGTGATAGAGAGCTGCTGAATTCAAGCTTTCAGGATTTTAATAAAAACCATGAACAATGTTATTAAAACTTTATAGATATATTAAATCACTTTAATAGTGCACAAAAAATTATAATTAAAAAAAACTTTTAAGTAGTTAAGGAGTGGTGCTGAAGTTGCCCTCTTCATAAATATGGACCTGGGTGGTGTATCAAATTTTGTCTATTTCTCTTATCTGTAAACAAAAAACGAAAAACAATTTTTGATCAGTATGAGTGTAGTTATCGCAGGAACTAGAATAAAAAAAATTGACAAAATGGCGCTTTGTTTAAATTTGCATACAGAAAACCGACTGTTTCTTCATTTTTTTTGTATGTAAAAAATAATAAGTATTCAACGCAAAAACATTTATTTTAGTTGTAGCGATAGGTATTGGTGCACTGAATAACATAGTAAAATTTGACACGAATTGGCCGAGTAGTTTTTTTTTTCCACTCACACCGTTCAGAAAAAAGTAGTTTCGAAATAAATGAGTTTGAAGTTTAAGGTAAACACATTCTCATCTAAATGGTCTGTATAACTTAAAATATCGTCAATATCATTACAAAAATTTAACAATATATTCTTAAAGGATTATACTTTCGAAATACCGAAAAAACGATTTTAATTTTTTGAAAATTCTAGACCAGCGAATCCCCTTAAAGAGAAAAAAAATAATAATGTTATTTTGACTTTGATTAGTTGAGACTGGAGAATATTTTCAACTCATTTAGGAGAAGAAAGTCTACTATTTTTTATCTTTTTTTCATGCCGGCATTGTTTTTATTTCTAAGTAACCTCCCTTTGTACCACCTCACTTTAGTTGGAAACTTACTTTCTAATACTCTTTCGATTGAACTATCACTGAAATCTCTGGGGATAAATATACACTTTGATAAATCTCGCTTTAGCTTGCAAATATCTAAAACCCTGACATTCAAAAGTGCATATTTTACTTATTTCAATATAATTTACAAAAAATTCAGTAATTTACATTTTTGTTAAAGTTTAATTTAATTGAATGCTCCCTGGAATTAATTCCTTGTAGTATTCCATCCAGTTAATGTATATTTCTGTTGTATCTATAGTATTCATTTATAAATGCATTAATAATCATACACGTATTTTTTATTCTTTTAAGGTTACCCGGTGGTCTAGCACCGGTGAATTCGACGAGTTTTCAGGATTTTTTTTTTATTGAAAACAATGAACCATGTTATTCAAACTTTATAGATATATTAAATCACTTTAATAGTATACAAAACATTATAATTAAAAAAAAAAACTTTTTAGTAGTTAAGGAGAGGCACTGAAGTTGCCCTCCTCATAAACATGGACCTGAGTGTTGGATCAAATTTTGGCTTTTTCACTTATCTGTAAACAAAAAATGAAAAAACACTTTTTGATCTGTATGAGTGTAGTTATCGCAGGAACTAGAATAATAAAAAGAATAGAGAAAATGGTGCTTTGTTGAATCTTACGTATAGAAAACATACTGTTTTCCCATTATTTTTTGTTTGTAAAAAATTAAAAATATTCAACGTAAAAACGTTTTTTAGTTCCAGCAATATGTACTGGTGTACTGAACAACATAGTAAAATTTAACACGAATTGGCAGAGAAGTTTTTTTTTTTTTTTTTTTTTTTTTTTGCCTCATACCATTCAGAAAAAAGTAGTTTCGAAATAAATGAGTTTGAAGTTTAAGGTAAATACAATCTAATCTAAATGGGCTGTAGAACTTAAAATATCGTCAATAACATTACAAAAATGTAACAATATATTCATAAAGGATTATACTTTCGAAATACCAAAAAAAAAGATTTTAATTTTTTGAAAATTCTAGACCAGCGGGTCCCCTTAAAGAGAAAAAAAATAATAATGTTATTTTGACTTTGATTAGTTGAGACTGGAGAATATTTTCAACTCATTTAGGAGAAGAAAGTCTACTATTTTTATCTTTTTTCATGCCGGCATTGTTTTTATTTCTATGTAACCTCCCTTTGTACCACCTCACTTTAGTTGGAAACTTACTTTCTAATACTCTTTGGATTGAACGATCTCCGAAATCTCTGGGGATAAATGTACACTTTGATAAATCTCGCTTCATCCCATGGGTACAGAAGCCCACTTAAAGAATCGTTGATCGCAACGATCACTTACCGGAAAGCTCGTTAAACAGGCTCTTTTATTTTTTCAAGTCCACCCCCTTGTGATATGGAATAGGCAAGGCGCATAACAATGTTAGAAGCACAATTCCCTTATTGAAAGTTATTCCTGTTTTATGGGTAGAAGACGAAGCATTTTCCTCCTGAGAGCAGGCATTGTGCTTAGATAGCAGCAGACAAGAGCTGTGCAATAAAATGGTAATTGAAACTTCATTGCTTAAGTAATAAGGGTAAAATATATGACGCACAGCTGTCACCAGAGCCATTAGTTTAATCCTCCGATGTTTCCACACCTTAAAAATGCCTTCATTGATCCAGCCAACGTCAGGTCTTGGGAAGAAAGTATTATAATTTGAGAACTTTGTTTTAAAACTTTGGGAGAAGAAGATTTGGGGGAAGGGAAAAATCATTAAACCGTACTATAGACCCGTGATGGGGTAATAATGGTATTAAAATCTCCAAGTTTACCAAAAGGTTCTTTCTTTTTTTTTTTTTTTTTTTTTTTTTTTAATTTGTTATTCCTTAAAAATGGTAGCTGTTGCTGCTGTACAGCGTTGTATCGGTTATTTAATTCATTTTTGCTTTTTTTTTCTAATCTTATAAATCAGTTTTCTACCTGTATGTAAACAGAACTCAATTTCCTGTGTTACATTCATTACTTTTTTAACTTTCGTTAGAAAATGCATGAAAAAAAGTGTGGAGAGTGCAGCTGTATTAGCTTAAGTAATAAAGATAAGCGAGGAAATGTTCCAGTTTTTTATGTTGCGTTTTCGGTAGGTTTTACCTGTTAGTGCTTAGAAAATATGTTTTCATTTAAAGGATATAAGCTTGACACATAAAATATTTTTCCTGTTTGGAGAAAAAAAATGGAACTCAGAAGAACTTTATTTATTTGATAGCGTTTTTGTAAATAATGTATCGGGGATGTAATAAGGAAGAGCAAAAGAATTTCACCATGTGGTTATTTATACATTTTTTTAGTTTTCTTTCAAAATAAATTAATTAAATTAGTATTATTAAATTTCTTATTAAACATTTTGTTTAATAGCATAGTTTTTTTCTTCTAAATATTAGTAAAATTTCATAGACTATTTCAAAGTTGCTTTGAAGTAGTTGAATTTTAAAATTATACACATTATTTTTAGTCATTCTTATTTTAAATGGGTAAAAAATGTTAATTTTTATACAAAACAACTGCAAAAGTAAAAATATTTGATAAGCTAATCTACAGAACAGATTTTTTAAAGTAAGGTAAATTACATTATATCATTTTGTATCTACATATCTACTTATGTATTATGTATGTATACTTTAAAAGTAAGTATCAAAAGTGCACATACATTATCTTGAAACTTATACTTTACCAAAGATTTGGGAGATTATTATTTAAAGTTACTTTAAAAACACGGATTTAAAATACTGCTGTAAAAAGCATAATACATGCCAAGAATAAAAATTGAATAAATTAACTGATTTCTTACTTCTTATCGTATTTTTGCACGTTTTCGTCTTGCAAATAGTCGTTAATAAAATGCAGCTTTCTACCTTTAAGTTAATTAACTTGAACTTGGCTGTTGCAAAAATTTCTATAACCGAAATTAACGCCTTAAATTACAACCTAGTTGTGTACGGTTGTTTTGCCACGAAGATAAATAACTGACTGAAGTCAATTTACTACATTGGCCAAATAATGTGGCCCGAAATGAGGGAAATAAAAAAAGAATGGGGAAAAAAAAAAGAATATCCCTCTCCTTCGTAAGACACGAATTTCAACCATGACTTTGTGGAGAGGTAAATATGCTTATTAACGGTAGAAAAATACATTAATTTCTTTCTTATTAATAAAGTTCTTGTTTTTTTTTTCCTTCATGAACTGCGCCCCCAAGTGGCAGGGTGTGGTGCTGCTTAAATTGGACGTGAGCTTGAGACAGATTTATCGATTAGAGGAGTAACTGTGATAAGAGAGCCAGAATAAATTTGCTAAATATCACATGCCGAATTTTCTTAAGCATGTAAATTTCTACACGTCCAGTTACGCCTAAATTGTCCAACATAAGTAAAATCACGAAAACGAAATGAATTATTTTATTAAATTTAAAAGTATATGATTAAAAGCTAATATTAAAGATATCAAGGGACAGCAGACATTATATGAAAATCATTTTAAGTACCTTAACAATTTTCGTCACATTCAACAACAAGTTATTTATGCAATAATTTTTAAACCGCATTATTAACTTAGTTCAGTTTCATTTCTTACCCGTGAAACAAAAAAAAAAACATCGTAACAATAGCTGGACAGTTATTCAATATTTTATTATCTAAGTATTGTTAGTAAAAAATAATTTCTAATTGATGTTCAGTTAGAAATTAAAAAAATAAATAAAATGAATTATTTTATTAAATATAAAATTATATGACTAAAAGTTGATTTTAAAGGTATCAAGGGACACCAGACATTATATGAAAATCATTTTAAGTACTTTAAATTTTAGGCTCACTCAACAATAAGTTATTTGTGTAATAATTTTAAACTACATTATTAATTTAGTTCAATTTCATCTCTTACCCTTCAAGCCCCCTAAAAAAACTCGAAACAATAGATGGACAGTTATTCAATATTTTATTATCTAAGTATTGTTAGTAAAAAATAATTTCTAACTGATGTTTAGTTAGAATTTTTAGATAATTTCATTATTAAAGTTTATAAGTAGCATTTATGTAAAATAAACAGTTAAATAAGTTGAGTTCCAGTTACGCCTAAATTGTTAAATGTAAGTAAAACCAAAAGAAAAAAAAGCCGAAATGAATTATTTTATTAAATTTAAGACTATATGATTAAAAGCTAATTTTAAAGGTATCTAGAGACAGCAGACATTATATGAAAATCATTTTAAATACTTTAACAATTTTAGACATATTCAACAACAACAATAATTTTTAAACTACATTATTAACTTAGTTCAGTTTCATTTCTTACCCTTCAAGCCCCGCCCCCCAAAAAAAAAAAATCGAAACAATAGCTGGACAATTATTCAATATTTTATTATCTAAGTACTGTTAGTAAAAATAATTTCTAATTGATGTTTAGTTAGGATTTTTAGATAACTTCATTACTAAAATTAATAAGCTGCATTTCAGTTAAATAAGCAGTTATTCCTAAAGTTATTCCAGTGACGCCTAAATTGTTAAATATAAGTAAAAGCAAAGAAACGAAATGAATTATTTTATTAAATTTAAAACTATCTGATTGAAAGCTAATGTTATAGGTGTCAAGGGACAGCAGACATTATGTGAAAATTATCTTAAGTACTTTAACAATTTTAGTTACCTTCAACAACAAGTTATTTGTGTAATAATTTTTAAACTACATTATTAACTTAGTTCAGTTTCATTTCTTACCCTTCAAGCCAAAAAAACTCAAAACAATGGCTGGACAGTTATTAAATATTTTATTATCTAATTATTGTTAGTAAAAAATAATTTCTAATTGATGTTTAGTTAGAAATTTTAGATAATTTCATTACTAAAGTTGATAAGCAGCATTTAAGTTAAATAAAGAGTTATATAAGTTAAGTTACAGTTATGCCTAAATTGTTAAATATAAGTAAAACAAAAAAAAAAAAAAAAAAAAAACGAAATGAATTATTTTATTAAATTTAAAACAGTATGATTAAAATCTAATTTTAAAGGTATCAAGGGACAGCAGAAATTATATGAAAATCATTTTAAGTACTTTAACAATCTTAGTCACATTCAACAAAATCTATTTATATAATAATTTTTAAACTACAATATTAACTTAGTACAGTTTCCTTTCTTTCCTTTCATTCCCCTACCATCCCCAAAAAACTGAAAACAATAGATCAACAGTTATTCAATATTTTATTATCTAAATATTGTTAGTAAAAATAATTTCTAATTAATGTTTAGTTACAATTTTTAGATAACTTCGTTACTAAAATTAATAAGCAGCATTTAAGTTAAATAAACAGCTCTACGTAAAAATAGTAAAAAAAAAATTTAGTAAAAAATTATTAGTACTTTTTTTAATTATTATTTCAATATCTGAAATAAAATCCCATAAGCTTTTGTGATTAATTAGGATATTAGTCGTAAAAGCTTAGGAGATTTTTAAGGCTGTAGATACTAAACATCAAGGAATGTATGCAACGGAAAAAATTTTGTGCAACAATTTTTATTGAATATTATTTTTAAATAAGCAGCTTAGGATTTTGTATTTAATGATAATGTCTATGAACATAATTTGGAAAATCAGCAGCGAATAAGAGAAAACAATGCAGAGATATTAGTTTTCAAGAACATAGAAACAAAATGTATGTGTAAATTCTCTAACAGGAATTTATTGATGCTGAATTAAAATGGAAATGTTGCATTCATACTTATAATTAAAAAACAGAAAAAAATTGCAATTCGATATTTTTTTTATTTTCGATATTCGATATTTTTTATTTTCGATATTCGATATTTTTTATTTTCGATATTCGATATTTTTTTATTTTCGATATTCGATATTTTTTATTTTCGATATTCGATATTTTTTTATTTTCGATATTCGATATTTTTTTATTTTCGATATTCGATATTTTTTAATTTCGATATTCGTTATTTTTTAATTTCGATATTCGATATTTTTTATTTTCGATATTCGATATTTTTTTATTTTCGATATTCGATATTTTTTTATTTTCGGTATTCGATATTTTTTATTTTCGATATTCGATACTTTTTTAGTTTCGATATTCGATATTTTTTTTATTTTCGATATTCGATTTTTTTTATTTTCGATATTCGATATTTTTTAATTTCGATATTCGATATTTTTTAATTTCGATATTCGTTATTTTTTATTTTCGATATTCGTTATTTTTTATTTTCGATATTCGATGTTTTTTTTATTTTCGATATTCGATGTTTTCTTATTTTCTATATTCCATTTCGATATTTGATATTTTAAGAGGGTTTTTTTTATAACTACCTTAAATTTAAATGAAAAAATATTGAAATTTTTCCTCATTTGATGGATTGTTAGCACTGGTGAATGAATTTTGTATGATGAGTTTAACAATACCTTTTCTCTTTTTTCTTTGTGATAAACTTGAATATCATGTACATACGTGTAACATGAAAAAAATAACATATAAAGCAATCAAACTAACCATCATCTTTTTATTTTATGACTTTACTATTTCATTATAGCTATATAATCACTTCCAACAAAGAAAAATAGTGATCACATAATCGCTATTTTCAATTTTAATTAAATAAGTACTTCTAACATAAAACATAATTTATAATTCTGGTTTCATGTGGTACTTTTAGCTCTCGTTTTAATATTGTTAAAATTCATAAGGCAGATAGAAGAAACTTGGTTCTTATGAATAACACAGTTTTTTATTTATAATTTACAGAAAAAGATTGATTGTTAATGAGTAATAACCGTTTAGTAATACATGTTCCTATAATTTAAAAATGACTTTTATTAAAAGTATATCCATTCATTCATAGAATATTTTGAAGATTACTGTTTTTTTATTTTCCACTTACGTCTATAGAGATCATAAAATATTCTCACGAGTTAATTGCCCCAAAACAATATTACCCAAGTGGTAATTGAGAAACTGATAATTAAAATATCATATAACTTAAACTGATAACTAAAATATTACATAACTTTAAACTGATAATAAAGATATCATAAAACTCCGATATCTTTTTGAATTTTCAATAATTAATTTACATTATTCCATTCATAAAATTTTAATGTATTAGTTAATTAATTCGTTTTCTGAATATTTTTTTTCATTTGTAAATAATTAAAAGGAAGCACAAAATTCGATGCGAAAAATATCGTAAATATAAGTTTGTATCATGCATTGGAGAAGTGAATTCATTCAAGAATGCATTTTCTTAAGAATACCGTTATTATATTTTTCGGTTACGTCTATAAATCTCATAAAATATTCGCATGAGTTAATTTCCCTAAAACAATATTCCCATGTGGTAATTGTGAAACTGATAATGTAATTATCATATACTTAAACTGATAATAAAAATATCATAAAGCTCCGATATCTTTTCGAATTTTCAATAATTCATTTACATTATTCCATTTATAAAATTTCAATGTATGAGTTAATTAATTCGTTTTCTGAATATTTTTTTCATTTGCAAATAATTAAATGGAAGCACAAAACTCGATACGAAAAATATCGTAAATATAAGTTTGTATTATCCATTGGAGAAGTGAATTCATTCAAGAATGCATTTTATTTTAAGAATACCGTTATTATATTTTTCGGTTACGTCTATAAAGCTCATAAAATATTCACATGAGTTAATTTCCCCAAAACAATATTCCTAAGTAGTAATGGAGAAACTGATAATGGAAATATCATATATATAAACTGATAATAAAATATCATAAAAATCCGATATCTTTTTAAATTTTCAATAATTAATTTACATTATTCCATTCATAAAATTTCAATGTATGAGTTAATTAATTCATTTCCTGAGTATTATTTTCATTTGTAAATAATTAAAAAGAAACAATGCAAAACTTGAGACTCCTTTACTTCTTTCTTGAGTTAATTTACATTATTCCGTTTGCCAAATTTCAATGTTGAAATGAATTAATTCGTTTCCTAAATATTATTTTTATTTATAAATAATTTAAAAAAAAAAAAAAAACTTGAGACTCCTTTACTTCTTTCTTGAGTTAATTTACATTATTCCATTTGCCAAATTTCAATGTAGAAATTAATTAATTCGTTTCTTGAGTATTATTTTCATTTGTAAATAATTTAAAAAACACGCAAAACTCGATACAAAAAATATAATAAATATATTTTATATTATGTGTTGAAGAAGTGTTTTACAAAGAATTAACACCCACACTAAAATTTAAGAGAAAATGAGTACATGCTAATATCGTGTGCAATGTAAAGAAAGTAAAATATTCTCCTATTCTTCTTTTTTCCCCATTTTTTGTGTTTTGTTTTGCGCTTTCGTGACGGTTTCCATTAGCCCTACATAAATGAAATTTGAATCTTTTATAAGTCAAATAAGGATATTTTTAGAGTTATTGTGCCTACTGAAACCACTAAAAGAAAAAGTACATAATTTTGGACTAGATATGCATAATCTATCATCAGCAACTGTCGGAATTAGAAATGTCTAGAAAGGTTACAAGATATTTTTTTTCGTTAAATATTATACTTTTCACCTTATTTTAAATGAAATCGTGACTTTCCTTCAAAGTAATTGTATTAAATCATTAGATTACATTCTTTTGTAATACATTTGATGATCTACTAAAACACATTGGGAGTTCATATGGCAAATGTTTCCTGAATTTTTCGAAATTCTATATACTTATAAATGGCATCGCTCAGTTGTTTATGTAAATAAAATTACTAACTGAAAGAGATGAATAAATAATTTTCCATTCACTAACAAACAATATTTACTGAAATAATATACTTATTTAATTAACAAAATATACAACATAAGATAAATGTATTGATTTTAATACCAAACAAAGAGAATTACCTTTAAATAATATGCAAATATAATTACTAACTGAGAGAGATGATTAAATAATTTTCCATTCACTAAGAAACAATATTTACTGAAATAGTATACTTATTTAATTAACAAAATATACAACATAAGATAAATGCATTGATTTTAATACGAAACAAAGAGAATTACATTTGAATAATATGCAAATAAAATTACTAACTGAAAGAGTTGAATAACTAATTTTCCATTCACTAACAAATTATATTTACTGAAATAATATATTTATTTAAGTAACAATATATATAACATAACTGTAGTGATTTTAATACCAAACAAAAATAATTATATTTAAATAAATATTTATTAGTTTAAGCAACATTTTTTATATAATTAAAGGTTAAACCATTAATTAAGGAAGATAAATATTACTTTTGTATTAATTACAAAAATATTTTAAGTAAATGGACCCCACAGATATTATATGCTACTTTATTTATTTCACAGTTGTGAGGTAGTGTTACTCGCGTCAGTAGCACATCTTCAAGCTACACGTGCCGCCTGGGTAGTGCTAAATGAGTAACAGCAGTGCAGCCCTTGCTTATGGCATGAGGATTAACTGTCTGTATTGCCAGCTGCATTAGAACAACAACATTTATATATTATACCTGATTAAAGTACTTAAAATTGTTATTCAAACTAATAGATGATAAATACAAAAGATTAGATCAGATTTAATTTCCATTTGAATTTGCTTGAAAATCTACATAAATTTTACGAGAATACAAAATATATTAATTATATTATAATATTAATTAACCTTACGTATTATTAGCTTCGAACTCGATGGAAAAATTCATTTAATATTTTAGACAGTTATTGCAAGAATAAAAAATAATAATTTACTTAGTTGTAAACATTTTAAAGCTTTTACAAAAATGAATATTCCCTTTTTAATCTATTAAATTGTTACAAACTCACATTGTAAAGAAAGTCTTTCATCCTCAACATCTTTAAAGAAAAATTATCCAATTTCAAAACTCAGATAAATTAATATACCTTATATTTTAAATTTTCATTAAATAGTTTCGAAGATATATTTATTTTATTAACAATAAAATTTTGAAATTTTAAAATAAGTATTCACTGTGTTAAAACATAGTGTAGGTATATTGTGCAGTAGAGAAATGTTTAGTTTTTAAACTATTATTATTAAGATAGTTATAATGAAACATGAAAGATACAGTAAAAATAAACTGACGAGTAAATTTGTCTTAATAAAACCTTCATCTTACCTTATATTTTAAATTTACATTAAATAGTTTCGAGTATATATTTATATTATTAACAATAAAATTATAAAATTTTAAAATACGTATTCATTGTGTTAAATCATATCGAAGGTATATTGTGGTATTTATAATGGAACATGAAGGATACAGTATTAAAAATTGACGTGTTAATTTGTCTTAAAACCTTTAGCTTTCCTATAAATTTTACTTTCTATGCCAGATGGCAAATAAATATTAGTTTATGAGGTTATGTCTGTACATCATATTTGAAAATCCTTGTAGCACACATGTAAAACTGGAGACGATAATGCAATATGCCACGCATCAAGCGCTTTAGTGAAACGGATTTAGGATAATTGATTTGTCAATTTAGTCTCTCCACCGTGGTCTCTAGACCTTAATCCAATGTAGCATGTCTGGACCCTTTTAATGTACAGTTTAGATAAGCATTCAATAATATAATAAAAGGCCCTTAATAACATTGTGGAATGGATTTAATCTCATAAAATTTCACAAGTTAATATATTATATACTAGAGTACCATCGCCAAAATTGAAATCTTGCACAATTTCTGCTTGGTTTAAAATTTGCTAATTCAAAAGATTTTTTTTTTTTTTTTAATCTATATTAATTATAGTAATATATTAATTAACCTTACATATTATTAGCTTCGAACTCGATGAAAAAATTCATTTAATATTTTAAACAGTTATTGCTAGAATAAAAAAAAAATCTTAATTTACCTAGCTGTAAACATTTTAAAGCTTTTACGAAAATGAATATTGTCTTTTTAATCTATTAAATTGTTGCAAACTTTTATTGGAAAGAAAGCCTTTCATCCCAACATTTTTAAAGAAACATTCTTGAATTTCAAAGCTCAAATAAATTAATATAGCTTATATTTTAAATTTTAATTAAATAATTAGTTACATACAAGTTACATTATATCATACTAGAGTACCATCACCAAAATGGAAATTTTGCACAGTTTCTGCTTGATTTAAAATTTGCTAATTTAAAAGATTTTTTCTGTTTAATTGTTATAAACTCATTTTGCAATATACTTATGACGAAATTATAAGTAATGAATACTTTAAAACGATACTTCATTTTTTTGTCTAACTTAGAATTCCTTCAATATAAGAATAAATACTGTATAATTAATAGAGTATAAAAATTATTCAAACCATGATTATCATATTTATTAATTAAGTAAAAAATTAGTAGTATTTTTTAAATTATTATTTGAATATCTAAAATGAAATCCCATAAGCTTTTATGATGGATTATAATATCAATTGTAAAAGCTTAGGAGATTTTAAGGCTGTAAATGCTAAACTTCAAGGAATGTATGCAACTGAAAAGTTTTTGTATAACAATTTTTATAGAATATTATTTTAAAATAAGCAGTTTAGAATTTTGTATTTAATGATGATGTCTATGGACAAAATTTGGAAAATCATCTGCGAAAAAGTAAAAAACAATGCAGAGGCAATACTTTTTAAGAACTTCGAAACAAAATTTAGGCGTACAATCTCTAACAGTAATTTATTGATGTTGAATTAAAATGTAAATGTTGCATTCATTCCTATAAATAAAAAACAGAAAAAAATAACAATTTAAATCATTGTAACACCGTGGTCTTTAGACCTTAATCCAATGTAGCATGTCTGGACCCTTTTAATGTTCAGTTTAGATAAGCACTCAATAACATAATAAAAGACTCTTAATAACATTGTGGAATGGAATTAATCTCATAAAATTTCCCAAGTTTGTATATTAAGTTTGTATTATAATGTTTGTATTTGAGTACCATCACCAAAATTGAAATTTTACACAATTTCTTTTTGGTTTATAATTTGCTAAATAAAAAGACTTTTTTCTCTTTAATATAAACTCATTTTGAAATATATTTAAAACAAAATTATAAGTAACGAATACTTTAAAACGATGCTTCATTTTATTTTGTCTGCCTTCGAATTCATTTAATATAAGAATGAGTACTGTATAATTATTAGAGTATAGAAATTATTCAAACCCTGATTAACATATTTAATTTCCTTTCGAAATGCTACAACTATCGTCCTTTTTCAATTATCCAGGATATATCGGAGATTATTCAACCAGTTGGTTGTATTAGTCTCTTTTGAAATCATATATATATATATATACATTTGTTTGTGTTACATTGTGTAAATTTGTAAAAGTAACAGTTATTTTAATATCGATCTAAGTTTTGATTGGTTCGAATCACTCGTGAGATGCAATACACTAAATGACTTCTTTATTGTATAACAATACCTGCTTTATAATATTTTGATAATCCAGGAAAAATTTAAATATTAATAACTTTTAGTGGCTTCGTTATTTCAATTCTAGTTTTAGAGACTTAAAATATTATTGTGGCAAGTAGATAGTTTGTCCTTGAGACAGCTTTGCTATTTGTAAAGTATGTATAGCCTTCACTCTAGACAGTTTCTCAAACAGCACAATATATGTAAAACAGTCAACTGCAAACATTTGTGGCAAATTTATGCGTGCTAGACTCTTATTGTATGCATGTTTAGTTTTAAATACATAAGTAAAAAGAAACAAAATTAAAAGAGATTTCATTATTACGAAAATTGTGGGATTTTATTTAAATTTGCTTTGAAACCGTACACTTACGAAATAAATTAGTTATAAAAAATTCTATTTTATACAACTTGGTAGATATATACAACATTAACTATTTTATTTATACAATTATTTAAACAATTTATGCAACTTCTTTGTATTTATGAAATGCTTTAAATTTCTTAGAGTCATTGAGATTCATGCATTCTTTTACTTTTTATTTTTCTTACCGAAAGAAAAAAAAATATTACAGAAATTCTCAAAAATAATACAAAAAACCAAACCAAATATCAAAACCAAACACAGTAAATTTATTTTTTGTAAGCAGTGATAATATTTTATTCTTATTAATAATATTTATAAATAAATATTGTAACTGGCTATATATTTAAAAAAAAGTAGAACTCATAAACCAATTGGAGTTAACAAAAAATTGAGTAAAACGAACTCGCTGCCTTTTGAAAATGTTAACTTGCGTTATGTAATGAATATATAAAATTATTTCATTTTAATTAATGTTTAATTTTAGCGGTATTTTTTTTTTTTATTCTTTAAATTATTGTGTTAAGAAAATGAATAAAATATTGTCAAACGAGAAATTAAATAAATTTTTCTACACTTTAAAATATCGTCCTTGAAGAGGTTAGAGCATTGTTAAACAAAATCTGTTTCACCTATTTTTTTAATCAAAGACTTATTTCGAAAAAGCAACAATCGCCAACATTGGATTAAAATTCGTCAACAAATCGCCATTTTCGTCCTAAAATGTTCACTGCCGTTATGCAATGGATATATAAAATTATTTCATTTTAATTAATGTTTAATTTTAACGATATTTTTGTTTTGTTCTTTAAATTATTGTGTTAATAAAATGAATAAAATGTAATCAAACAAATTAAATAACTTTTTCTTCACTTTAAACAAATCATCTTTGAAGAGGTTAAAGTATTGTTGGACAAAATCTGTTTTACCTATTTATTTTTAATCAAAGACTTATTTCGAAAAAGCAACAGTCGCCCACATTGAATTAAAAGGCGTCAACCAATCGTCATTTTCGTCCTAGTAAAAAAATTTCAATTTTGTTAACTGCTATTATGTAATGAATATATAAAATTATTTTATTGTAATTGAGCTTTGATGTATTCAACATCAAAGCTCAATTACAATATATTTTATTATATTAGCTTATTTCGCTTACTTCGCTCTCTTCGCTTATTTGGCTTTATTTAGCTTATTTATATATATGTTAGCTTATTTCGAAAAAGCAACAGTCGCCCACATTGGATTAAAAAGCAGCAACCAATTGTCATTTTCGTCATTTTTTTTTTTGTTCTTTAAATTGTTGTCTTAATGAAATGAATGAAATATAATCAGATAAGAAGTTAAATAAATTTTTCTTCACTTTAAAAAATATCGTCCTTGAACAGGATAAAGCATTGTTGAACAAAATCTGTTTTACCTATTTTTTTTTAATCAAAGACTTATTTCGAAAAAGCAACAGTCGCCCACATTGGATTAAAAGGCGTCAACCAATCGTCATTTTCGTCCTAGAAAAAAGTATCAGTTTAGGCCTGAAGAGAGTGCCGTAAGAAACATACGTGAAAGAAATTCATGGTTGGCTTCTCACTTTTTTCGTCTTCGCTTCATTCACATATGTTCTTTTACGGAAAGTGGTTTCGTGTCGTATCACCACGTTTAGAAAATAAAACGCAGTAACTAGGGTTAGGGAAGAGAATCGAACGTGAAACACCCAGACTTTTCGCTGCTTCTGCCTTAGTATTTTATAAATCCTCGTTTTACGTTGACGAAATAGACGTCTCTAAGAAAAAAAAATGTGAAGAATTCTAAAATAGTAGAAATATAGAAAAAGCATCGGAGAAAAACATATATCGAAAAAGGAGAAAATGATAACAAAAATAAAAAGTCTTGGCAAATAGAATTGGAATGTGAGCAAAGGATTTCTATAGAATAGATTTTATTTTTTTTTTCGAGATATAGATATAAATACACTTAGATACATAAATGGATTGATTCCGTGTGTGCTGTTCGTGGTTTCACGTAGCAAAACATTTCGGGATCATCATTTATGAATACGATGCAGTTAATATAAATCTATCCTTATAAACAAACCTGTAAATCCTGGAAAATATAAAATAAATATTTACTTAAAAACTCTCTCAATTATAATTTAAAGTTTGAAAATATCAGTATTAATCTGGTTAAATGAAAAAAATATAAATAATAATAGTGAAAAGGATATTAATGTGTTATCAACTTACCATGAAATAATAATGCCATTGAATGGATTACATTTAGGTAGTTGATAAATAATTATATAAAAACAACAAACAATAATCTAAATATCCACAGACTGCTGTAAAGAAGTGAAAATGTATTGTAAAAATATCAATATTAATTAGGATAAATAGCTGAAAAACATAAACACTATTAGTGAAAAAGAGATTAATGTGCTATCAACTTATCATGAAATAATCATGCAATTCAATGTATTACATTTAAGTAATTGATAAATAATTATATAAAAACAACATACATTCATCTAAATATCCACAGACTGCTGTAAAGAAGTACTCCTTAATTATTTTATGAAGTTATTAAAGTCTAGTTTAATTTTCAGGAAGCATTACTAAATCCTTAATGCGATCATAATCCATTTTTAATAATAATAGTATCAAGGAAAAAACTTTAAAATATTCATAGTGAAATATTAAATATATTTATAGCTTACTGAAAATAAAAATTAAATATCCTGACTTTAAAACTCTTCGCTTAATTTATTCATTATATTTGCTTAAATATTAATACATGATATTTATACTGTGTATAATATTTTTTTAAATGGATTATAAGTTTTATAGCTGCAAATATAAGTATGCATGTTGCTTCAAGTGTGCTTTGCAATTGACTGAGTAATTTTTTTTTATTATCTTGTTTAAAATGAAACTGAAATTACTGATCAAAGAACTTTTCATTAATTTAATAAGAAACAATAAAGATTGCAAAAGAAAAGAAATTAGGCTTATCCAAGATCTCCAAGATCTTGAATTATTTATTTTATAAATCCTCTCTCTCTATAAAGAAAGCATTGTTATATAGACTAAGGCAAGACCGTTCAACGAAACGTAAAATTCTCAGGTATAAAATAGTATGTTGTTAAATGATTGTCATTTAAATGGAAAACCATTACTTGAAGAAAAAAACAAATGGTCTTAAACTTTCAAAAATGGAGTTTTAATTTTAATCTCCCCAAAGAAGATTTCTTACTCCAATTCAATTAACATTGACAGTGTCACATTCTTATAATATTAAATAACGAAAGTTCAAAATAAAAGTGAATTTCGTCTGTCTTCCAGTGTTACGGCTTTCTTATTCAGATATAGAGAGAGCACCAAATCTTTTTTTTTTTTAATTTTGTTTTTCCTTGATTCCATTTCGGCTGTCAAAAACTATTAATGTCCCTCTGCTTAAGAACTAAAACTCACCAATGAAGGATCCTTTATGCATAATAAATCTTCGTTTTATTAAAAAATTATTCCTTTTTTCTAGAGCGTCTCTTTGATAAGATTTCAGTTGGATAAGAATTTTCAAGAATAACGGAACAGTGAGTAAATGTTTTATATTTCAAAATCTAGGAAATTTAATCATCCGTTTTTATTTATAAGATGATTATCACGAGACTATAAAGAAATAGAAAAATATCAAAAGTGTTATTTATTTATTGTTATCAAAAGCGTTATTTATTTATTGTTATCAAAAGCATCATTTTTTTTTTTATTACTATAAAACAGTTTACGTGAAATAAATCACTAATAAGGTTTAAAATTTAAAATGGCGTATGTTTTGTTAATGCATTTCTAAACTCTAAAAAAAAAAAAAAAAAAAAATTTTTTGCAATTATATCAACTTTTAATGACGAAACTTTTGCAAATATATTCAAAATATAAAAATTTCCTTAGACCATTTCTTGCTTTTATGAAATATCATTATGCTCACATTTCATTTTAAAGACCATTTGAAGGAGTTAACTATTTTAACATAATTTTCTAAAGTTCTAAATTGGTTAATGTAATTAACATACTCAGAATCATGACTTTCATCCTTTATGAAAAATGATCCGCTTATGAAAAAAGTATAAAAAGTCCATATTTCAGAGTTATATAGTAAAGTAAACTGAATTTTATATATTTTGCAATTCCTGGTCTATACTTGTTTCCAAAGCCCTGCCAAGCCGAAATTTTTGAGCTGTTAAATAAGTAAATAGACCAAATTTAGCGTCAATAACTTTTTTAATTGATTCCTTCCTAAGGCATACAGGTTTGCAACTGCATTGAAGGCCTTAGACATTGTTGAAAAGTCATTTGAAATAATAAAAATAGTATGTTCCTAAATGCCATTTGATTTAGAATGTTTTCAGAAATATTTAATTTGCGTTTAAGACACCTTAATAAAACAATTTTAAATTCAAAATCCAAATACAGACAAACCAGATCCATATTCAAATTTATCTAGACATGAACGTCTGATGTACAGAAATCGTCTTTCAAATTAGTGTAATGTACTCATTAATAGGTATTTAAAAAATTACTCCAGCTTATCCACTAAAATATACAAGCTATGATTGTCTTTTTTCATGCACTTAAATTATTGATATAAATCGTTTATTTAAAAGAGCAAATTATTTTTTCAAGAAAGCAGATTGTTGACTAACCGACAGAGACGTTATTGGCAATTTTATAACAATTTATAGACTCCAATAATTTATTGATATTTGCTATGAAAACAAATTTCCCACTGTAAAATTTTAAAATGAACTTAATTTAACTTTTTTTAAATATTAATTTAATACATCAATAAAACTTTTGATTATTATTGCTTTGGGATAGAACCTGGATATGATGAGGAATATTCCATGCATGACATTTCCATGTACTATATGTTAATCTGTGTATGACATTATTATTTCCTTACATTATGCATAATCAAATTTCTGTGCACTATACTCTAATAAGTACTGAAGCGCAAGTTTCAGCTTTAAATAAATCTAATTAAAGTACGTCTACTTTCAAATCCATGCCTTTTCTATTTCTCAGACATATATAAGTATGTTATAGTTTTGCAAAAGATATTGTCTCAAGATATTTATTGCATATATAGTATTGTCTCGAGATATTTATTACAAAAATATCTTACGGCAATAAACATAAAATAGAAAAATGAAGATAGACAAATACAATTTTCTTATTTTACATTCTGGTAACAAACAAACAGTAAGCCAACAATGGCTTCTTCCTGATGAAGTATATG
This sequence comes from Caerostris darwini, assembly GCA_021605075.1. NCBI lineage: Eukaryota > Metazoa > Arthropoda > Arachnida > Araneae > Araneidae > Caerostris > Caerostris darwini. The sequence goes on from BPLQ01004544.1 coordinate 3,104,571, forward strand.
ACATCCAAGTTATTTTAAATTCTAAAAAAAATAATTTTTTTTTAAATAATTGACCATAATATACCTAACACATAATAATTTCTTTTAAGTATTCATATAATAGATTTAAAAACGAATCAATTTTAAATCGTAAGTCATACAATAATTATTATTATCTTACTAAAAAATATATATATTAGTTGGCTAATTATATATTTACTACATTAAATCTATTTATATGGGAAGAGCTCTATTTCAAGGATAAAACTACGCATTTTATTTATTTTATATCTTATGGGATATTGCAGAATATATTTAGTATACATACTAAACACAATGCCCGAAAATGCAGCAGGTGTAAGTTGCGCTTTGGGATAGAACACGAATATGATGAATAGTCTGATCCATCACGTTTCCGTGCACTCCATGCTGTAACATGCTCATTCGATTCCGAAACTAGTTGTTTGGGGAAATTCTATTCCACCCGAAACATTTTACTGCAACAACAAAACGCTATTTGGGCAATCTTTAAATTCCTTCTCCTATGTCCATTCCGCTCTTTCAAAGGAATATCGAAGAGAACTTTAGAGTAGAAACTTAAGGATATCCGGTTGTTTTAGTGGGCCCCAAAGGAAAGATCGACTCCAAATAATGACCAATTCTTTTCTTCCGTGGATTTTTTTGCCATACCATGATGAAAAATACAGAAAATGTACGTCGCGATGGACAAATATAAGTCATGGTTTATAGGATTCTACAATGCTTGCGTTCTGAATTGTTATCCTACTTTAGATCCGAAGACCGAGGAGAAATGATTCTTTTCGGGATATAAAGAAAGAAGTATTTCGTATAAAATTTGTTTCATAGTTTTCCAGCGTTGTACTTATTTGGTAAATCAATTTTAAAGGATTATAAAATGTTTATGAATTAGCGCATAGATTGTTTCACAAAATAGTGTACCTACTAGTAGAATTGATTTAGATGTTATGAGATTGCAATCTAAAACAATATTTATGATATAGTTTCATATTTTTCAGCATAAACATTTGCTAAAATATGAATTACAATTTTATTAGTTGTAATTTTTGCACTTCAAAAATGATGGAAATTCTAATAATAAGGAATAATAATAATAATTACAGTACTACTAAAAACAACTAGGTTTAATTTTTTTATGTCATAAAATTATCTAAAGTGGCATGTATAACAGTACAAGACACATTTTTTTAATAAAATTATTTTAAATATGTATTTTGAGTTCATTTTTTTTGCCAAATTTGAATTTCTTTAATTATTATTCTAAATATTTTTTCACTCGCAACTGATAAATATATTATTGTAATTCATATCAAGACAGTAACTGTTATAGTATTTTTTAATTTTAAGAATTAAATTTTATTGTAAGAATGGATAATCACATATTTTAGTTAGTGCGATTTAGTACGTTATTTATAAAGTTAGTACGATATATACTTGTAATAAAAATATTCCAAGTATTCAATAATATATTGATTCTGTTTTTGATTTTCACAAATGGAAATATTATAAATTTAAATAGTATGGACAAAACAATAAACTAGTTTTAAAAAAAAATTAATTATTAGTGTACAAATTTAAGTTGTAATTTTCATTATAATGCATATCAGCTTCTCGTCCTGAATCCCCGTACTCAAATTAAAATAATTAACAAAGTTTAATACTCTAAAATGATTCGATGAACGTATTAATTATATTTAAATATATTTTTAATATTCTTATTATAAGTGAAAACTTTCATCAATAATTTCAACAATGAACAATCATTAACCACGATATTTTAAATGTTATTACAAAGTCTTAATTTTTGTGATTTTTAATTTTCAATGTGTAGTTTGAGGGCAATGAAGAAAATTGCTAAAGATTTAAATGAATTGAAATATGCATATTATATTTATTCTGTACTGAAAATTGAAAATTCTTACCATGACGATTTAAATCCAAATTAAGGAATGGAAATACATGAAGTATTGAATATATTTTAAATTTTATCTATATACATCTATTATTATTATTATTATTATTCGTTAAAAACAATCTCATCTTGTGTTTTACAGCAAAACATCAATTTTGATTCTCTCGTGACGTTTAATTTTCATATATTTCTAAATAAGTTGAATTCATTCACAAAACATATATTCTATTATTATTATTTAATATATATATATATATATATATATATATATATGTATATTATTTATATTATATATATATTATACATGACATTCATATAATGAACTGTAATTCGAGAGATGTATCTGTAATATTAAGTTAAATATACTAAGTATTGTAACATATTTACCTATAAAGCGAAAATGTTTATCTTTAGCTATTAATTTTTTAAAAATACAGTTTCGGAGAGATCGCAATATTTTCACAATTCGTCAAAAAACAGCAAAAAAAAAAATCCAATAATATCAACATAATTGCAAAATTATTTGTACCTTTGTGTATTTTAAACCTTTGTTTATTTTTTTGTACCTTTGTTTATTTTGTTGAGTACCTTTGTGTATTTTAAAAAGCATTTATTAAAAGGAGTTTAAGCATTTAAGAAAAACGTAGTTGAAGCATTTTAAAAAGCACATATTCTTCTAAAATATGATTGTTCAAATGTAATTTTGCGTAGTTCTTTATTAATATGATCATAAATATTTACTTTTATTATATTAAGTGTGTTTAAAAATATTTTATATAATTACTGAATTTGATGGAAATAAGCAAGGTCAGGTTTTGAAATTATTTTCTTAATACATAACAATTTAAAAAAAAAATAAATAAATCGAAATTTACTTCAAAATCGATATTCTTTTTTATTCTTAGCGCGTATTTATATTGTTTTTAAATAATTTAAATAAATCTCATATTATTTAATGATCTTCATATGCCAATGCTTTTGAGTTAACATGATTTTTTAAATCAAATATTTATATGAAAGATGTAGGTTAACAAACATATTATATTAAATTTATGTCAATAACAATTTTCCATACTATTGATAAAGCAATATTATTATTCAAAAGTAAAATTCGTTTTGCAAAATATTTTTCACATCATTAATCATTATTTTAAAATGTAAATAAATATATTGCCCGCCTAAAATTAACGAAGAGAATAAAGTATTATATTGTTAATTAATTGCGAACCTGTTTTTGCTTATTTTATAAAAAAAGAAAACTAATAGTATTGTAATACTGTCGTAACATAAAAATTCACTTGAAATAGATTTAAATGCATACTGAATTCCTTCAATATTTTAAAACTAAAGAATTATTGGATTACTTCGAAAAAAGATTCATGCTGTTTAATAAAATAGAAAGATGAATATGGTATGAGTTCTATATATCAAAAAAGTAATAATATATTTCTGGTTCGATTTAATACCAGAACTCGCATTTTGAAATATTTTCTTGAATATAATATTATGTTTCAAACCCACAAACTATTCTGTTATACATAATTCAAATTTCTCTGAATAGGTATACAATAGAAATTTCAAATTTAAAAATAGAAATAACCATACATTTGAAAATAGTTATTATATTTTATTCATGTGCCTCTTGTACACGTAAATATTTATCAATTCAAATATATTACAAATAATGTTTTCAAACTGCTAATATTTTCAAACTACTACTTTTATACAATATAAAAATATGAATGTACGTTAAAATCCAATATAAAATTTACAGGTTTATAAACTTAGAAATATATTGTTGGATTTCCAGAAAACTTATGAAATAGAAATCGATTAAATGCACAGGACAGATTATAAAAAACATAAAATTTTAATCCTACATTAGCATTGGTATTAAATGATAATTATTTATTTATTGAAACATTGGTGATTATTTAGAAGCAAAACCTAACTTACCTAACCTGACACGCGTTATTACCGGTCTATAAAACAAATAAACAAATAACAATGCAACAAATTAACACCGTCTGTTTTTCTTAATATTGAAACAATGTTGGAAAAAATTGTTGAAGTCATTACGCAGATACATCTTTTAATAATTTTTTTTAAATAATTAATATCAATAATAATGGTCTTAGCAAAATTCCATTAATTTTATTTTCTAATTTTTATCTTTACCTATTTAAAAACGTTTGCAGTGTGTTTTAAAAAGGTTATATCGTCTACATAATTCGTCAGACCTTTCTAAACAATAGCTTAGTTTTTCTCTAGATACAAATTTAACTCGATATCATCTATGCCTTCACAATTTTTTTAACTCTTATACTTTAGATTATTATGATTGGATTCTGCATCTATCATATACATCGTGTTTGTTGTTGTTCTTGTTGTTGTTTCTTATCCCACTTGGCTGGCCAAACCCACGAGCCCATACGTACTCATGATTGAAGGGGAAGGAAGCAGCTTCTGTTGTGATGGAGCACCCCGAAGGTAGAAGCCTGACTTTTGCTCCGTGACGCTCTTACAGTCATAGGAGACCGGGACCTACAGCTTAAAGTGGATTCCGAACCACTACAAACATCCATGGCACCGCCGGGATTCGAACCCGAAACCTGTGGCACCGAGCACCAGAACGCTAGACATTCGGCGATTCAGGTCCCAAATTTGTCAACGGCACGCAGTGTTCCCAGGTGGTCACCCACCCAAGTACTGACCGCGCCCAATGATGCTTGACTTCGGTGATCTAACGAGAACCGGTATATTCAGCATGGTACGGCCGTTGGCCATGGCCATATATGGCCATATATCGTAAGAATCATATGAAGAGCAACAGTTAAATTGTGACTGTTACTGTTACAATGACAGGATTTCAACTTAAATTGCAACACATACTTTTTCTATTGGCGATCTCCTTAGTGAAAATCAAAAATAGCGTTGGAACCATACATGTAGCCCGAAAATCGCCGGTGCTAGACATTAAAACAAAAAAGCAACAGAAAGTAAAGCCTTTTAAAGTGTTTCATAAATATTCCACGCGATCTCCTTCACATACAATGACACTTTGTCTGCAACAGATGAGGCAGATGGTAGATAGCACTGAATCACGTACCATTACCAGAGGATTCTGTTGAAATTGACGTCTGAAGGCATCTTTCAAATCTGATATAGTTTGCTGGTTCGATGCCTACTCTTTGGATATCAGGTATCCCCACTGCCAGAAATCCATGAAAGTGAGATTGGGGATATTAAAACTTGAAATGGCGAGATATAATTGTGGCCCAAAATTGTTGTGTTAAGAAACGTTCGACAGAAAACCTCAAAACTGAGAGAGTGACATCTCGCATCCACACGATGTCAGATAGAGCATATGAATTTAATCCACAAACTGCATCTGATTTTCAAACTGCCATCAGATGTCAATTTCAACAGATTCCTCTTGGCCTGGTATGTGCTTCAGTGCTAATCACCAATTACCGCATGCAAAGTGTGGCCGAACTTAAATTTTTGCAATATAAGAGTATTCAAAATTATTTAAAATATTTTAATTTAACACATATAATAATTTAGAAATATTCCATTTTCAAATACTAGTTTATATTTGAAGAATAAACACATGAGTGTTACTGTAAAAATAATAAAAGATTAATAATAAGTATTATAAGCTTGCCTGAGCAAATTTATGATAGAGCTGGTGCAAAAATATTTCTGGATTTTATTTCAAAATAGGTGAACAACAAAGAACATTAAATACATTTTAATGCATTTTACACATTTGGTTAATGAATAAAAAAAAGGCAAATAAAATATTTTAAACATACGGGGGCTTATCAAAATAATGGAAACACCATATATTTATAAAGAATCCTTCATTATTATGGTGTAGGACCGCCTTTGGTCCGTAATACAGCTTGAATTCGCCTAGGAATCGATTCATACAAGTGTTGAAAAGTGTTTAGAGGAATATTGTACCATTCTTCATGGAGATATTGTGGAAGTTCTGGGAGAGATGCCGGTGGAGGATATCGATTCCTTATTGAACACTCTAAAATAGAACATAACGGTTCAATGATATTGAAGTTAGGTGAATGTGCTGGACAAGGTAAATGCTTAATTTCCTCCTCGTGTTCATCAAACCATGATTGGGACAAGTCTCGCTGAGTGGATGGGTGCACTATCATCCTGGAAAATTCTGTCTCCTTCAGGAAACAAAGCTTGCATCATAGGATGGACCTGGTCAGCTAAAATTTCTCTATACTTCTCACCATTGATCCTTACATTCAGGGTTACCATTGGTCCAGCGGAAAACCACGACACTGCTGCACATATCATGAAAGATCCACCTCTATGCTTGACAGTTGGAAGGAGACAACCACTATAATACGCTTGTGCAGGTGTCTTCCAAACTTGCACCAGTCCTGTTGTAGGGAAAAGTGAGAAAGACGATTCGTCAGACCATATTACTTTCTTCCACTTATCAATCGACCAGGTTTTGTGAGTCTGGCACCACTTTAGACGACGTTTGGCATTAACATCTGTTATAATCGGCTTGGGAACTGCTGCTCTGGAGTAAATGTCCTGTTTATGAAGGTGCCTTCTAACTGTAATGATTGACACTGGAGAATTCATATGTTGATTGAGCTCTGCGGTCACTTTTGCGGCAGTTGTTCGCTTTTGAGACATCACAATCCACTTCAATACCCGTCGGTCTCTTTCACCGAGCTTCTCTTTCAGTCCACTCTTTTGCTTTTCCTAGCTTGTCTTGCCACGCTGTGTGTATGATGTCCTGACTTTAGACACCGGACCTCTAGAACCGCCTAAAAGTTGGGATTTCCCGGTTACACTTGCTCCAGCTAGACCTTCTACAATTTGGTCTCTTTGAAAATCTGAAAGGTCCAACATTTGAGGCGTTTGAAATAAATCCAAGACTTACAGAACTTCAATAAAGCTACCACATACTACCAGAATATATACATTTCAATTTAAAAAGACTGGTAGCTATTATTATATTTTAATGCTTACGAAGCGCATTCAAAAATGCCACTTTTATTCACAGGTGTTTAATTATTTTGATAACCCCCTGTATATAATAGTTGGAAAATATTTAGAATAATTTTGACTTTCAAAATCAAGAATAATGAGGCATTTTTGTTACCTGATACTTTCACATCCTATGGTTTTTTTTCATGCAATAACTAATATTTTATATTTCAATTCAATTAAAAAAGTTTTCGTATCACTTTCAAAGAAGCTAACATAAAAAAAAATTGAGTTATGAGGATAGGGAAAATGCAATTACAAATTTCGTCAGACAAAAAAATGCATTCACTAACAAGTAGCAATTCTGACTTTCTTAAGACAGTCTAATTTAATTCTACACTTTTTTTAAAACTTTTTGTAAACAGGATTTAAAAATAAAAGATTAGAAGTGTTTTCTTTTCTTTAAACGTAAGAATTACTTTTTCACAGAAAAAAAATTTCTAAGGTTTTTTTTCGTTTTGCGGAAAAGAAAATTGATATATCAGAATACATTTTTTCTTTATTTAGATAAAAAAGAGTGAAAATCAATGCTGAAAGTTGGTAATTATAAAACTCGAATAATTTGCTCTTTTATTTTAGGTTTAATTGTAAAGCTATCTATTATTATTCCTCAGTTTCAATCATCAAAATCATTAAGAACTTTTTTTTGCACTTTTTTATTAAACGCTTTTTTTGGAAAATTCTTAGAAGCCACATAAAAAAGGAGAATTTACTGATTAACTTTCAACAGAGATGTGATTAAATAAATTAGTGTTAATTGAAAAATAAGAAAGCAAAAATTAAATTCATCGTTATATGTATTTCCAAAATAAGCTGTATCAAAAATTTTTCACAATCATGTAATTTTTAATGAATTTTTTGTGTTTGTGTGTGTTTTAGCTGCTGGTTGAATAAAAAAACAATACAATATATGTTTTTTTTAAGAAAAATATTGATGCTTCTTTTTTTTTAATCAATAACAAAGAAAAATATTACAATTGAATCCGAAAATATAATTAAATCAGTTTCGTTAGTGTTAGATTTATTGCAAGGTTAAAGCATAACAAAATGTTTTGTAAAATTGACTGATTTTGACTTGAATTGAATCTTTATTAATTGAGTGGTATACAACTAGTATAAGTTAAAGCATTATGATATTATTCTACATATGTTATAGGCGTAAATTGTTTAAGAAGTTGCCAATTTACTGTCTTTCTTTGTTTGTTTATTATCATTTACCAGTTTTGTTTCGTTTATTTAATGTTATATTTTTTTAATTTTTTGCATCCATAATAACGAGATTTTGTACCCTAAAATTTTTAATTATTCCATAATTTTTTTCCACATTTTCTGAACATCTGCTAAAATTAAAAATAAACTTACACTTATAATTGTCTTATTTACTTTGAAATCAAATTTTAGTTTTGCTTATAATATTGCAGCAGTATAAAAATTATTTCGTGTTTTTTTTGTAATTTACAATTTTACTAGATGTCCCAGCAGTATTCTAATGGCAATATGCTTAGTGTGCAAGTGGAAGTAATTTCGATTTCTCTTTTATTGTTAAAATCAAAATTTTCATTAAGAAACAAGAAGACTCTGTGGATGTTTTCTCGGCTTGTGCATACGTCTCGCACCAAAAGTCTGGCAACCCTGCGAAAGATTTTATCTTTTCATTCCTCTACGATAAGTAAATGAGCAGAAGTTACCTTGAATATCCTCAAGGGTTCCAATAATGTCCACATTTCACTAGAAACTGTTAATAATATACTTATGAAATGTCCTATTAGATATACAAATGTATCAATTTACAACTATAGTAAGTAAATAACTTATATCTATACTAAAATATATCAAGTTGGTTTATGTAAAAAACTTTTAGCTTGGCCTTTATTACCTACTATTACGCTAAAAATTATTTGTTACAAAAAAAATAAATAAAAAAAAACTTTAAAATATTTGATAAAAATTATAACAGTTTTTAATTAATATATTTTCCTTATAATCTATCGAAAATCACGAACATTGGAGAGGTGAATTTTATCTTTATTTCTTGCAAATAAATTTGTGAAAAAATATTTAATAGTCACTAAAAAACAATACTGCTTTCCTTCTTTCCAGATATTTTGAAAATGCTTACATTTCTACACTGCAACTCTAGATCTTTGTTAGTATTGCTACTAAGAGAGAATGTTTATAAAGTAGAACACATACATCCTTCACTAAGAGGAAACATTGATCAGGAAAATCACTGCAGTTAACTACAACACGTATCTTGTCACAGGAATTCAGATTACTAGCAAGCCAAATGCTACACGTTGTCATTAGGCAAGACACTATCCTTGAACTTCGAGCAAAGCCGAAACTAGTATCTTATTAGTCGACTGGTCAGTGATAATCTCTGTTCATCCAATGCTTGATATTCCACTTAATCACATAATGTGGGACGTTTCTAAAGCTTGGATTCCCATTCCTTTTCAATTTATCACTGCCTCTCTCTATATCAGGGATGAATATGGTCACAAATATTCACTGTAGTAACTTGATGGTGGACTGCACACACACACACATATACAAATCGGTTTAAATTATTCCTTATATTATTTATGTAACTTTCATTTTATTATTTACAAATAATAATAAAACATTTATATTCCATTTATTCACATAATGAAGAAAGTTTATACTGCCTGGAATCCAATCCAACTTCCCAATTTATCACTGCGTCTATCTATATAAAAGTTGCGAAGATTTCTGTGGACATAACCATGGACAATACATATATATATATGCGTGTGTGTGTGTGTGAAGAAAAAAATATATCAATACAAAATTCCCAAATATAACTTACAAAGAAGGGCAATATCTCTCTTTAATATATATATATATATATATATATATATATATATAAACTGTTTAAAATAAGAATATATACAATGTTTAGTTAATCATCTTGGAAGTATTGAATAAAACACAACACTAATGTTTCAAATTAAAGTTGTAAAGATATCGTGTCAAATACTTCAACATATACTTATGTGCAGGGATACATATAGAAAAAATGGGTATAGAACCCTCGCGTGGAAAATTTCATTTTTTTACAGTCAGATATTTTGTTGAAATTCAAAAACAAATGTTTAAAATATGTATGGATGTCTGGATGTTGGAATGAGATGCCGAATCGTAAAGAGACTGGAAGCAGTATTGTCTTAAGTGCAAATTCTAGAGACTAACATATGACTCTTAGTCTCGAGTCTTACTTACGGACACTAGTTAAAGATAATAAACCTTTAAATAAAATATATGGACAAAGTCATCTAAAATACATAAGGACCAATGAAGATCGGCATTTGTCCGTTACAGATAGGCGTGACATGAGATCATTAGTTTTATAACCTATCTCGTGTCATTCATCCAATCATAGGAATGCGAGTTTTCACCGTTATCTTTTAAAGATTATAATGAGAGAGATCTGTTTGCGCCCCACTCACTTCTGCGCATTGTAGATCCCTGAAAACATCGACTTTGAACAAATAGGGATTCTTTTAACTCATGCATGAGTTCTGTTTCACCCTAACCACTTTGTTCATCTAGAAAAGATCAGATCTACTATATACACTCATGTCCATAAATTAAGTATAATTCAGAATCACACAGAAATTGAACTCTAAAATAAAACTTTCACCTGTAGAATTATCACACACATCTTGAAGAAGAATATGCAAATTACAGGAAACCACCACATGGCGCGGATAGTACGTCACAATGACGAGAGTGTAAGAGAGGGGTATATAAGGAATGGTGGCAAAGAAGTAAAATTGTTCACAAGCGCTTTAAAAGCCTTTCAGTGCAATAACCGCATAGTTATGGCACAAAGGAAGCATTTGGATGATTTTTTACGTGGTAGAATTATCGGACGACTGGAATGTGGACGTACCCAGCTGGAAGTATCCGAGGAACTTGGAATCGCCCAGAGTGTCATCTCCAGGCTTTGGCAACGATTCCAACGATTCCCGATTCTCTTCAGCTACCGGTACGACAGTTTCAAGGCAGACCGTGTACAGAGCTTAGGTCACATTGGTCTATATGCTCGTAGGCCTGTCAGATGTGTTCCACTTAACGCAACTCACTGTCACCTGCGATTAACCTGGAGTAGAAAGCATGCACTGTGAACACCGCAACAGTGGTCTGGTGTGATGTTTTCCGACGAGTCCAGGTTTAGTTTGCAGTCTGATTCTCGCCGGACTTTCATATGGAGAGCGCCAGGTACCCGTTACGAAAAAGAGAACACCATTGAACGACACCGTTACGGTGGTGCAGGATGGCTCGTTTGGGGAGGAATTATTCTTGGTTCCAGAACTGACCTGCATGTTCAGAGTGTAACGATGACAGGCCACATCTATCGGGATGTCATTCTGGAACAACATGTACGTTTGTTTCGGGGCGCCATGGGTACTGAATTTCTGTTTATGGATGACAACGCCCGTCCTCACCCTGCAAACATTGTAGACGAATGCCTTCAATTGGAGGATATCACCCGTATGGATTGGCCAGCATACTCACCGGACTTGAATCCAATAGAGCATGTGTGGGATATGCTGGCCGACGAATTGCAGCCCGTCAACCCCCTCCCACCTGTCAACCGGAACTTCGGAGGGCATTGCTGGATGAGTGGTGTAATATTCCCCATGATCAGATTGATAATTTGATACTCAGCATGCGAAGGCGTTGTAAGGCCTGTATTGCATCGGCCGGGACACATACTCCATATTAACCATCATATTATCCTTGTTATACTGTTTTTTGTAAATAGGTTCTTTTTTGAAATTTGCTCCAGGGAGTAAAAATCGCAATTTTTATTAATTATGTCAAACATATAGCATCTTTTTTGCTCTTTACCTTTTGTTTAATAAATAGACTTTACAAATAAGTCAAATTTGTTTTGCTTCTGTCTCTTTCTTTGCCCGAACTTCATTATCCTTTATTTATGGACATGAGTGTATTTTCCAACCTCCAGAAAAAGAGGTAAATATGCCAAACGCGGATTGACGAACTGGGCAGTTTCGGACAGTACTCTATGTCTTTGAGGCTCTGTCACTGTTGTGAAGTACAGGGGTGAAATCTTGGAACCAAATGTTCATTTTTACAGGAGAGCAGTCAGCCCTGATATAATTTAAATGTACCATAATGTGCATAATATGGTCCTCTTGACGAACAATTTCTAGAAAGTTAAGATATTCATTGTATGAATTCGCTTGCTACATCTCTAGAAAAACTCTTTAGAGCAAATCCAGGACGGAATTGGCAGATTAATTTCAACTCTTCTTCCAGCTCTCAGAGTCATACAGGGTCTAAAAACTTGTGAGAAATACATATTTAGGTGGTAACCAGATTCGCAATTATTCGATTTTGTGTAAAATTTGGTATGCTCTGTCTTAGAACTTACGTCTCTGAAGAGTCTGATGTGAGTGAACCGTAATTATTGCGGGTTTTCTTTATTTCTGCATCAACATATGCCCACAATTAAGGAGACTCGGTGGTCTAGAATTTTCAAAAAATCGATTTTTTTTTTCGATATTTCGAGAATATAATCCTTTAAAGATGTACTGTTAAATTTCTGTAATGATATTGGCTATATTTTAAGTTCTACAGGCCATTTAGCGGAGAATATGTTTACTTACCCCATATGCTTACTTTAAACTTCAAACTTATTTATTTCGAAACTACTTTTTCCACACGGTATGAAGCAAGAAAAACTACTCGGCCGATTAGTCACAAATTTTACTATGTTATTCAGTACACCAGTACCTATTGCTGGAACTAAAAAAAAGTTTTTATGTTGAATACTTCTTATTTTTTACACACAAAAAATTATTTAAAAACTGTATGTATTTTCTATATGTAAATTTCAATAACGCGCCATTTTGTCAATTTTTTTTAAACATTTTATTCTAGTTCCTGCGATAACTACACTCCTACTGATCAGAAAATTCTTTTCGTTCTTTGTTTACAGATAAATCAAAGAACCAAATTTTCACCAACCACCCAGATCTATATTTATGAGGAAGGCAACTTCAGCGCCCCTCCTTAACTACTTAAAAAAACTTTTTTAATTCTATTTTTTTGTATACTATTAAAATGATTTAATATATCTATAAAGTTTGAATAACATTGCTCATTGTTTTCATTAAAGAAAATCTTGAAAACTCATCGAATTCACAGGTGTTAAAACACTGGGTCCCCTTAACTTCATAAAAATATTCGTTAGTTCTGAAGATAATTGGTAAAAGGAAAAAATCCCTTAATTTCCAATATCAGTTTGCTTATATTATTTGTATACATTATATTGTTTATGTAGAAATAAACAATGACGATTTTAAACGAATTTAATAATAATTGAATAAAGAAGTTGATAAGAGTCGTCACATTGATTTAAAAAGAGTGATAGGATTTGGTTCCATTTTTATCGCAACAATTATTACATAGATGTTTTCCATTAATTAGTATTCATAATTGAGGGGTCTGATGACTGAGAGACTAGCACTTTCCAGTGTTATTAAAGAAATGTCGTTAATTTTAAGGATTAATCCAAAAGATTTTGTAATATTTGCCTTTTAGAGTTGGTTGTACGTATAATTTTTATTCGTGTGTTAAAATATAAAATGGATATTTATTATTCATTTTATTTTATTTTTACTTTATGAACTGTAATTTTAATTGCTTAGATGCTAATATTTAATCTACATGGAAACGATGTAGACTTCATGAGCATTAATTAATGTACTTTCCTAAAAATTTACAAATAATGCATGCGTGTTATGGGAAAAAACATCTATGGCTGAGGAATTAAATAAAAAAAATCCTATTAACTTATAGTAAAAGTATGTAAGATATGAAACATGTATCAAAATGCAAAAAGAATTTTTTTAAAAAGATGAGTTCAACTTTTACTCACGTACTTCACAAAAAGGCCACGATGAAGCTAAATAGTCTCCAATTTAACTACCAATTTGTATATTCTGTTATCATAAAACATTTTTAATAAAGAACGTTATATTTCCACGTTGTAATACCATTAGTCGAGGTATCACTCAGCTTGAAAAGCAGGGCATTTAAACTTTAAACTCCTGAAAGCGTAGAATTAAGCTAAATATTCCATCACATTTAGATTGCTCTTCGAGTAGCAAGGTTAAAAGCGTGACTTGAAACTTTATTAGGATTTCTAAACCAACACTCCGTTGCTACAGGGCTTTACGACAACATTTCACTAAGTAAATTAGACAAGCCTCAGGGTGTTCAGGATTTCGTGACCATCAGGAAAATCACTGGGTGTAGTTAGAGGATGAGATATAAGGGGTGTTGCTACATCGTAATAATGAGAGAATTTAGTATAGCGTAACATTTTATTTCGTTGCACAACCTGATCTGTGTTATTTGCATGATAGCTCAACTCCGAAATAATTGTGAATAAATAAATATCTTAAACGAAGGGGGTTTTAATAAAATTTTCACAATGTATCGAAAGTGAGATTACTAATTCCAAAGTGATAAAGTCACATATTACTTCTTATAATCAACGTCAATTATCTTAAAAGTTCTTATAGTTTTAGTATAGTACAATTTCTTTTTCATATATCAGAGATTGGAAAATGTAAGATTAAGTTTAGAAATAATTAATGATAAATAAAATTAATAACATTTTCACAATGTTTCGAAAGTGTGATTACTAATTCCAAAGTGATAAAGTCACATATTACTTCTTATAATCAACGTCAATTATGTTAAAAGTTTTTATAGTTTTAGTATAATGTAACGTTTTTTTTAATATACCAGAGATTATGAAATTTAAGTATAATTCTATAAATAATTGATGATTAATAAAATTATTAAAATTTTCATAATGTAGAAAATGAGTGAGATTACCAATTCCAAAGTGATAAAAGTCACATATCACTTCTTATAATCAACGTCAATTATGTTAAAAGTTCTTATAGTTTTAGTATAATACAAAGCTTTTTTAATATACCAGAGATTATGAAATTTACGATTAGTTTTAGAAATAAATGATGATTAATAAAAATTATAAAATTTTAACAATGCATCGAAAGTGAGATTACTGATTCCAAATTGATGAAGTCGCATATTACTTCTTAAAATCAACGTCAATTATGTTAAAAGTTCTTATAGTTTTAGTATAATGCAAAGTTTTTTTCAATATACCAGAGATTATGAAATTTAAGATTAATTTTAGAAATAATTGATGATTAATAAAATAAATAAAATTTTCACAATGTAGAGAATGAGCGAGATTACCAATTCCAAATTGATAGAGTCACATATTACTTCTTAAAATCAACGTCAGTTATGTTAAAAGTTCTTATAGTTTTAGTATAATACAAAGTTTTTTTTTTAATATACCAGAGATTATGAAATTTCAGAAATAATTGATGATACTATTGCAATTTTGTATTTGAAATTAATTTTCTTCGAATATTTTTATTTGTAAAAAACAGATGTGAGTTCTTATTTAAATAAAATTATTTTTATTAGTATGCATTTTTATAAAATATTTCGGTTCGTTTAATTTGTCTTCTGTAGATTTCATATGGTTAAAAGACATACAAATCTGGCTTTAAAATCTTGCTTTGAAATTTTATGCACACATGATGCAAGTTTCCAAATTTATTATCTGGCCAAATAAAAAATATTCCAGTGATGATCCAGTTTCAAATAATATTCCAGTGTTATTCCAATAAAGAAATTCCATTAATTTATTCCGTTAATTTTTTCCTTAAAATTTTGTAATATTTGCCTTTTAGACCTTGTTGTATATTTAAATTATTATTCGTATGTTATAATATAAAAAATATATATTTATTAATCATTTAATTTTTTTTTTTTTACTTTATGAAAGATAGCTTTAATCACTTAGACGTTAATTTTATATAGTTTAACATAAAAGCGATATAAAGTTCATGAACTTTTATTTGCGAGTATTCTCTTCAAAAATGGTGCATCGATGGCATTTATCACTTTTTATAGTTTTATATGCTTTAGTATATCATTATTTACATTAAAATTTTTATTTGCAACTAATGACATAAGTATGATTTGTAACTGATCACATAATATAAATTTATCCATCTGTAACCACACATGAATGTGGTTTCACCACGATGGTGCTCCAGCTCGCTTAAGCAGGAATGTCAAAAATAGTTTTATTAATATTTTACAAGACTGGAATATCATTCCTTATTTGGTCAGATAATGGGCAAATATATTTAAAATGTGTTAAAATATTGTATTAAGTCTATATCATTCGGAATTTCAGATAACTGAATTTATTTTTCGTTATGCTATTAGTTCAACTGAAACTTATTTTATGACAAATATATACTTATATTTATGATATTTTTTTTTCTTTTTACCTGGAGATAAAGATTAAAATCTTTACTTTAATATTAAAAAAGATTACAGAGGAAAGACAGTAAACGTTTTAATTACGAAATTTAGCCATGAAAATTTAAACAGGAAATTGAATAACATTCTTATTCCCCTTTTACAGTGTGCGTGCAAACATTTACAAATTATTTGGACATAAACTGGACGTTTTTACAATACGCCTAAAATTTCATACGAGAAGAAATATTGAGTAGTTCTTAAAATTCTCGAGGCCAATTCTAAGAACTGGAGGATAAAGATTTAAATATTTACTTTAGTATTGAAAAAGATTACAGAGGGAAAACAATAAACACCTTAATCGCGAAATTTAGCCGTGAAAACTTAAACAAGAAATGAAATAACATTCTTATTCACCTTTTATAGTGTGCATACAGACTTTTACAAATTATTTGGACATAAACTGGACGTTTTTACAATAAGCCTAAATTTTCATACGAGAAGAAAAATTGAATAGTTCTTAAAATTCACGTGGCCAATTCTAAGAACTGTAAGAATACAGAAGCATTGTTCAATATGCACTCTCTTTTAAGGTAAATCAATAATATATCGTACAATAAACCATTAAAACTTGATCGATAGTTTAAGTGACTCAAAATAATTGAGTATATGGAAAGGGTGGGGAGGAGGGTGGGGAGTAGAGTAGATCGATTTTCCCTGCCGTGTAATTTGGAATAAGCCCAACCCATTCACTCCTTCCCATCCGATGACGGAACCCCAATAAAAACTTAAATTACGAGCAACTGACGAATGAATTCTTTCAAATGAATCGGTTACGTAAGACGTACATCGCGTTCTTTCAAATACGTCTAAATAAGTGTAAGGGTGTATTGTGTCTTTTAAAGATGTGCATTGTCAAGCAATAATTTATTCATCGAGCTAACAGAAGAAAATTACATTTCCCTGTAGAACAATAGAACAATTAAACAAACGATTCTGACAGAAGGCTGAGCGACTGTCAAATATTTAAAAGGGAGAGTATGATTTGTTGTGATGAACTATATGTTCTTAATGTTTTGTCTCTTTTAGATAATAGATTAAAAATGAAATTCAGTTATATGTTAAGTGCTTAGAAATAGGCTTAAGAAATCTAATATAAAACGTTTTTGGAAAGTTTTTTTAATTTTAGATTGATATGCAAGATATTCAATAAAATCAGCTGACGAATGAATTCGTTCAAATGAATCGGTTACATAAGGCGTTTTATTAAATACGTCCAAATAAGTGTGATGGTGTATTGTGTCTTTTAAAGATGTGCATTGTCAAGCAATAATTTATTCATCGAGGAAACAGAGGAAAATTACATTTCCCTGTAGAACAATAGAACAATTAAACAAACGATTCTGACAGAAGGTTGAGCGACTGTCCAATATTTAAAAGGGAGAGTATGATTTGTTGTGGGGAATGTTATGTTCTTAATGATTTGTATCTTTTAGATAATAGATGAAAATGAAATTCAGCTATCTGTTAAGTGTTTAGAAATAGGTTTAAGAAATCTAATATGAAACGTTTTTCCGTAAGTGTTTTTAATTTTAGAATATTCAATAAAATCAACTGACGAATGAATTCGTCCAAGTGAATCGGTTACATAAGGCGTTCTTTCAAATACGTCTAAATAAGTATGAGCTTGTATTGTGTCTTTTAAAGATGTGCATTGTCAAGCAATAATTTATTCATAGAGGGAACAGAGGAAAATTACGTTTCCCCGTAGAGCAATAGAACAATTAAATAAACGATTCTGACAGAAGGTTGCGCGACTGTCAAATATTTAAAAGGTACAATATAATTTGTTGTGGTGAATGATATGTTCTTAATGATTTATCTCTTTTAGATATTAGATGAAAATGAAATTTAGTTATCTGTTTAGTGCATAAAAATAAGCTTAAAAAATCTAATATCAAACGTTTTTGTAAAATGTATTTAAATTTTGATTAGTATGTAAGATGTTAAATACAGCAATTAAAATCAATATTTCTTCTCATTGTTATAAAATAAGAAAATTTATAGCCTTATTAGAACAGGAAAATAAAACTGTTGTTATGATTTTAAGAATAAAACAGCTAAAGCATTTAGTGTAATAAATAAATGTATTTGTACTTTTAAAAGGCTAGTTTGTGTTCTAATTATTTGTATATACTTCAAAAAATTATCATTTGCGAAAATTGATCACTAATGATAATAATTATTCGTGACCATCCTCATATTATCATCGGTGATAAGCCCCAATAATTTAATGGTTTTTCTTTTATTTATCTAAATTTAAAATCTCCAATATTTATAAAATATTCAAAAATAAAGTTGCCATAGCAACAAAAGCCCTTGTTTCTGTCAGTACAACAAAAACAAAACAAAAAATACTTTCTGACCAATCAAATTATTGTAAGGAAATTTGAGTGCTTCATGAAAAAGATGTGAATTTTGATTGATCTAATACAATGCAGTATAGATAAAAAATATGTTCTAATGCTGAAAATCTACCCAAACTTTTGATCTTTTCTTTAAAATATTGCACATTTGAGTTGCTGTTTTCAGAAGAGGAGAATATTCCTCATTCACATCGGTTCAAAAAGATTTATTGCTCAATTCTATTTTATTAATTCACGTTTAAAATTAAATAAAATTTTTACATGTATTTTTTTATTTGTTCCCTTTTAATAAAGCAAATGTTCGGATGTACACAAACAGCTTTATTAATCTCATATTAATAAAAGAACATGTCTTAATAACTTTATTTTCATAAAAGTTCTCGTTTTTTTTTTTTTTTCAACTACTGGAAAATTATGAAAGAAAGTTTAATGCCCAGCTTAAGTAACATGTCTTAGTAACTTTATTAACATTATTTTCATAAAAGATCTAGTTTTTTTTCCTTTCAACTACTGAAAAATTATGAAACAATGCTTAATGTCCAGCTTAAGCAACATGTCTTAATAACTTTATTAACATTATTTTCATAAAAGAGCTAGTTTTTTTTCCTTTCAACTACTGAAAAATTATGAAACAAAGCTTAATGTCCAGCTTAAGCAACTTGTCTTACTAATTTTATTAACATTATTTTCAGAAAACATCTAGTTTTTTTCCTTTCCTCTACTGAAAAATTATGAAAAAAAAAAAACTTAATGTCCTGCTTAAGCAAGATGTTTTAATAACTTTATTAACATTATTTTCATAAAAATGCTAGTTTTTTTTCCTTTCAACTACTAAAAAATTATGAAACAAAGCTTAAAAAAAGAAGTAGTTCTTTTAGGAATCGAGGGGAAAATAAGACTAAATGTAATAAGTGAATGAATCAGGATTTGTTTGTTCGATATTTGGTCGAATTATGTGAGGGTCGGGGGGCCGTAAATACCCTAGAGGTGGAGGAAGATTTACCCACCCCTTTCCCCTGATGAAATGGGGAAAGAAATATGCCCAAGGGAAGGGTGAAAGGGGGATTCTAGGACTACAGGATTAAGAGGAGTAATATGTTGGATTTGGAAGTATAGTGTTGATTGTGTGCTGAAGTTCCTCGCTATAATTGACTTACAAAAGTGTACAAATATTTCAATCACGTTAAATGCATTGCTTTAACTCACAAGTTTTGTCCAACAAGTAAAACAAAGTTTGAAAAAGATATTTCTGCCAATACGGTGAAATATTCTTGTCGCACTTGTGAATAAAATTTAAATCTTTAATTTTATTATTTTTTTTTTTTTTTTGGAAATAATAAATTGTGTTAATCCAGAATTCTGTATATATATATATATAAGGCTTTTAAATAAAAATCTAAAATGTTTCGCATGAATGTGGTCCTCTTCTTGAAGACTTTATAGTACAGGCCGAGACTTGCATGATTCGTGAATCCTGATTGCCTTGTAGTAAACATTTTTAAAAATAGGTTAGTGACAGTATTAAAACTAAATGTGATAAAAAAAACTCTTAATTTCTGCAGTATATTGGAGAAAAAGATTACTCCTAGTTGTAAATATTAGCTCTATACATTTTTATTTCTAAAATGAAAATTAAAATTACAATTTGGTTAAGATGCAAATAAGGTTAAGCATAAGAATAAAATTTTATAATGCAACTCTCAATGTAAGCAATTCATTAGATCCATAATATTTGATTCACTAAATCAAATATTATGAGCTCCAATTATTATTCATGAATGATTCATTTTCATTGTAAGTTAAAAGTTAAATAATATTAATTTCCTCGTTTCTAGAATATAATTCAAAAAATTAATTTGTTAATATCAATTTGTTATTTATAGAATAATAAAAATTTATTTATATATATGGGTGAATCAGTCAGCATTTTAAAAATGTTTCTTATTTTTACAGCAACAGCATTAAAAATAACCATTAATGTTGCATTCCCTTTCTCCTTATTTTTTAACAAAAAAATATTCACAGTTTTAACTACAGCTGGAAAATTCAACACTATTATGTAATTATATTTTTCTGAAATAATTCTCTTCTAACTCACTTTTTAGAGAAAGTTGAAAAGGATTCGTTAAATAGCTTAGTAGTTTTAGAACATTATTAATGATTCACATACATAACAAACAATTTCAGTTTTCCTTGAAGATACTCCTAACTTAATACGAACTTTAAATGGAAGTAAACATTGGCGAAAATAACTTACACACCTACGAACAAAAAAAAAAAAAAAAAAAAAATGAGAAGGAAAAAAAAAAAAGAATTGCTGAAGAAGACTTACGAACTAGATGCAATTAAAACTCTTTCGTGATTAATGAATGCTATAAAACTGTGGAACGTAGTGTCTTGGGAAAGAATGGATAGAATAGAGAGGGCGTCAGACCAGCAATAAAATTGCTATGAAAAATAAAAATTTTTTCCCCTGCACATTGTGAATGATGTATAGTTATGATAATCAACATAAGAAATCTTGCTTAACGCCAACCGCAAGCCATAACATTATAAATTAATTTTCCACACAAATTAGCACACATGAAAATATTACTGTTTTAACCAAGCCACTGAATAAATAAATCACAAAAAATTTGACATCACAAGTTTTGCCATTTTTATATAAATAAAATAAAGCAGTTCTCCACAAATGTAAATGTATTACTTTATACGCAGCACATAAAATATACAACTAATTTTGTCAATTTTATAAAAAAAAAAATCTTAAGAGTTTCTTGAGAAATATTAATACCTAATTTATTTTCATATTAGTCATGGTTTTTCTTTGGATGAATTTTTCAGGTTTTTCCAACGATTCATGCAATTTGATGTAAATTTGAGCTTATTGTTAAAATAAATATTTATTACATTGTTTGCACTCTTTGTTATTTATTTAAATGTCTAAACTTTTATTTATTATGCAGCTGGGAATTACAATTAAATTATCGATCATTATTTATACAAAAAATAACTTTCAAGGAAATTAAAAAAAAATGTGCTACTATATTTATTTGCAGTTTATACTTTTTGCAATAAATTAATTGCAGCAATTTAAATTCTGAATGCAGTCTTTTAAAATTAATTTATATATAAGAGATAATCATTCAGCTTTTTAAAAATGTTTCTCTTATTTTTATAGCACCAGCATTAAGAATAACCATTAATTTTACATTCCATGTCTTCTTATTTTTTAACAAAAAATTATTCACAGTTTTAACTACAGCTGGAAAATTCAGCACTATTATGTAATTATATTTTTCTGAAATAATTCTCTTCTAACTCCCCTTTTAGAGAAAGTTGAAAATGATTCGTTAAATAACTTAGTAGTTTTAGAACATTATTAATGATTCGCATGCATAACAAACAATTTCAGTTTTCTTTGAAGACACTCCTAACTTAACACGAACTTTAAATCGAAGTAAACTTTGGCGAAAATAACTTACACACCTACGAACAAAAACAACACAAACAAAAAATGAAGGAAAAAAAAGAATTGCTGAAGAAGACTTACGAAGTAGATGCAATTAAAACTCTTTCGTGATTAATGAATGCTATAAAACTGAAAACTGTGGAACGTAGTGTCTTGGGTAAGAATGGATAGAATAGAGAGGGCGTCAGACCAGCAATGAAATTGCTCTGAAAAGTAAAGTTTTTTTCCCTGCACATTGTGAATGATGTATGGTTATGATAATCAACATAAGAAATCTTGCTTAACGCCAACCACAAGCCATTACTTTATAAATTAATTTTCCGCACAAATTAGCACACATGAAAATATTACTACTTTATAACCAAGCCACTGAATAAAGAATTCATGAAAGGTTTGCCTTCACAAGTTTTGCCATTTTTATATAAATAAAATAAAGCAGTTCTCCACAAATGTAATTGTATTACTTCATATGCAGCACATAAAATATACAAGTAGTTCTGTCATTTTTATAAAAAAAATGTTAAGAATTTTTCAAGAAATATTAATACCTAATTTATTTCCATATTATTCATTGTTTTTCTTTCGAAGAATTCTTCAGGAATTCTTCCAACGAATCATGCAATTTGATGTAAAATTGAGCTTCTTAATAAAATAAATATTTATTAGATTGTTTTAACTCTTTGTTATTTATTTAAATGTCTGAACTTTTATTTAGTATGCAGCTGGGTATTACAATTAAATTATCGATAAGGATTTATATTATAAATAACTTTGAAGGAAATTAAATAAAAATTTGCTATTTTTTTCATTTGCAGTTTATACTTTTTGCAATAAATTAATTGCAGCCATTTAAAGCCTGAATGCAGTCTTTTAAAATTTATTTATATGAATGAGTGAATCATTCAGCTTTTTAAAAATGTTTCTCTTATTTTTACAGCACCAGCATTAAAAATAACCATTAATTTTACATTCCATCTCTTCTTATTTTTGAAAAAAAATTATTCACAGATTTAATTACAGCTGGAAAATTCAACACTATTATGTAGTTATATTTTTCTGAAATAATTCTCTTCTAACTGACTTTTTAGAGAAACTTGAAAATGATTCCGTTAAATAGCTTAGTAGTTTTAGAACATTATTAATGATTCACATACATAACAAACAATTTCACTTTTCCTTGAAGATACTTCTAACTTAACACGAACTTTAAATGAAAGTAAACTTTGGCGAAAATAACTTACACACCTACAAACAAAAATAAAATAAACAAAAAATGGGAAGAAAAAAAAAAGAATTGCTGAAGAAGACTTACGAAGTAGATGCAATTAAAACTCTTTCTTGATTAATGAATCCTATAAAACTATGGAACGTAGTGTCTTGGGTAAGAATGGATAGAATAGAGAGGGCGTCAGACCAGCAATGAAATTGCTCTGAAAAGTAAAGTTTTTTTCCCTGCACATTGTGAATGATGTATGGTTATGATAATCAACATAAGAAATCTTGCTTAACGCCAACCGCAAGCCATTACTATATAAATTAATTTTCCACAGAAATTTTCACAGATGAAAATATTACTATTTTAACCAAGCCACTGAATAAAGAAATCACAAAAAATTTGCCATTTTTATATAGATAAAATAAAGCAGTGCTCCACAAATGTAAATGTAATACTTTATATGCAGCACATAAAATATACAAGTTATTTTGTCATTTTTATAAAAGAAATTTCTCAGGAAATATTAATACCTAATTTATTTCCATATTAGTCTCTTTTTCTTTCGCAGAATTCTTCAGGATATTTCCAACGAATCATGCAGTTTGATGTAAAATTGAGCTTCTGTTTAAAATAAATATTTATTAGATTGTTTGAACTCTTTGCTATTTATTTAAATGTCTATTTTTTATTTACGTATGCAACTGTGTATTACAATTAAATTAGTGATAAGGATTTATATAAAAATAACTTTCAAGGAAATTCAATAAAAATTTGCTATTATATTTATTTCCACTTTTATACTTTTTGTAATAAATTAATTGCAGCAATTAAGGTTTGAATACTGTCTTTTAAAATTTATTTATATATATGGGTAAATCATTCAAATTTTTAAAAATATTTCTCTTTTTCTTAAAACACCAGCATTAAAAATAACCATTAATTTTCCATTACCTTTCTCCTTATTTTTGAATAAAAAATTATTCACAAATTTAACTACAGCTGGGAAATTCAACACTATTATGTAATTATATTTTTCTGAAATAATTCTCTTCTAACTCACTTTTTAGAGAAAGTTGAAAATGATTTGTTAAACAGCTTAGTAGTTTTAGAACATTATTAATGATTCACATACATAACAAACAATTTCAGTTTTCCTTGAAGACACTCCTAAATTAACATGAACTTTAAATAGAAATAAACTTTGGCGAAAATAACTTACACACCTATGAACAAAACAAAACAAACAAAAAAAGAGAAGAAAAAAATAGAATTGCTGAAGAAGTCTTACGAAACAGATGCAATTAAAACTCTTTCGTGATTAATGAATGCTATAAAACTGTGGAACGTAGTGTCTTGGGCAAGAATGGATAGAATAGAGAGGGCGTCAGAACAGCAATGAAATTCCTCTGAAAAGTAAACTTTTTTTCCCTTGCACATTGTGAATGATGTATGGATATGATAATCAACATAAGAAATCTTGCTTAACGCCAACCGCAAGGCATTACCTTATAAATTAATTTCCACACAAATTAGCACACATGAAAATATAACTTCTTTAACCAAGCCACTGAATACAGAAATCACAAAAAATTTGCCATCCCAAGTTTTGCCATTTTTATATAAATAAAATAAAGCATTTCTGCACAAATGTAAATGTATTACTTTATATGCAGCACATAAAATATACAACTAATTTTGTCTTTTTTGTAAACAAAAAATGTTTAGAATTTCTCAAGAAATATTCATACCTAATTTATTTCCATATTAATCATGGTTTTTCTTTCGATGAATTCTTCTGGTTTTTCAAGCGATTCATGCAATTTGATGTAAAATTGAGCTTCTTGTTAAAATAAATATTTATTAGATTGTTTGCACTCTTTGTTATTTATTTAATTGTCTAAACTTTTATTTATTATGCGGCAGGGATTTACAATTAAATTATCGATCAGGATTTAAATTAAAAATAACTTTCAAGGAAATTCAATAAAAATTCGCTACTATATTTATTTGCAGTTTATACTTTTAGCAATAAATTAAGTGCAGCAATTTAAAGTCTAAATTAAATTTTTAATATTAAAATATAAAAGCATGAGGTAATTATTTAGATATAAATGATAAAAAATGTACTTCATTTTATTTTTTAAATAAAATCATGCAAAAATAATAATTGTGAATTGTAGTTTTAAATTAAAATATTTTGCCTTTAAATTTATCAAACTAACTATGATAGTCCATATGTACAAATTGAAAGTAATGATTATTTAATCGTAACTACATGTTTGTAAATATTAAAAAAAATACATTTTTTTCTTATAATTCATTCATATGCTCTATAATTCATACGTAACAACTAAAATATCTATGAAAAAATGTAATATTTAAACATTAATATACTTTTAAAATTATATTTAACAATCAATAAATTCTTTTGAAAACTCATAAATTATAAAACTATCGAAAGAATAAAATTAAATGAGAATTTTTTTTTATATTTTTAAGCAAGTAGTAACATAAATTATGTGAAATTTAATTAACATTATTGTTTAATACATTTCTGAAATAAAAATGTTCAAGTATCTATAAGAAAAGTAAATTTCATTTTTCAAACCAAAATTTTTATATTTCTATCTATGTTTTAAAAGGTCTAAAAATATATAATACAAAAGTCTATTTTATGAAGAATTGTAGTACCATATGTAAAGAACTTAAAACTTTTCTTTACATGTGGTACTGCTTTTAACTATATACTGACCTTTATAGCTTATTTCTTTTTAGATCTATTGAAAATCTTGCGCCAACATTAAGTTCGCCTTGCTATTATATTTATTTGCAGTTTATTCTTTTTGCAATAAATTAATTACAGCAATTTAAAGTCTGAATGCATTTTGAATTAAATTTTTAATATTAAAATATAAAAGTATAAGGTAATTATTTAGATATAAATGATCAAAAATAATGTATTTCATTTTATTTTATTAATACATTAATATAATATTTAATACATTTCTGAAATAAAAATGTTCAAGTATCCATAGAACAGTGAATTTCCTTTTTCAAACCAAAATTTTTTTTATTTCTATATCTGTTTCAAAATGTCTAAAAATATGTAATACAAAATTCTATTTTATGGAGAATTGTCGTACCATATGTAAATAATTTAAAGCTTTTCTTTAGATGTGGTACTGCTTTTAACTATATACTAACTTCTGTAGCTTATTTCTTTTTTGATCTATCGAAAACCTAGCACCAGCATTAAGTTCGACATCACGTTAAAAAACATCCTTTTCACATTTACAAGCTAAAGCAGGCTCTTAATCACAGGATATGTATACATACATAACAACTCGTTAGACGCAAACTCTTTCACAGAAACCATCACGCTAGAAATCACCAACCAAATGTTTTTGCTAGAGACTTATCACATCAAAGACTTATTTTTCTCACGGAATCATTTAGGATGCTCTACGCCTTTCATCTGTAAAGCAAATGTCTCAATCCCTGGGGAAAGAGGAGGAGGAATAAGATAACACTCTATTATGCATCTTTCTACCATTGGGGAGTGTTCAAAGAGGCAATAGGTTGTGTGGCTTCGATTGCAAAGAAAGAAGTTGGGGCATGTGCTCCAAACAGTAAAGGAAGCTACTAATGGACATTGAGTATTACTTCTGGGGAGATAATGTGTGGTGTAAAAGAACCCTTACAACGGACGAAAACAGGATGCTGTAGCCATTTTACTAAAAGTTTTCAGAATAGGTCGGATGAAAGTACCACAAAGATGTTGATTCATTTGCTTCACTTGCCGCCTTTCTTTGTATCAGGGACGGTTCCAGTTTGTTTTGTCACGGAGGGTGCTTTTATTAAAACACCCAGCAAGATAGAAGACGACGGGTAGAAACAGAAATCCAAAATATATTTTCCTTTTTGGACTGGTGTTTGAGTAGTGTTGCGAGATGAATTACGGAAGCAATAAAATCAAATACATAACCTCCAGCATGTTCAAAGTCATGTCAAATAAACGTATTCAAACAAGGAAGAATTCCTTTCAAGATTTATTGAGTCCTTTGTACAAATATTATTCGCCTTTCCAGCATTTATCCCACTCCAAAGTTTGACGAAACAATAATCTTTAAAGCGTAAATAGAAATACTTGGGAAGTTCTTACCTCGAGCTGTTTATCAAGTGCAAACAACTGCGTACCAATAAATAGCATAGTTATTTATTAAATATCTGCTTCTTATTGCATTATTTTACGAACCATATTTCACTTCATATGCTGGAAAGGTGGAAACATTTTGTCTTCGAGTGTGTTATACCAACACCTTGTAATTTGGAGTGTTTTAGAATTAATTCCTAAGATAATTATATTTCCATATTCTTCAAAAGGGTAACCAAGAGTTTCAAAGTCTGTGTGAACATAAGTATTGTTGCTTCAGTGATTTTAGATTCCAGGGGGATTTTGTAATCATTTGTATTTTATTTATATTCCCCAGAGTTTGCTTTGTTTAAGACCCCAAGCATGAGACAATCAGGAATTATTTAATTGAAGACTCTCAACAATACCCGAAATCGTAAATATCAAATTAAATCTGTTTCAAATATGAAGAGGGAATGTTCTTTAATACCTTCACGTTATTCGAACATTGTCTCGAGAAATTTAATTAGCTCTCTGTTTTCAATAAAATATTTTGAGTGAGAAAGTACTTTTCTTTATTTATTGATATTATTATTAGGTTTAATATTTGTCCAGATATTTGTGCTTCTAATCTTAAGATGTGCGAATTATTGAATTAGATATGACACTTTCCTAAGAAATTCCATTTCTTTATTATTCATAAAAAATGATTTAAGTTCATAGACATCCACATTGTTTTCATAGACATCCAAGTCTATGAAAACCATCTATGACATCGAAGTCTATGAAAGTTTAATTTTATCCAGTTATTAATTCGTAAGAAACGGGAATCATAGATATAGAAACAAAGATTTCTTAACAAATTATTTTCTGCCTTATCCTTACTATACAATGTCAATTAAAGCCCTTCTAAAAGCTCCCCAGACAACCTCATTCGAAATCACAGGTCATCATGGCTATCAATCAAGCTACGGGTGTCCTTTGTAATCTAGATGTTAACCATGACGTGGTGGACAGTCGAATCCACTGTCTTCTTAAACATGTATGGGAACACCCGCATTTAACAAAGGAACAAAGAAAAGAAGAAAAAAAAACTTGGTTGCTCCTGAATACCAGCTATTAGCGCTCAAGTTAAAAAAGTAAAAGTTTCTTCTTTGTACGTGATGTCGGCAATAAAATGGAGGGAGGAGTGAACAGGGGTTGCGCATAAGTCTCTTTTTCTTTCACATATCTGAAAACAATTTTCAATTTTTTCTTAGAATGAAGAAACATAAAAAAGTTATATGCTTTATAAAATAAATCTTAAGAAGCGAGAATTATTGAATTAGATATGACACTTTCCTAAGAAATTCAACTTCTTTATTATTCATAAAAAATATTTAAATTCATATACATCCAAATTGTTTAATTCTATTCAGTTATTAATTCGTAAGAAACAGGAATCATAGATATTGAAACAACGCTTTCTTAACAAATTATTTTCTGCCTTATCCTTACTATACAATGTCAATTAAAGCCCTTCTAAAAGCTCCCCAGACAACCTCATTCGAAATCACAGGTCATCATGGCTATCAATCAAGCTACGGGTGTCCTTTGTAATCTAGATGTTAACCATGACATGCCAGACAGTCGAATTCACTGTCTTCTTAAACATGTATGGGAACACCAGCATTTAACAAAGGAACAAAGAAAATAAGAAAAAAGTTTGGTTGCTCCTGAATACCAGCTATTAGCTCTCAAGTTAAAAAAAGTAAAAGCTTCTTCTTTGTACGTGATGTCGGCAATAAAAAGGAGGGAGGAGTGAAAAAGGGTTGCGCATAAGTCTCTTTTTTCTTTCACATATCTGAAAACAATTTAAATTTTTTTTCTTAGAATGAAGAAAAATAAAACGTTATACGCTTTTAAAATAAAACTTAAGAAGCGAGAATTATTGAATTAGACATGACACTTTTCTAAGAAATGTCCTTCTTTTATTATTCACAAAAAAGGAATTACTGTCTATACACATCCAAATTGTTTAATACGTATCCAGTTAATAATATTCTAATAATTAATTATTATTATTTTATTAAATTGCATACTTTATGTAAATAAATTTTTTCTTTTGTGATTCAAAATTATTTTGTAGTAATAAACAGGAATCATAGATATAGAAACAACGATTTCCTAATAAATTATTTTCTGCCTTATCCTTAAAATGTCAATTAGAGCCCTTCTAAAAGCTCCCCAGACAACCTCATTCGAAATCACAGGTCATCATGGCTATCAATCAAGCTACGGGTGTGCTTTGTAATCTAGATGTTAACCATGACGTGTTGGACAGTCGAATCCACTGTCTTCTTAAACATGTATGGGAACACCCGCATTTAACAAAGGAACAAAGAAAAGAAGAAAAAAAAGCTTGGTTGCTCCTGAATACCAGCTATTAGCGCTCAAGTTAAAAAAAGTAAAAGTTTCTTCTTTGTACTTGATGTCGGCAATAAAAAGGAGGGAGGAGTGAAAACGGGTTGCGCATAAGTCTCTTTTTTTTTCCTTATATCTGAAAACAATTTTCAATTTTTTCTTAGAATGACGAAACATAAAAAAAAGTTATATGCTTTATAAAATAAATATTCAACAATTTTTTTTTTTTAATATTCTTTGCATTAAATAATTGTATTCAGTAAAGATTAATCAATACTGAAAAATTGGGGGCTAAATTCAATGAAATAAATACTACTGTATTTAAAATGCATTGCAACAATTTTAAAAAACTCAAATCTTGTTTATTAATATTTGCATACGGATATATAAATTTCACACAAAATATTTATATTTCTATAATTCGATAGATAACTTTTTCTTTCTAACTAAAGGGATATGAGGGCATTAATATTGTTTTTTCTTTAAATAATATTATGTAATAATATTATTTATAAAGTAATATTTCATAATATTTTTTTAAATAATATTTCTTTAATAATATTATATTTTCTTCATTTCAAAAATACTTTTTACAATTAAATTCAATATAATTTATTTAACTGAAATTAGAACTAAAGAATATGTGTATATTTTTACTTATTTAGATTCCTATTACGTCCTCAATATGGACAATACATTGTCCTTGCAAAAGTTTCATATTTTTATTAATATTTATGATTAGATTCATAATACTTATTGTTTCATGTTTTATAGTCATATGTATTTTTATTATAGGTATTATTAATTTATTAAATTGGTATACTTCATGTAACAAAATTTTTTCTTTGGTGATTCAAAATTATTTTGTAGTTAGCTGCATCTACAGATGTGCATCCACACACAGGGCTCTTCGTGTTCAACATGCTCTCTGCCTATTTTTAACTGTTTATACCACTTCTAAGCATTTCTTTCCAATATAGAAATGCTCACCGAAGGCCATCTGCATTATTCTATACGTTTCCGCAAACAAAACTTAATGCAAGTTCTTTGCTCAATTAATTCAGACATTTCAAAAATCACCGGATTCAGTTTTAACGTCTCACAAAGCCAAGTGTAACTCAAACACTAATGAATATTTTGACATTAAATTTCCGACAAATGTCAAAGACAGTGCCAGCAACCTAAAAAAGAAAAACTAATTAAAATTCCTTAAGTCCCGGGAATTTTAAATTGAAAATTGGTCTTACATTTTGGACACTAGTAAGCAATAGTAATAGAGAAAAAATATTACTTTAAAACAAAGAATTTTGCACCCTATTAATGCAACCTAAAAATATAATCTTTTAATTTTAAATACTATAGCAATAAAGATGTCATAGCTGTCAACTGATTGGTTAAATGATACGTATATTTAAACATATATATTGAAAAGTGTACGGAAATATGTATTCTTTATAAAATAAATGTACTTTATTAAAAAGTAATGTAAATGGAATAAAAATAAGTATTTCAAATCCAGGAATTTATTAGGAAACCAGATATTAAAATATGAGGATAATAAACATATTTTGATAGATAATTGATTGAGAAAATGCATGTATTTAAAAATATATATGTATTGAATATCAAATTTTTATTTTCTATAAAATATATATCCTTTACTTATTTTGTGGGCATATATTTTTCTTATTTATAGTATATTTCAAAGTCTTTCAAAACCTTCTGTTTACTACTGAATAAACTTTTGACAAGTATAAAAGAGAATTTTATAAAAAAGCAAGTAATATTTTAAAATGTTAACAGTTTTTTAATAGTAAAAGAATTTTAAAAAAAAATTATTAGAAGATTAAACTATTAATTGAATAGACTTTTACATTAAAAGTAACTTATATACTTACATTAAAGTGCGTTATACATTTCAAGTACATTAAAGTATATACTTACATCATACATTTAAAGTAACATATATACATAATTTAAGATCGTATTGAAATTTATTATTACGAAAAATCCTTAGGACGTAGGACATTAACAATTTATATCTATGTTATAAATTGTTAATGTATATAATAACCTAGTATTTTTCACGAATACATACATGTAATATAAAATAATTTGTTGGATATGTAATATTAATATTTACGTGATATAATATTTAAAGCCCCAATATTCAATAAGAGATTTTTAAAAATATATGACAACAAATAAAAGCTTAATATCGTGTATTAATATAAATTAACATTCTAAAAAGGACTCATGTATGTTATTGCTATAAAATCCATGTAAATGCAACAATGGATTGGGTTTTTTTTTGTGATACGAATCTTAAGGAAATGAAAAATACATTCCAAATTTTGTATTTAATTATTTGTATTCTTTTTATACTGACAACTATTGAACAAGCTAGTGAAATAATTAGAAAATATTAAACATACAAAAAAATATTATCCCCAGATGTGGCTTTTTAACTTTAATTGTAAATTTCGAATTAAAAGGATTTCCATTATGATTGTTTACATTTTTCATAGTAATAGAAATATCGTATAAAACAATTTTGGACATATTGAAAATTTTCGAATTCTACCTTTCAGTATAGAAGCTTGTACAATTCAGTGTTACAATATCTAAATAAAAACATTGTTACGTAGAATAAAATATTTTCCGTGTTGGCATACGACCAAATCTTTGTTTACATTGTCGTTAGTTTTTACAGTAAATAATTTTACAACATATTTTAATTTCTTTTTCTGTTAAAATAAATTTAGTTTAAAAAAATAACGTACTTGTTTATTTATTTCAGTGCTTCTAAAAATGTTAAGAAAACAAAAAAATAATTACACTTACGGAATTCAAGCATTTATATCAAATTTGTTTATTTTTACTTTTGCCTAACAATTAATGTTCAATCACTAAAAAGACGACATTTTCTTTCATACAATATTTCGTCTTTAAAATTCTGAAAAAAAGCAGATATTTTCTTATCGAAAGTTCTAGTAGTTTGTTAGAAATTTGCCGAAAACTATGAGATAAATTAATCAATTGATAAAGTATGTATAAGTTCTCTTGTATAAGTTTCTCTTCTAAAAATGTTAAGAAAACAACCAAAAAAAGAAGCACATTATTACACTTACTACAGAATTCAAGCATTTATATCTAATTTATTTATTTTTACTTTTGCCTAACAATTAATGTTCAATCACTGAACTATTTCGCCATTAAAATTCTAAAAAAAGCAGTTATTTTCTTACCCAAAGTTCAAGTAAGAAATTTGCCAAAAACTATGCGATAAATTAATCCATTGATAGAGAAAGTATGTATAAGCTCTCTTGTATAATTTTGTGTATAAGTTCTCTTGTATAATTTTATGTATAAGTTTCTCTTCTAAAAATGTTAAGAAAACAACAAAAGAAAGAAGAAAATAATTACACTTACAGAATTCAAGTATTTATATCTAATTTATTTACTTATACTTTTTCAACAATTAATGTTCAATTACTGAAAAGACGACATATAATATTTCGCCATTAAAATTCTAAAAAAAAGCAGTTATTTTCTTATCCAAAGTTCAAGTTAGAAATTTGCCCCAAACTATGAGATAAATTAATCAATTGATAGAGAAAGTATGTATAAGTTTTATCGACCTATCACGTATGCACGCACTTAAATATTTAATTAAATATTTATGTTGCATTTGCGATCGCCACAATATCTTAATTAACATCCTTAGAAAGCAGGGAGTACGTGTATAACATTGAGGTCGGAGGCTATTACACGTTGTTATTACTCAGTATGCAGGTGACACCGTTACATCATCTTGTTGATGCTCGAGCCTTGCCAGAAGGCTGACACCCCATCAACGCAATAGATCGATTTGGGTGAGTAATTACTTGCAACGAAGGTCGTATGTTCTTTCTGAAACGTCTCTGTCATTGTGTACAGGAGATTCGCGTGCTGCCAGGGGCTGGAATTTGTCAAATGGACTGATATCGTTTAAAGGTTTTCTTCGTTTCGAGTAATTGGACAAATAACTTTCACATCATTTCGTAAAACGTTGTTAACTCAGATTGATATTGGCAAACTTGGGAAAAAAATGGCTACATATTTTCCTAAACTTTCACAATTAAAATTCTGCATTATTTTTTGTCATTTTAATGAAGTAGAATAATAAAAATTAATGAGGAAAGAGGAAGAATCAGTACTAGACAAATGAAATTATCTAGTTTATTAACAATTTCGCTAAGGAGTATTACTTTATAGTGTCGACATTACATATTTTTCAGAGGCTGTCACTTTCTGTAGGTCTTCTAATGGTAACTGCCCTATATTGGTGATCTGTACAGATAAATTTAAATTCTACATTACTTTTTGTCATTTTAATGAAGTTTTTTTGAAGTAAAATAATAAAAAATAATGTGAAAAGAGGGAGATATATTAACAATCAGTACTAGACAAATAAAATTCTCTAGTTTATTAACAATTTCACTAAGGAGTATTATTTTATAGTGTCGTCATTACCTATTTTTGAGTGGTTGTCACTTTCTATAGGTCTTCTAATGGTAACTGCCCTATATTGGTGATCTGTGCAGAGAAAATCAAATACACATCTAAGTAAACAATTGAGAGGGGCAATAATACTGTAAAACTGCATGAAAGTTTATTCACAGGGACCATTGTTAACATACATAACTTCTATCCTAGCAGTTAGAATTAATCTCTTTGATTGTTCAAATTTAACGGATGCCTGTATTTTCTTTTCTAGATTTCTTTTTTTTTCTTTTCATTCATATTTTTCGTTGAGTACTCTTTGCATTACATAATAAATTTTGATTCTTTAATCATAAAATAGCATTTAAAAAATATATATAAATACATTATTTTTTATTTAGATTTAAAGAACTTATTTTACTCCTTCTTAATAATAAAAATCACACACATCTCAACATGAGTTCACATCTTTCAACTATGAGTCTTGCAGTTCCAGTCTGATTCGTTCACGGTCATAAGAATTGAATGAAAAAAAAATTTTAATGAACCAAATTACTTTAGATAAGATGGTTTAACATTTCGGAGAAATAAACTGTAGATCCTAGATCAGATTTTTCTCTGAATTTCTATTCATTTTATACGTTTGAATCTTTTTGATGGCATATACTATGATTCACTATCACATAACCCATTCTGTTACAAAGTCCCATTAACAGTAGACTCTGTGACGGAGCAACGACTAGGACTACTTGGATACTTTACTGTGCATGCAAAGACACGCCAGTTTCATCTAAAAGTACTAAAAAATACTAACTGTCCTCTCGACTGATAAATTATTAACTGTCCTCTCAACTCATATTGACCCACCAGCTGCCTTTTAGTGATACTATATGGGATACTTGGTACCTATTTAAAAAAATATTTTTAATCCCTATCCTAATCCTAATCCCTATCCTGGACCCTATTTTAAAAAAAGTATTTTTAACACAATCTGTTACTAAGTCACCTTAACAGCAGACTCTGTAATGATTGTTTCACTGTGTTTAACATCGACTAGGACTACTTGTAAGGGATACTTTACTGTGCTCCCTCCTATAAAACATGCAAAAGACATGTCAGTTTCAAACTAAAAGTACTAAAAAATATTAACTGTACTCTAACTCATAAATTATAACTTCCTCTCAACTCATATTGACCCACCAGCTCCTTTTAGTGATACTATATGAAATACTTGGTCCCTATTTAAAAAAATGTATTTTTAATCCTTATCCTAATCCTAATCCCTATCCTGGTCCCTATTTTAAAAAAGTATTTTTAACACAATCTGTTACTAAGTCACCTTAACAGCAGACTCTGTAATGATTGTTTCACTGTGCTTAGCATCGACTAGGACTACTTAAGTAAGGGATACTTTACTGTGCTCCCTCCTATAATACATGCAAAGACATGTCAACTTAAACTAAAAGTACTAAAAATATTAACTGTACTCTAACTCATAAATTATTAACTGTCCTCTCAACTCATATTGACCCACCAGCTCCCTTTTAGTGATACTATATGAAATACTTGGTCCCTATTTAAAAAAAATGTATTTTTAATCCTTATCCTAATCCTAATCCCTATCCTGGTCCCTATTTTAAAAAAACGTATTTTTAACACATTCTGTTACTAAGTCACCTTAACAGCAGACTCTGTGATGGTTGTCACACTGTGTTTAACATCGACTAGGACTACTTGGATACTTTACTGTACTTTCTCCTATAAAACATGCAAAGACACGCCAGTTTCATCTATAAGTACTAAAAAATATTAACTGTCCTCTCAACTCCTAAATTATTAACCGTATTTTTGCCTCTCAATTCATATTGACCCACCAGCTCCCTTTTAGTGATACTATATGAAATACTTGGTCCCTATTTAAAAAAATGTATTTTTAATCCTTATCCTAATCCTAATCCCTATCCTGGTCCCTATTTTAAAAAAGTATTTTTAACACATTCTGTTACTAAGTCACCTTAACAGCAGACTCTGTGATTGTTCTCACACTATGTTTAGCATCGACTAGGATTACTTGGATACTTTACTGTACTTTCTCCTATTAAACATGCAAAGACACGCCAGTTTAATCTGAAAGTACTAAAAAATATTAACTGTCCTCTCAACTCCTAAATTATTAACCGTCCTCTCAAATCATATTGACCCACCAGCTCCCTTTAAGTGATACTATATGGAATACCTGGTCCTTTATTTAAAAAAAAAGTATTTTTAATCCATATCCTAATCCTAATTCCTATCCTGTTCCCTATTTTAAAAAAAAAGTATTTTTAATCCCTATCCTAATCCTAATTCCTATCCTGGTTCTTATTTTTAAAAAAGTATTTTTAATACATTCTGTTACTAAGTCACCTTAACAGCAGACTCTGTGATGGTTGTCACACTGTGTTTAACATCGACTAGGACTACTTGGATACTTTACGGTACTTTCTCCTATAAAACATGCAAAGACACGCCAGTTTCATCTAAAAGTACTAAAAAAATATTAACTGCCCTCTCAACTCATATTGACCCACCAGCTGCCTTTTAGTGATACTATATGGGATACCTGGTCCCTATTTAAAAAAATATTTTTAATCCCTATCCTAATCCTAATCCCTATCCTGGACCCTATTTTAAAAAAAGTATTTTTAACACAATCTGTTACTAAGTCACCTTAACAGCAGACTCTGTAATGATTGTTTCACTGTGCTTAGCATCGACTAGGACTACTTTAGTAAGGGATACTTTACTGTGCTCCCTCCTATAATACATGCAAAGACATGTCAACTTAAACTAAAAGTACTAAAAAATATTAACTGTACTCTAACTCATAAATTATTAACTGTCCTCTCAACTCATATTGACCCACCAGCTCCCTTTTAGTGATACTATATGAAATACTTGGTCCCTATTTAAAAAAAAATGTATTTTTAATCCTTATCCTAATCCTTATCCCTATCCTGGTCCCTATTTTAAAAAAAACGTATTTTTAACACATTCTGTTACTAAGTCACCTTAACAGCAGACTCTGTGATGGTTCTCACACTATGTTTAGCATCGACTAGGATTACTTGGATACTTTACTGTACTTTCTCCTATAAAACATGCAAAGACACGCCAGTTTAATCTGAAAGTACTAAAAATATTAACTGTCCTCTCAACTCCTAAATTATTAACCGTCCTCTCAAATCATATTGACCCACCAGCTCCCTTTAAGTGATACTATATGGAATACTGGTCCTTTATTTAAAAAAAAAGTATTTTTAATCCCTATCCTAATCCTAATCCCTATCCTGGTTCTTATTTTTAAAAAAGTATTTTTAATACATTCTGTTACTAAGTCACCTTAACAGCAGACTCTGTGATGGTTGTCACACTGTGTTTAACATCGACTAGGACTACTTGGATACTTTACTGTACTTTCTCCTATAAAACATGCAAAGACACGCCAGTTTCATCTATAAGTACTAAAAAATATTAATTGCCCTCTCAATTCATATTGACCCACCAGCTCCCTTTCAGTGATACTATATGGAATACCTGGTCCCTATTTTAAAAAAAAAGCATTTTCAATCCCTATCCTAATCCTAATCCCAATCCTGTTCCCTATTTAAAAAAAAAATATTTTTAATCCCTATCCTAATACTAATTCTGTTTTTAATACTTTTAAGTCACCTTAACAGCAGACTCTGTGATGGTTGTCACACTGTGTTTAGCATCGACTAGGACTACTTGGATACTTTACTGTGCTCCCTCCTATAAAACATGCAAAGACACGCCAGTTTCATCTTAAAGTACTAAAAAATACTAACTGCCCTCTCATCTCATAAATCTTTAACTGTCCTCTCAACTCATATTGACCCAGCAACTGCCTTTCAATGATACTATTTGGAATATCTGGTCCCTATTTTAAAAAAAAGTGATTTTAATTTTAAATTTATTTTCTATAAACATAATATTATTATATTGTGAATTCTGAATATATTACGAAGGTAATTCCTTTTCAAATATCCAGTTTATTTTCCCAGAAATATTTCTATATGAGTAGATAAAATAAATAAAGTTTAAAGAATTTCATTTATTAAACATGATTATTTCGTAAAATATAAATATCTTAAGCTACTTATAAAACTATTTCAATATTTCAAAATTTTCGATATTATGAATTGCTATTTAAAAATAGAAAATTTTCATCTGAATCAGAAAAGATATTCGAGTGAAATAGCAAAGGAATTCTTCTGCGAAACTTCCATCAAAAATGAAAACTGGGAATTTAAACCTTTAAACAGTGTTTCTCTACTGAAGAGTGGAGAGCAATACAAAATGCGCATATTCGACAAGCAGATATTTAAATCACATCTAACCTTCCCTTTCTTACTGAGTTTTGAGTTGAGCATAAAAATCCTCATCTGAAATTCACATTTTCAGTTGACATTTTGAGGGCATGGGAAATGTTAGAAATCTATTGTCAGCAGAGCTACCTGTTCTCTCTCTGAATAGGGAATACTGCAGACTTTATTATTTAATCAAACACACGTTATAGATTTCCAGTACACCTGCCATTCCATATCTTAATTTGACGTTACCAATTATAAGATTGGTCTCAAGCAAGTAGTCCATCAAACATTTAAGAGCCTCAGGTTAAATCTTCTCCTGATGCATGCCAAATTTACAATAGCGCTGGAGTACAACTGTGGTGCTCCAAAGTCACGTGCAGTCCAAGTAAAGGATATAAACCTTACAAGACATCTTCATAGACGTTTGTTGGAAATGGGAGCAAACATTATTTATAGATGTTGCTGTTGTTATTTGATGTCGCATACCCTATTTTTCTCATGTGGGTCTAGTTCTAGTAGAACTTTTGCGTTATTATAATTCTTTTCGGTAAACTTCTTGTAATTTTATTCGATTTCAAAACTATTTAGATCAAAAGAACTTATTAAAGAATTTTTATGTTTTATGCCTTTTTCAGTTTCGGGGAAAATGCTGAAAAAAATAATATGTTGAATCATAAGCAATAAAGAATAATAATAATCTATATAATAAATCATAATAAGAAGAATAATTCCTAGAAGTTTATTGGAAAAGAGAACAAAAATAATTTATAGATGTCTCTATAATAAAAAATAATTTTATTAATTAAAATAATTTATAGGTCTTTACTCAAATATGAGATGAATCTTTCGGAATGAATCTTCATTCCGAAATTTATTGATAATATCCAATATTTTAATTTTTTTCATTCCAAAATGTATTCTTGAATATCATGAATTTCGATGTATGTATTATTAAAAAACTTTTTTAAGAAATAGCAAAGATTTTAAAACAAATGTCGTATGAATTTCTAAAAAATATTTTTTTTTTTTTTAAGTGTCATTAAATTCGATGAAAAGTT
The DNA here is from genome assembly GCA_021605075.1 of Caerostris darwini. Classification (NCBI taxonomy): domain Eukaryota; kingdom Metazoa; phylum Arthropoda; class Arachnida; order Araneae; family Araneidae; genus Caerostris; species Caerostris darwini. Next base: position 3,144,481 of record BPLQ01004544.1, read on the forward strand.
TTATTTTTCCACACAACTGTAGCATTTAATTCAATTAATTAGTGTGCTTTTCATTTGTAATTCTACATACTCTTGATTTGACATTATTACATTTAGAGATCTTTCCAAAGACTGAATTCATTCTTTGATGGAAGGTCAAAATAGCACTCGAGGAAATATGCTGGAAACTTCAAGAATCTGATTTTCTTAATGGTATAATGGGTTTAGAATATCATCAGAAAAGCTCATTTGAAGCAAAGGAGATTGAGATAGAAAAATGAAAGGCATTTTAAAAGGAATAAGTGCTTATTGCTGCTTTCATTTCAGAAGGACTTTACTAATTTCACGCAAAAATTTGTAATGCTCTGTTGAATTTAATCAAAATAATCGAATTTTATGAAAGACCATTCATTTTTATTTTTCACAAGAAAATTACAATAAAAATAATAAAATGGGGAAGTTTTTAAAGAAAAATGTAACTATCACTTGAAAAATATCGATAAAAAAGAAATGCGTTATAATTGATAGATATTTATTTCTTTATATTTTGAAAAAGAAAAAAATGTGGCAAACATTTCATAATGATTGGCTCAAAATAAGGATTATTTTCCTTTTTGATACAATCCAAAAAATATTTTAAATACGTAAATAAAATTTAAAATAGGAAGCAAAAATTATTTTTTAAACTAATTATGTTAAGGTTTAATACCGGAGAAACATTTTTGAAACCATTTATTCTACATCAAAGGTGGCCAACCCAAATGATCTTGCGGGTATTTTTGGAAAGACATCATAACTCCGCGGGCAGCATATAAAATTATATATCGCCATATTCGATTTAGACCCCACTGTATACATATTTTGGAGAGAAAAATTAAAATACAATGAGTTATTATTTTTTGTGTTTACTAATATTCTTACATGTTAATATAGATAATATAATAATAATGATACTAAACGCACATTGTCAAGAAATATAAAACACTAAGAATGAAATATAAAAAATATATAAATATTAATGAAATATAAAAAATATATAAATATTAATGAAATAAAAAAAAAATGAAATCATTAAAAATATTTATTTTGCTAGTGCGATATTTGTTTCGCAGTTTTTCACTTAGCTTTTGCAAATCGTTCTCAATTTGGGTATTTGCACATCGTAATTGGTGTTGCAAGTTAGCGTCCTTATGTTTGAGCGTGTTTTGTGTTTGGTCAATTTCATTTTCGAAAAAAAAAGATTCGTAGGTGTAAGTTGAACCAAATGCACTAACAACTTTTTTGCCAGATTTCTTATATTGGAAAATTTCTCTTTTGTGACGTAAGTGTTATAAAAATCGATTTTTGATTCTGATGTTTCAAAAATGCGTTTTAATTCAATATTGCATTGTAAGTCTACCAGTTCCATTTGGAGATATCCTGAGGCTGACTTGATTTCAACATGAAAAGGAGATGAATATATTTCAAAAATTTACTTCCATTGGTGTAACTCTAAATTACTGAATCAGAGTTCAAAAGCAGCTGTAAATTTTCTTATTTCTTTTACATATTTGATGTAATTGTTACATTTTGATTTCTTATATATTTTTCTTTTCACTACTTTGCTTATTATAAAATAAATATAAATGACTATTATAAATAAATATAATGGCCGTAAAAAGGTTCAAGGCGGGTCACGGGTTGGCCACCCTTGTTCTAGACCCTAATATTGGAAAAGTAGGGATTGGATATTGACCTCATAACTTAACTACTAGTAGTGGCATTATTGATTAATCTCATAGCTAGTAAACATGTGTAAGAAAAAGAAAAGAATCAACGAAACAATAAGAAATGTTCCGTAGGAATATATGTGAACATTTTTAAATTAAATGTAAATGGCTACACACATTAATATTTATTTATTAATGAGTCTAAGAAAATGCTCTTAGAAATCTACAATAGTTTAGCATATAATATTTAATTGGAATTGATAAAATTGTAAGACTGTAAGTTTTTCTTACTAAAACATCACAATACTTGGCCTTTATAATCACTTACTATTATATTTACTTTTTAAAAAAATTCTATAAATAATAGTTTCCTTTCAATGTTAATCATTTGACATGATATGCAGTTTATGACGATATGTGATATATGATGATTTGCGATAGTTTTACGTGATATGTAGTTTACTACTAGAGATGGAATATTTGAAACATATTTAGTATTACATAAATGCACTACAAAGGGTTTACTAAATTAAACTTCTCAAAAGCAATCTCGTCATGGAAACCTTTCTAAGCATACCTAAATAATATTCATGTCACATGCGAGGTAATCCAAGAAAACATTGAAAATGAATGTAACAAAATCGAATGCTACAATAATAGTTAGGTTACAATAGTAGTTTCGAAAACGACAAATATTACAATAGTAGTTTATCATATTAAGTTGTTGAAGTGAAACACATGGGATCCAAGCAACTTTTTTGCTAAGATTCAATTAGCAAAGATTCAATGACCATCACTGCTCTGTAGATTGAACTTGATTGTAGTTCATTAGTTTTAGCACGAATGGTTTAAAATCCATATAACTATTTTCTTACAATATATTTCTAAAAACTGTTCCTTTTTTTAGTTTATTTGCCAAGATATTGTTTTAAGCTCAAATAAACTTCAGAATAATGTACTATAAAATTCAGAAAATATTTTCCATAACCATAATAAAATTAAATACGTTCGCATTTTCAGTATGCTGACACGAAATTCAGTAGCAATCTGAGAATAAATGGGGCTAAAATATTTTATTGGTTTCATGCGATTCACTTCTAACAGTCTGGTCGTGTTATCTATCAGTTAACGACATACACCTCGGGGTAAAAGCCGTCCTAACAAAGTTCAGGCACTCCCTATTCCATTGCACATTTATTTTCATGACAAAGAATCCGATAATTACTGAAAATAAATCAAACCCTCTCTTCTTAATTTTTTCCCTTCCTCCTTTGTTGAGTGGATAAAGTCTGAAAAAAAGTTCTGGATTCCGGAAATTACCTTTTACGACGAGCATACATCATTTAATGATTCCTACGGGGTATTCGTAGAACTAAGATAGGGGTGATTGAATTTGAGAAACCTGATGAGTAAGCTACTTCTCTATAGCAATATTTGAATGTCAAACCTTTATACTAATATTTTGTGAAAAACAGGGGAAAAATTTTCATATCAGTTAATTAATTTATATATAATTTGAAACCTTTCTACTAATTTTTTTGATGATAAGAAAATTGAGTTAATAAATGAAAATAATAAAAAAATTAAACTTTGTAAATTAAATATATAATTAAACACTTAAAAATTAAATATTTTTAAATTAAAAAAATAACGTATACAAACGTAACAAACGTATACAAAAATAACGTGTAATATAATAAAATAACTTTTTATATGTGAATGAAATATCTTAATTTAAGAATAAAAAAGTGATACTTTGTAAATTAAATATTTAATTAAACACTTAAAAATTAAATATATTTAAATTAAAAAAATAACGTATACAAACGTATACAAAAATATATAACGTATACAAAAATAACGTGTAATATAATAAAATAACTGTTTATATGTGAGTGAAATATCTTAATTTAAGAATTAAAAAATTTTCATATCAGTTAATTAATTTATATATAACGGAAACCCTTCTACTAATTTTTTTGATTGAGAGTTCAATGATAAGAAAATTGAGTTAATAAATGAAAATAATAAAAAAATTAAACTTTGTAAATTAAATATTTGATTTAAAAACTTAAAAATTAAATTATTTTTAAATTAAAGAAATAACGTATACAAATAAATATTTCTTTCATCTTTTATTCAGGTATATAGAGTTTGGTGTAACTGATCATTCTGCTTCTAAATGCCTTATGAATTGTATTATGTAATATAATAAAGTAACTTTTTTATATGTGAATGAAATATCTGAATTTAAGAATTAAGAAATTTTCATATAAGTTAATTAATTTATAAAAACGGAAACCCTTCTGATAATTTTTTGACTGAGAGTTCAATGATAAGAAAATTGAGTTAATAAAGGAAAATAATAAAAAATGAAACTTTGTAAATTAAATATTTAATTAAACACTTAAAAATTGAATATTTTTAAATTAAAAGAAAATAACGTATACAAATAGAAATTGTCTTTCAAATTTTATTCAGGTATATAGAGTTTGGTGTAATGGATCGTTCTGCTTCTAAATGCCTTATGAATTTTATTATGTTTATAAATCTCTTCGAGATAAATTTTTTGAATGATTTTCTGGTCTTTTGCTATAATAACAATGAATTTCATTGAGCGTAATGCTTAAGCCTGCTCAACGTAAAAAGTGTAAAGCACTGTCACTAAAAATATGTTACGCAAAACCCACGGAATGTTATTATTGTATCGTTGTTGTATTGTTGTATCGTTATTGTTGTTGTTTTTCCAGGAAACTGAATAAACTACCAGTACTTATAAGTTAAGTTTTCTCACCACGAGACAAAGTTTATCCGTTGTTGATAAAAAAGTTCCAAATATTTCATGGTTCTAACCTTCATTCCAGCACTTTGGAGGTATGTCCGTGAAAAGTATTGTCACATTTAATAACAATTAACGTCACTTTTTTTGCAACGAGGTTTATGTCATGCTTTTTTCTTATTCGCGAAGAAATATTTCACGAAGTGTTTCAAAAATGACACAGAATCCTTTTTTTTATAGATCTTTAAACTGTAAATGGTTAGACGTTTTTATATGCAAATAAGCACAAAAGTTCAACGACAACGACATAAATCTCTTCGAGATAAATTTTTTGAATGATTTTCTGGTCTTTGGCTATAATAACAATAAATTTCATTGAGCGTAATGCTTAAGCCTGCTCAACGTAAAAAGTGTAAAGCACTGTCACTAAAAATATATTACGCAAAATCCACAGAATTTACGTTAACATCGTTATTGTTGTCGGTTTTTTTTCAGGAAACTGAATAAACTACCATAGTACATATAACTTAAGTTTTCTCCCTACGACATAGAGTTTATCCGTTGTTGATAAAGAAGTTCCAAATATTTCATGGTTCTAACTTTTATTCCAGCACTTTGGAGGTAAGTCCGTGAAATGTATTGTGAACATTTAATGCCAATTAACGTTACTTTTGTTTGCAATGAGGTTTATTTCACGTTATTTATTTTTATTTTGTTTAGAATATTTCACGAATTGTTTAAAAAATGACACTGAATCCTTTTTTCATAGATCTTTAAACTGTAAATGGTTAGACTTTTTTATATGCAAACAAGCACAACAGTTCAACGACAACGGCATAAATCACTTTGAGATAAATTTTTTGAATGATTTTTGGTATTTTGCCATAATAACAATAAATTTCATTGAGCGTAATGGTTGAGCCTGTAAAAAGTGCAAAGCACTGTCACTAAAAATATATTACGCAAAACCCACAGAATTTACGTTAACATCGTTATTGTTGTCGGTTTTTTTCCAGGAAACTGAATAAACTACCAGAGTACTACATATAACTTACGTCTTTCTCACCACGACACAGAGTTTATCCGTTGTCGATAAAGAAGTTCCAAATATTTCATGGTTCTAACTTTTATTCCAGCACTTTGAAGGTATCTGCTGGATGTTAAAGCCGAAATTTTACGAGTATGAAGGCACTGAAAAACTCAGCCGAATACTTTTACTGTAAAACTTAAAATATACTAGAAAAAGCAGGGGATGGCGAAAATAAATGGAACTTATAGTGCATTCCAATTTATGGCCCCAGGAAACACGGAGTTGCTGAAAGATCTTTTTACATTTGAAGTCACTCTATGACTAAAGATGCTAAAGGAGAAGAGCTTTGTTATTAACCCAAATCCTAAGGGACTAAGAGAAGCACTATCTTTCAACGATTCCGATCCAATTGTTCTTTCTCAGTCGAATGGATATTTTATGTATTATTTTCTCAGGGTACATTTTTTGTGCTGAGAATTTATAAATACATCATGAGTCCATTTTTTCTCGGATATCTTTGTCCCCTCACTTACAAGAAAATGCATTTAAATATGAATTGATCAGAAATAAAAAAAAAAATAAGACATGAAAGAGAACTGATAGATTTTCTTTAGATTTAGCTACAAATTTGGAATCTCTTTAGTGAAACGGTTGTTGTATAAATATTTGGAATTGAATTAAGATATTTTTTCTTAACTTTCAACAAACAGGAAATAAAATCTGATGGGTAAATATAATGCTTCGTATATTTTAATTTAAAGGATTTGAAAGAAATGTATGCAACACTTTTTTTTAATTTTTGCATCTATATTAATATAAAATTATAATTATTATTTAAAATTAATTTATTATTATTAATTTATATTTATAATAACATAAAAATTTTATTTTATTTTTTATTGCATACTTAAAACAGTGAGAGATTTATTTATTAATTATTATTATATAATATATCTCGGATATTTTTGTCCCCTTACTTACAAGAAAATGCATTTAAATATGAATTGATCAGAAATAAAAAAAAAATAAGACATGAAAGAGAACTGATAGATTTTCTTTAGATTTAGCTACAAATTTGGAATCTCTTTAGTGAAACGGTTGTTGTATAAATATTTGATGAATTGAATTAAGATATTTTCTCTTAACTTTCAACAAATAGGAAATAGAATCTGATGGGTAAATATAATACTTCGTATATTTTAAATTAAAGGATTTGAAAGAAATGTATGTAATTTGTTTTTTAATTTTTATATTAATATCAACATAAAATTATAATTGATATTTAAAATTAATTTATTAAAATTATTTAATTTTAAAATTCATTTATTATAGGTAAATATAATACTTCGTTTATTTTAAGTTAAAGAATTTGAAAGAAATGTATGTAACATATTTTTTTTTAATTTCGATATCAATATTAACACGAAATTATATTTGACATCTAAAATTTATTTATTACAATTATTTAATTTTAAAATTAATTTATTATGGATAAATATAATACTTCGTTTATTTTAAATTAAAGGAATTGAAAGAAATGTACGTAACATTTTTTAAAAAATTGTTATGTTAATATTAGCATAAAATTATATTTATTATTTAAAATTAATCTATTACATTTATTAATATTTATTATTAATATATATTTATATTAACACAAAAATTTTATTTTATTTTTATTGCATACTTAAAACAGTGAAAGATTTACAGAATAATTATAATTCAATTATCTCTATATAGTTTAAAAGAATAAATAACTTTAAAAACAGTTGAACAATATAACATATAAATCTTTTACAAGATAATCTTTTATTGTAAACGAATGAAAATATTTGCTCTGTATTAGAAGTTTATTAGAGATAAATTGGAAAATTTTCATTATAATTTGTTAAAATCCCATACTTAACTATCTTTACAATTATAATAAAAAATGTAATTAAGAGTATGATTTTTCAAAATAATCAAATTTTATTTGGTATACATTTATATAAATTTATCTGCAAGTTAGCATCAATTAAAAATTCCTGCATGTATAGCTTGCGAAATAATTCTCATTAACTTAATATCTTTTGATTTATTTTCTTAATTTTATCACCTAATTGAAAACGACTGTATCGTTCTTTTTGGCATTTCAATTTTAAAGCAATGTTGAATCATAATAAATTTAACCACTTAGTACCCTTAATTTAATTAATATATAATAGTCAAAGATTTATTTATTGTAATATATGCTTTCCTATTAAAAGCATTTGTTATGCTGAATGAAACATAAATTAAATTACATAAGCCATCACGGATTAAAATGTGTCGTCATAAATTATTTTTTTAGATTTATTCATATAGTCAGCAAACGTGTTTAAAAAATTGTTCAACACTAATTTGTAACTATAATTATAAAATGTAACAAAATAATTTTTGCAATTCATTTTACTCCTGTAATTTTAAGAAAGTAAATAACTATCCTTCCATCATATATTCGCTCTTTCATTTATGTTATATATGATTTTGATTATTATGCAAATGTAGTCATTGATACTTTTTATAAAAAAAAACCTTAAGCGAATGCAACTTCTCTGCATATAAATATGTAAATGTAGTCATTGATATTTTTACAAAAGAAAAGTTTTTGCGAAAGCAACTTCTCTGCATTGTGAACAATTCTCTGTATATAAACATCATTGATATTTTTACGTAATTGATGTTTTTACAAAAAAACAGCTTGTTCAAATGCAACTTCTCTGCATAATGAAAAATTCTCTGCATATAAATATGTAAATGTAATCATTGATATTTTTACAAAAGAACAGCTTGTGCAAAAGCAAACTTCTTTGCATTATGAACAATTCTCTGCATATAAATATCGGCAATTTTTTTTTGAATAAATTAAAGACTTTTTAAAAAAATTATTCAATCGGCATTATTCAAGTCTATTGAAATGATGTGATTTTTATAGAATAATTCTCTTTTCCTTTTCGTCTGATTCGTTTATCTTTTAAAATACGGAACTTTTTTTCTTCTTTAAGCGTTGATATATATATGTCAAATGAAAGCAAACAATGATGTGTGTGAAAGAAAAATTGTGAAACGTTTTTAGATTCAAATCAGAATACTTGAAATGACACACTTCAAGAGAAAACGTAAATAGAATTTTAGACCGTCAATACCAAATGCAAATATTTCAAAGAAAATCGAAGTGGGGAAGAAAGGCCACGGGGTGAAATCTACATGAAGATTAGAGAAAGTTTCTGATGGATTTTTTTTGTGTACTAACCGGTTGTTTTTTGTGCACTTTATCTAGACATTATTTATATTTTTGCACTCGCACAAAAACACTATTTCCTCTTTATAGTCCCAAATAGAGAAAAGCGGACGGAATGAAACAGGACAAGATTCCATTTCCTGTCAAGAAACTGGCAAAAATATTCAATTTCCGTTCCTTTGCAGTGATACTTATGCTCTTGATGCCACTTCCTGAATACAAGGTACGTTTGGGATGATACAGAATATGCATAAATTTGCAAAGTTTTTAAGGAGTGTACAAATTGTAAGATTTCCTCTTTGCAAGTTACAAATTTTATTTACAGGCTTTATCATACAAATTTTGCAATCAAAAACATCTTCTTAAAGGGACAGTATTATACTTTTGTAAAAATATTTTAATCCATGCAATACGCAAATATGAATTTAGCTATTGAAATGTATACAAAATGTAAGCCTTAGTTAATATTATTTCGTATAGATATTCATAACGCTATGCAGTCATTTTATTATTTTGTTTGTAGACAATGATGAAGGTATTTTTATACTATGCTCTTGATGTCACTTCCTGAATACAAGGTATGTTTGTGACAATACAGATTATGCATAAATTTGCAAAGTTTTTAAGGAGTGTACAAATTGTAAGATTTCTTCTTTGCAAGTTACAAATTTTATTTATACGAAGCTTTTTCATACAAATTTTTCAATCAAAAACATCTTCTTAAAGGGACAGTATTATACTTTGGTAAAAATATTTTAATCCATGCAATACGCAAATATGAATTTAGCTATTGAAATGTATACAAAATGTAAGCCTTAGTTAATATTATTTCGTATAGATATTCATAACGCTATGCAGTCATTTTATTATTTTGTTTGTAGACAATGATGAAGGTATTTTTATACTATGCTCTTGATGTCACTTCCTGAATACAAGGTATGTTTGTGGCAATACAGATTATGCATAAATTTGCAAAGTTTTTAAGGAGTGTGCAAATTGTAAGATTTTCTCTTTGCAAGTTACAATTTTTATTTGCAGGCTTTATCATACAAATTTTAGAATCAAAAATATCTTCTAAAGGGACAGTATTGTACTTTTGAAAAAAAAATATTTTAATCCATGCAATACGCAAAGTGAGTAAAATATGTATTCAGCTTACATTTTGTATACATTAGCTTACAAATGTATGCAAAATGTTAGCCTTAGTTAATATTGTTTCATATAGATATCCATAACGCTATGCAGTCTTTTTTTATTTTGTTTGTTGACAATGATGAAGGTATTTTTATAGTTATTCAATCCCGTCAAATATAACTTTTAAAAAAACTAAAAAATATCTGCCTGATAATTTATTTTTTGTTAAAAAAAATTACTTCATAATAAACCAAAGCTTGTTTGTGTTGAAATTCAGATTACGGTTTTTTCATAATGATGAAAAAATAAAAATTTTCATAAGTAATAACGCATTTAACATATTCATTCTTTTCAAGAGATTTAGCTATCTGTATTTCAACATAAGTGAAAAAATAGCCGAATACATTAAACAATTTCTAACAGCATAACATAAATTCTGTTTATCTAATAAGAAACGTGATTATTTTAAGGAGTAGGCCTCTACAGAGTATTCTGAAAAATATTGATGGATTTAAAAATAATAACATCAAAACGACAAGGCTAGAAAACAATGCTTACAGAAAAAGAAAACAAAAATATCCATATAAAATTTTCAATAAAAGCAATGATAAATATATATGTTTACTATAATTTATAAGAATTATAATAATTATTTTTAAATAAATTTATTTATTCATTTATTATTATTTTTGAGTTGTATTAATTACAATAAAATATTTCTCCTGATTCATGAGTTATCATCGATACTTTTTGTCTAATCGAATACTTTTTATGCTAATTCATTCAAAACCTTTCAGCCCTTTTACCTTTTTAGAACATTCTGTGTAGTTATCAATGCATTGAGGTAATATATATATATATAGATAGATAGATGTGTGTATGTATGTATTTCTGTAACATTTGCAGTATTAGATGATTCTTGTCATACAAAGCAACACTATTAAGAAATAACCATTAATGTTTATTTTTATAAAAATTATATTATCCAATTTATTTTAGGAAAAAAATTTTACAAGAATTAAACGTTTCAATTTTACTACAAAGTTATTAATTTATAAAAAAATTCCAAAATCATATAAAAAAATATTTATTGAATAAACATTTAAATGAGGATATTTGTGTCCTAAATAAAATGCCCTGAAGAAACGTGCAGCAATAAAAACAGCTTATTGTTATATTTATTTCAATATTTAAGATTTGTAGAAACTTGAATTTTGTTTTAATCGACACATAAAGCCTTGAATTTTCGATAAATATGAATCTTATATATATGAATCTTTGGATAAATATGAATCTTATATATATGAATCTTTGGATAAATATGAATCTTATATATATGAATCTTTGGATAAATATGAATCTTATATATATGAATCTTTGGATAAATATGAATCTTATATATATGAATCTTTGGATAAATATGAATCTTATATATATGAATCTTTGGATAAATATGAATCTTATATATATGAATCTTACCATAAATATGAATCTTACCATAAATATGAATCTTATATATATATATGTGAATCTTTCGATAAATATGAATCTTATATATATGAATCTTTAGATAAAAATTAATTTTTATTTTTACAACAATTATATTATCAAATATATTTTATAAAATAAATTTTACAAGAATTAAACGCTTAAATTTCAGTACAAAGTTATTAATTTATAAAACATTATTTATTGAATAAACACTTAAATTAAGATATTTGTGCCCTGAAGAAACGTACTGCAATAAAAGCCGCTTATTGTTCCATTTATTTCAATGTCTAAGATTTGAAGAAACTGGAATTTTGTTTCCATCGACACGTAAAGCCTTGAATTTTCGATAAATATGAATCTTATATATATGAATCTTTCGATATATATGAATCTTATATATATGAATCTTTCGATATATATGAATCTTTCGATATATATGAATCTTATATATATGAATCTTTCGATAAATATGAATCTTATATATATGAATCTTTCGATAAATATGAATCTTATATATATGAATCTTTCGATAAATATGAATCTTATATATATGAATCTTTCGATAAAAATTAATTTTTATTTTAAAAAAATTATATTATCAAATATATTTTATGAAATAAATTTTACAAGAATTAAACGTTTAAATTTCAGTACAAAGTTATTAATTTATAAAAAAAGTCCAAAATTATATAAAAAAATTATTTATTGATTAAACATTTAAATGAGGATATTTGTGCCCTGAAGAAACGTGCTACAATAAAAGCAGCTTATTGTTACATTTATTTCAATGTCTAAGATTTGAAGAAACTTGAATTTTGTTTCCATCGACACGTAAAGCCTTGAATTTTCGATAAATATGAATCAACATTCAGATACCTTTGAATGAAGTTTCCCCAACATAAGCTATTGGATATACTCAGAAGAAAGCAAAGAAGATTGATTTTATCATTTTTGTATTCCGGTTGAAATTGAAAATGGAAAGAAACCAAGCAGAAACGACTTATCCATACTTTTTCATATCTACTTCGGAAATTTTAACCGATATCAGGCGGCATCGATTTCCAATATTTATCGATCTTTGTAGAAAATACTCGATCTTTTGGAGCCTGCTTCCTTTTAAAACAAACGTTAACCCGTTTAGAACTGCTTTGTAATGAATAAATCCTAAATAGATAAACTTTTAGAAGAAGATTTTGCTTTTTAATTCATCTTTATAAAAGAGCGTGAAATCTAAGGCGTTCTTCCGTAAAAGCAAATTTAAGAATTATTTAATCTTTGTGAGGAAATTCACTTTATAAAATGAAATCAGCTTATGAATATTGATTTTATCATTTAAATAAATAATGGTGATTAAAAGAATATAAGGTGTTTTATTGTGGTACCATTGTGGTTGAAGTTGAGTTAGTTAGTTGAAGTTGAGTTAGTCCTTTGCAGTTGAGTTAGTGAATATAATGTTTGAATACTGAATATAATGTAAAGATATCAACGCTAGATTTAAATATCCTTTAAACAAAACGAACTATGTAATTCTGTATAATGTACATCAAAGAATTTGCTTTTTAATTCATATTTATAAAAGAGCGTGAAATTCAAGGTGTTCTTCCGTAAAAGCAAATTTAAGAATTATTTAACCTTTGTGAGGAATTCACTTTATCAAATGAAATCAGCTTATGAATATCGATTTTATCATTTAAATAAATAATGATGATTAAAAGAATATAAGGTGTTTTATTGTGGTTGAAGCTGTATGTTGATAAGTGATAGGTACCATTGTGGTTAAACTTTATTGATAGTGAATAAATGTGAAGATATCAACGCCAGGTTTAAATAGCCTATAAACAAGACTAACTACGTAATTCTGTAGAATGTACATCAAATAATTTGCTTTTGAATTCATCTTTATAAAAGAGCGTGAAATTCAAGGCGTTCTTCCATGAAAGTGAATTTAAGAATTATTTAATCTTTGTGAGGAATTCACTTTAACAAATAAAATCAGCTTATGAATATCGATTTTATCATTTAAATAAATAATGATGATTAAAAGAATATAAGGTGTTTTATTGTGGTAGCATTGCTGTTGAAGCTGTATGTTGATAAGTGATAGGTACCATTGTGGTTGAGCTTTATTGATAGTGAATATAATGTGAAGATATCAACGCCAGATTTAAATAGCCTATACACAAGACGAGCTACGTAATTCTGTATAATGTACATCAAAGAATTTGCTTTTTAATTCATCTTTACAAAATAGCGTGAAATTCAAGGCGTTCTTCCATAAAAGCAAATTTAAGAATTATTTAATCTTTGTAAGGAATTCACTTTATCAAATGAAATCAGCTTATCAATATCGATTTTATCATTTAAATAAATATTGATGATTAAAAGAATATAAGGTGTTTTATTGTGGTATCATTGTGGTTGAAGTTGTATGTTGAATAGTAAATATAATGTGGAGATATCTACGCCAGATTTAAATAGCCTATAAACTAAACGAACTTCTTAGCTTTGTATAATGTTTATCAAAACTAGAATTACTATATTTTATTATAATTATTTTAATAAGTTTTCCATCTTTTTGAATTCATTTAAATAGTGAAAAGGTGGAAAATTTTTTAATTTCATAAATTCAAAATTCTATGGAGATAATATAATCCTATACGCATAATGATTACACTAAATCACATTAATTTTTTAATAATAGTATAACTGCACTAAACTTTATTGTAAAATATCAGAAAATAAAATTTTCACAATGTCTAACATTAAAACATTACAAAACATATATTCTGCATGTAGCTTTTACAGTTTCGTCATTAAAAAATAATTTTGTAGCAAAATATTTTAAATAGCTGGTATTACTTAAGGCACTTTTCTTATGAAATACTGTATAATATACATTTATTTAAAATTAACTAATGCACTAGTACGAACTTTCAACTAATTGAAAGTCAAGACAGATTATATGGCATTTAATAAAAGTAATCTCAAATTGATCTTACAATTAAAAAGTATTCATTATTAAAACTGATTTTGCTTTTAATACTTCAACGGATAACTTAATTTACATAAAATTACATCAAACTAATGCAATTGCTCGATATTTAATATTTTGCTTTATTAATGAATTATAATGAAGAGATTTATTTGAACATTATTCGCGTAGGAACTCCATAACTGGTACGTCCGTTGCCATCAAAACTAACTACCACATTTCATTTGTTTAAAATTGCTGAACATCTTAATTATTTGCAATAAAAGTATCTGAAATTAGAAAAGTCAGTTGGAAATTGAAATGTTTTTAAAAATGCATTTTTGTAGCAAAATATTTTAAATAGCTGGTATTACTTAAGGCACTTTTCTTATGAAATACTGTATAATATACATTTATTTAAAATTAACTAATGTACTAGTACCAACTTTCAACTAACTGAAAGTCAAGACATATTATATGGCATTTGATAAAAGGAATTTTACATTGACTCATCTTACAATTAAAAAACATTCATTACTAAAACTGATTTTGTTTTAAATAGTTCAACAGATAACTTAATATACATAAAATTACATCAAACAAATGCAATTGCTCGATATTTAATATTTTGCTTTATACATAAATTATAATGAAGATGATTATTTGAATATTATTCGTTCCATAAATGAACTCCATAATAGTAGTAGGAATCCAGTAGGAACTCCATAACTGGTACGTCCGTTGCCATTAAAATTAACTACTACATTTCATTTTCTTTAAAGTTGCTGAACATCTTAATGATTTGCAATAAAAGTATCTGAAATTAGAAAAGTCAGTTGGAAATTGAAACGTTTCTTGAAATGCTGCAGTACGTAGACGTTGGAAAGAAAGCAAATACCCGAACAAATCTTTTCATTATTTGGTACCGCGTATTGATTAGTCAAGAGTCGTTCAGACCAACAACCTACAGGCATGGATAGTGTTCAAATAGGCCTAGACTCTTTTTTATTCCTTTTGGCTAGAGTTCTTTCTTATTTTTGTCCCTTTCTCCCCTTGGCTAACCGAAATCACGTATGTTGACTTAGGGTCATCCCTGGGGAAGGCAACTGTGACAAGTGTAGTGGCACAGGGGGTTCCATAAGGGAGACACATCAATATAAATTTCTCCACCCCCCTACCCCCGTTTTCTTTCTTATGGCTCAGGCATTGGAATGAGATCATCCGAGTCTCTGTTTGTCGAAGCTGTTGGGTGAATATTTTGTGAAAATCAAAAACTCCTCATTTTTCTAAGGGTGCATTGAATGGTCGTACGTTTTAGCGCCACGTGTGTTTGACATGTAATAGGTAACATGGGCTTTGTGTGAGTATTTTTTTTATAGAGTTTCTTCAAAAAAAAAAACTGAAAGCCCGAAGTCATGAAATTCAATTGCTGTTCTGCGGAGTGTTGAAAATATATAATAACTTAAAATTGATTGCTGTAATAACTGAAATTGAAAATGTGTAAAAGTAGCATTAAAAAATGAAACAAATATGAAATCACTTTACAGCTGTCATATTCTTATGGAAATGTAAAATAAAGAATGTACGTTGTTGTATTAAGCTATTTGAGGGAAATTTTTATTGTTATGTACTAACTCTTACAATTCTTATTTGCATGCCAGTTTTAAGAATAATTTCATATGATGTAATTTAAATGTTAAATAGCTGCTATTTTTGTCAGTGAATCAAAAGAAAATTTAAATACTTTTTGTAATGGGGCATGAAAACTTAATGTACCAGTAAGTAGGAAATGTAATTTGCAAATGCATACATTTTGTGAACTTCAGCAAAGCAAAATAATTCACAGTACTAACTCTTGCAATTCTTAATTAGATGTCAGTTTTAAGAATAATTTCACATGATAAAGTTTAAATGTATCATAGCCGATATTTTCGTCAGTGAATCAAAAGAAAATTTAAGTACTTCTTTTAATGGGTATGGAAAGGTAACAGTAAGTAGGAAATGTAATTTGTAAATGTCTATATTTCGTGAATTTCAACAAAGCAAAGTAATTCCCAGTACTAACTCTAACAATTCTTATTTACATGCCAGTTTTAAAAATAATTTCATATGATACAATTTAAATATATCATAGCTGATATTTTCGTCAGTGAATCAAAAGAAAATTTAAGTACTTCTTTTAATGGGTATGGAAAGGTAACAGTAAGTAGAAAATGTAATTTGCAAATGCATACATTTTGTGAACTTCAGCAAAGCAAAATAATTCACAGTACTAACTCTTGCAATTCTTAATTAGATGTCAGTTTTAAGAATAATTTCACATGATAAAGTTTAAATGTATCATAGCCGATATTTCGTCAATGGATCAAAATAAAATTTAAGTACTTCTTTTAATGGGTATGGAAAGGTAACAGTAAGTAGGAAATGTAAGTTGTAAATGTATACATTTCGTGAATTTCAACAAAGCAAAGTAATTCCCAGTACTAACTCTTACAATTCTTATTTACATGCCAGTTTTAAGAATAATTTCATATGATATAATTTAAATATATCATAGCTGATATTTTCGCCAATAAATAAAAAGAAAATTTGAGTACTTCTTTTAATGGGGCATGAAAAGGTAATGAGAAAGGTAACAGAGTAAGTAGGAAATGTAATTTGTAAATGTATGCATTTTGGGAATTTCAGCATAGCAAAATAATCCACAGATCTTATTACAAATTAACATAATAATTATTATCGATGATTATATTTCTGACATAAACAAATTAGCCTGATACAGAACATTTTCTTAAAAGGAAACATACATAACACTTGTACAACATAACTGTGCCATTTAGCTCACAGTTTTATAGAATTTCATAATGCTTTGTTTAAATCTATATATTTTTATCATAATGTATGATGCTTCAATACAGAGCATTTTATTTGTCGAATTTTTTAATGATTTAAATTATATTTATTTCAAAACATGTTTCTATAACAGAAACCAAAAATTTATATTGTAAAATAATAACATTTAATATCACATAAGTATATTTGTCATTCGAGCTGAAAATTAAAGGTAGATGGGGAACAATAAATTGCTGCCCTGAGAAAAATATTTTTTTAGAAGAAGATAAAATGTATCGTTTAATATTATTTAAATTACAGGTAGTCACAAAAATGTTGTTGAAAAAATAGAAGCTTTTTATTTAAAAATTCTCTTTGAATATTGTTAATGAATATTAGATGTTAATTTACATAAAACATTTTTAAAAATTATTAATGTTGAAAATTTTAATTAAATCATCCTCTGATTGAATTCTAGCATTCTTCATTTTTTTTAATCTAATAACAACTTATACTAGATTAATAATATTATTTATTTTTATATTATTATTATTATTACTTTATTTTATTTATTTATTTATTGTGTTTAAAAACCTACAACGCATATTTTAAATAACTACACTAAATAACTACTATAACTATTTTAAATAACTACAAAAGTTTGAAAACGATCTGATTTAAACAAAACTTAATAAAACCAACAAATTACATAAATAATATATATATATATATATATGGGTTCGAGTTCCGTCGATACCATGGATGTTTGTAGTGGTACGGAGTCCATTTTAAACCGTAGGTCCCGGTCTAATAGGATCGTAGAGTTTTGTAGGGGTAGTGTAACTGGCATCCGCAGTATATCTTCAAGCTACACGTGCCTTCAGGATAGTACCAAAATGAGTAACAGAGGTGGAGCCTTTGCTTATGGCATAAAGATTAAATGTCTCTGTATTGCCAGCTGCATTTGAACAACAATATAAATTTATATACAATGCATTGCATAAAAAATATTGCTATGAACTATTGCATTAAATATGCTGAACTACACAAATCAGAACTTGCATAATTAAGATTCTTAAAAGGTTTCATTAATTAACTAAAAATCGCTTTTCAATCAACATGTTAGCTATTTTTAAATCTTATTCAAAATAAAATTTAATTATTTTCCATTTTAATAGTTGTTACGTTTAATTTGTTATATTTTAACGTACAAAAACAAAAATACAAAATTCTAAAATATATATATTTATAACTCAAATAAAAATATAAAATTAATTACAACTGCGAGAAGCAAAATTTATTCAAAGTGTTTCATTTCCATGCGAAAGAATTTAACGCCCAAAATAAAATGGGAGGGAAAAGGATTTCAGCACGTTTCAACGAATCTCGCGTTGCTCTCAGACATAAATTTCTTAATAAGAGTGATTGATCGATTTTAAGCTTAAGTGATACATCCGCTGTAAAGTGACACAGAACTTTCCAACCGCACTTGAAACTTCTAAACCTTTCTTTTAACGCCAAAGTTTCTTTTTTCCAAAACCTACTCACATTTTGATCGATGTTTCAAATTAAATGTAATGTTTAAAATGTACTTGAAACAAAGTATTACTGAGTCTATGGTTAAATCAGTTTAAATAATTAATAAATTTTAATGGATCAAAATGTTTTCTTGTAGGCAGATCTAATAATTTTCCTATTAATAAAAAAATGATACTTTTTCGCGATTCGACATATTTTTGTGGGGTAGGAGTGCACTAGTGTATGATGAATTGGTTTTCTGAGCTAAACTAAGGGAATTGAGTTCGGAATCTAACTATCAGGCATGAGCAAAATAAATCCTTAGTACGCAAAATTCGTCTCACATTTTGATCGACGTTTCAAATTAAATGTAATGTTTAAAATGTACTTGAAACAAATTTTAACCAAGTCTATGGTTGAATCAGTTTAAATAATTAATAAATTTCAATGGATCAAAACATTTTCTTATAGACAGATCTAATAATTTTCCTATTAATAAAAAATACTTTTTTTGCGATTCAAAATTTTTGTGGGGTAGGAGTACCCTAGTAGATTACGAAGTGGATTTCTGAGCTAAACTGGGGAAACTGAGTTCGGAATCTAACTATCAGGCACGAGCACGATAAATCCGTTGTACTCAAAGCCATTCTTCCAGTGGTTTGGTTTGTCACTCTATGGTAATTTTATGCCCATTTTGGGCTAATTAGACCAGGATCTACAGTTTAAAGTGGATTTCGAACCAATAACAAACATCCATGCCACAGCCAGGATTCGAATGCCTGTGTTGCCAAAGTCCAGAGCTCTAGCCAGTTAGCCATCAGGTAGCTTCTTTCAATGGAGTTGACGATGTAATCCCTCCAGTTGCCAACATAACCAGGAAGACTATTAAAATAAAGAGTAATGCAATAGAATTTTAATATACATATGTTTTACCTTAAAATTAAGTTTTGACGTTTAACGAATCTTATAAAATACATTTTCTATCATTTCTTAATTAGCAGTAGCATGTTAAAAGGGAGACAGAGATAATAGTTAGGTAAAAATTATGTTCTCTTAGATATATTTAAAACAGGTATGATAAAAGTAGGGAAACTATTGTTCTGTAAAATTAGTAATATGATATCTTTTTTTCTTGATGGTCAAAACTATTATGTAAGTATTTGAAGGAGATCGAAGTAATAAATTATTTTGTATAAAAATTGACTTTTTGTATAAAAAACTACTTTTTTTACAAAAAATATGTAAACTTTATTTTTTTTAGCCTTTTGAAAAAATAGAAAATAAAAATACTATGTTGTACTGGAAATTATTTTATCTCGCAAATATTTTGAATTCATCCTTTAAAAAAATAATAGGTTTATTAACTTATTTGTAAATTAATGTTTTTCAAAAAAAAAAAAAAAAAAAAAAAAGAAATACAAACAGTGCTCTAAATATTCATTAAATTTATTGAGTAATTTATTTAATATGACTTCTCAAATATATATATCATTTTGCAAACCTTCTGCCCACAATACGATTAATGCGCATAGCTCGTAAATAAAGCATACACAAAGAATAGAATGAAATATCGCTGAAAGAACTTGCAATAATTTGTCGCTTGAAAATAAGCAGCAGTTTTGTCATTATGGTAAAAGGAAATTCAAACAAGAACCAACACTTTTAAAATTTATTGTAAACTTAGCATGAAACAGATGGGCTCTTGACAAAATAATTAATATTGTGGGCAAACTGAATAACATCAGAATCAGAAAAATGATGATTTTCATTTGCACGATTTCCTGCAAGGAAACATTTTCAAACATGGAAGAAATTTTTTTTAAAAAAATTTGCAGGATTATCGAAATTAGAGCAGCAATGACATGTATTTTCATAATTTAGTGAGAAATCCTCAGAGCAATGTTGATAACGCTTTTTCAGTAAATTAACTCAACAGCAAAGGAAGATATTTTATCTCTTTCATTGTAATGATGTGAAATAAAGAGCATCATTAATTAAAGATCATTAATAAACAGCCAGCTGTATGATGTCTATTCAACATTGGAGTAGAATTACTTTAGAGTAAAAATGCCCTTATCTTTTTGGATGCGGATAAATTAAATGTTGTGAGAAGTATGCGAGGTAGAAAGGATTTCATGTATAAATTAAAAATATGCTATCAGGTTTGAGATCTTATTTTACCATTCTCGAATATCTTAGTCGATAATATAAAATGAAAAATCTATTAATAAATTTTATTTACATATTATTTTTACTGAATTAGGAAATTATTTCGATTGATTGTGAATTAATCCGTTAGCACACTCATATGACGTGGGAGAAAGATTATAACCACTTACCTTTTTCATTAAAAACTGTAAATAACACTTTCTGTATCGCCTTCGTTTAATGTCTTACTTTACCATTCTTGAATATCTTAGTCGAGAATATAAAATGGAAAATCTAATAATAAATTTTATTTGCATGTTATTATTCGCATGTTATATATATATGAACCCATAAATGACCCCATAAATAAAACCCATAAATAACCTTCGAACGATACCTGCAGCACGAAAATCGCCAGCTCTAGAAAAAAATAAGAAGAAAAGTGAAAACAGCCAATAATTACAGAGAAGCAACAGAAAGCAAAATATTTTTATTTGTTTCACAGATTTCCCACGTGACCTCCTTATCACAAGATGACACTTTGTAGACGGCAAATGGTGCGCGTATCAAGGCAAGAAGAATCTTTGCAATTTGACGACCTCTTTGAAATCAGATGTAATTTGAGGATTCCATGCATGCACTTTAGATGCCAGGTATCCCCACAGAGAAATGCTCTATCTGACGTCGTATGGTACAACATTGCGCTCATCCACATTTGAGGTTTTCTGTCACATTTGTTAAAGCATCAGTTTGGTGACAAAATTATCTCCTGCCATATCACGTTTCCATGGCCATCAAGGTCCTCCAATCTCACTCCAATGGATTTATAGCTGTGATGATACCTGAAATCTAAAGTGTATGCGGATTTGAAAAATGCCATCAGACGTCAGGTTCAACAGATTCCTCTTGTCATGGAACATGCTTCAGTGCTATCCAAGCAAAGTGTCATCGTGTGTGAAGCAAGTCATGTGGAAAATTTCTGAAACACTTTAAAATATTTTGCTTTCTGATCCTTCTCTGTAATTATTGATTGTCTTCACTTCTCTTCTTAGTCTGCCATGCCTAACGATTTTCGTCTACAGGTACTGTTCCAAAGCTGTTTGTTTTTTTACTATGGAGGTCATATTTCAATGATAAAACAAATCATTATTATAAAACATTAGAAATTTTTGAAATCGTGTCACTATAACCGTAACTGTTAGATTTTAACTGTTGTTCTTTATATAATTCTTGAGGGAATACTTCACCTATACTTCTACCCTAAACCAAAATTTCCATAAGTTTCTGTGAATTTTATGATGGCTAGGGCCTCATATATCGAGAAAGTCTTTCTGTAATCACCCTTAAAACGTTATTATCCACATTATAATCATCATAATATATATATATATATATATATATATATATCATGACGAAGTTTGAATGATTTTAAGAAGATTAAGTTATTTGTTTAATCCTCTTAAAATTATTTCTAACGTAAACATGTCAGATTTATAAGAATGGATTATTAATATAATAGCATTAAATCTGTTTTAAAATATTTAAATGCAATTTCAAGCAACTTATCGATACAACTGATTTTAAGAATTTCTTTTCCAGCATTTCTATTAAAAGTCTGTAAGATATTTTAAACTCAAAGACTACCAAAATATTTTAAAGGTAAACTTCGATTATTGTATAAAGCTCTGTAATCTCTTCAATTTCAATAGTTATATTATAATGAGAATCTTTACATCTCAACTCAAGTTATTCCCCATGGAACTAAATATTCATCAATACTGACTAATCTGTGCCTAGACTATTGTCTAAACACAAACACGCTTTTAGATATGTATATCTATTTGTTTTCAACTATCCAAATTTTCATAAAATCCATCATGGCATTTATCTAATAGAGCTCATTTAAAAAACACTAAATCAAATAGCCTTCAAGATGATTTTCTTTATATCGATATTAATATTTATAATTCCCAAAATCCACATTTTTATCAAAATGGAAAAATTTAACTTCGCTATCAATGGACTTACACTCTAAAATTCCAATACTAATATAAAAATACATCATAATATCTTCATTAATCATCTGCTCAGTATTCATTTTTTTCTCTAACAACACTATTTTCTAACAGCAACACAGAAAAGAACATAAGAATATATTTTTTTTTAAAAATGGTAAACCCGAAACATTTCTTTCTCCCATTTCTTATTTAATCTGTAATTTCCTAGCCCATTATGGTTAAAAAAATTTCACATAGCTTACAATTTCCACAAATTCTCAGCACATTGCTTATATTCTCTCACAATTATTTCAAGAAATAATAAATCCATCCATCAATTTTTACCCTACTAGTCCAATTTCTCACATTGCTTATTACCATAAATTTCTGCAGCTGGCAAAAAATCAGTCTACTCGGATGTGCTAAGTAAGCAAATTAATGTTCGTAGTCTATCACCCAATCACTTGCTTAATCGACATATTATTACAAACCGTTACGAGGTTCTATGATGTGATACAATTTTTGCTATTTAAAACAAGCTACACTGCCAAATTATTTTTCTTCAATACAATACCTTACCGCCTATCTATTCCATGTTATTGGAATACTTCTCTGAATACATTTTTGACTTAGATCCATTCATGTAGCAAACAAAAATAACGTGGTGTATAATATTCTGAATGCGCGTATTCCTTGATAAAACTATGCCTTAATCATAGGATGTTATAATTAATTTCTTTTGGATTTCATTAGTTTTTTTGGATTTTACTAACTTTCTGGACAACTTGTTGTTCACCCTGTTATTGTATATTTTGTATAAATATTTGTGTTCTTTTTTGTTCGGTCAATACAGTTCTAAGCGTTCATCTTTTTGATATCTGTGTTCTTCTAATGATTTTCAGTTTCCTTATTAACTGAAGTGAGCATAAGTTTCAATAATAAATATTCTTTTTTGATGGGTTTGAATGTAAGACACTCCAGAATTTTTGAATTCAAAATGTTATGATTTGTTATAAAATTTGATATTTTTGTATTTTTATGAAGACATTTTATGTGCAGCTCATACTTTTGTGCTTTCGTTGTGCGAAATAGTCTTGTTTCTATTTCATATCTTGGCAAATTTCAGTTGATTTTTGTTTTGATATGTTGTGTTTTATATATACATATACCATGCTAAACCACTTTCAAATAAAGTGGCCCATATGCTTTGATATATGTAAAACATTTTGCTAAAGTTAAAAACTAAATGTCTCTACCCTACAATTCTTAACATTTTGGGTTAATAATTTAAATAATGTTAATATTTCAATTTTAAAATGATATAAATATTTAGAGGATGAACTACATTATTTATTTTAATTTGAACTAATAAACTAATCTTAAAATTAATACATTTAGTTTAAATAGTGAATTTTTTTGAAATCTCAATTATCATTTATCACTTTGTCATTTGATTGAAAATATAAAGCATTACATTTATATAAATATTTTTTTTTCTTTCAACCTTAAGAGATGTGACTGAAATTAAATATAAACAAAAACAAGTAATATAAAAAGAAATTTAAAGTCAATTCCTACCTTTTTTTTCACTATAGTGCAGAAAGCCCTTTTTAAATAAAGTTGAAATTTTCCTCCTACATCTGGCGCCATCTATTGGTAGATACAAGCAACTTAAATCTAAATAAACTAAAATTAATTAATTAAATTTAATTAATGAATTGATATTTGAAAAAACTGTATTAACATCAAGTGTCATCCACTACAAGTTTTAAAAAATGTGTTTGAACTTGAGTGGATGAATAAAAAGTATTTTATTAACGATTGAAAATTTGAACAAGATATATATAGGGAGAGTGTGAACTAATAGTAGGAAATGAAAAAAATATATCAAATAAATATATGTCAGAGAAAATACACTAAACCAGGTACAACCTATTTCTATATTTTTTTTAAAAAATCTTTCAATTCAAATGACAATTTACTTAATTAAAATTTAGTGTTAAGTAATCAAATCTCAATTATAAACCTCGTTTAAACTATTTCAATTCCAACTAGTCTAATTTCTAATGAAATGTTCTTGTGTAACTAAAATTGCATCAAGTATGCATGTAAAGGCAGACTACCAAATTAATTATTTCTTTACTTGGGCCGGTAAAAGTCGATAGGAAAGAACTATTTTCTCTATCTAGTCGAAGTTAAAATTGCTTGCCTAGAGAGACCCATCTTATTAAGTATCCGCTTCGTCTATTTAAGCCGTCACGCACTTCAAAAGTAACGTAGAACTTCTCTGCATTCCTTAATATTCGAGTAAGTGAATGGACATTCCGGACGAAGATTATTCGGAGTTCAGAAATATTTTATTCCAGTGGCAGTCATAAAATATTTATGATTCTTTAACTCAGATTCACCGTAGAAAAGGAAAAAGTAAAAATAAAAATTATGTAAAGTGACTTTGGTTTTAAGCATTATTATAATCGACATTCATATAGCTATAAATAAATTCTTACATATTTTGGAATCATGCAACTAAGAAATATGGATAAGCTACTTCTTGAAGTACCTCTAAATTAAAAAAAAATGCAAAAAAAAAAAAAAAAAAAAAAAAAAAAACATTCATCAAGATATTCTCTGTTTTTCTTTGTAATGAAATATAACTAATTGAAAATAAAAAGCAATTTTAATTATTGTCGTTTAGGTTTTTTTAAGAGATTGATTAAAGAGTTTCTAAAGGATTTTCATCGGCAGGCAGTAAAACGTAATAATTCTTTATCGATTATTTAGAAGAAAACATTTTTTCTGTGGATTATTGCTACGTCTTTTAATTATACTGATGAAAGTATTCTTTAGTATATTATATCTCCCGAGGTTCTTTTTGTATATATAGAAAATGTTTGGGATTACATGATAAAGTCTTCATATGTCACAATACTAATTCTTATTTCTTATGCAACTTCCTGATGTTAATCAGAAGTATTGTTCAATTATATTGTCTACATATTAAGAAAAAGTTAAATGTGTTGTTCTGAAATTCTGATATACGGATGGTAGTGTATTCTTCTGATTGGCTGATATTTTTAGTCTTTAGTCTGAATCCAGGCAAAATGATCATGGCTAAATACAAATTGCTGCAGACTATCCAAGCTTACCCTCATGTCCAATAACCCGCAAGATACATTCAACTTAAATTGCCAGGCAAATTCAGGGCACAAGATTTCTGTAAAACCAAGGAAATTTTCCTCTTTAAATAATAAGAAACCTGGAATTGTACTGCGGTAGTAAAAAAATTTAGACTTCGAAGAGAAATATGTCTTCAAAAAACTTATTGTTTTTGTATTAATCTCCATTCTATAATACTCTGAGTCTTGAATCTACTTTGGAGTTAATTCATTTAAAAAATTCAATAAATACTGCTCTTAGTTTAATTGCAATCCATCCTGAAATTTAGAGAATATTTTATAATAAAAACAAGAATGCTCTTTCATTTATTATTATATGATTCAAAGGATTGTAGTATGAGTCAAACGATAAGAAAAAATATAATTAGAGAATATTATTTTAAATCGTAACACAAGTTAAATGTACAAAAGCCTTTTTTAGCTACATAAAATATTAATAATTACCGGCTGATTTTCATTAATCAATTCATCCTAATATAGTTTTTGTTCATGGTAGATTGTTACCACTCCAGAGAACACCCGTTTCTTTTATCACCGATATACATGGCAGTTTAGTAATCCTAACCCACCTTAACAAAAAAAGTATATTTGTATACTAATCAGAAATATCACTAATCAGCATCCGATGCACTAATCAGTAAGATCATTTAGGGGTGTCATTTTTAATTTTTAACACTGATCTACAAATTTAATAAAAATGGGAATTAAATTAAGTAGATCCCTGAAAATTTAATAATATTGAGAATGAATTTCTATGAAATCACTAAAAAAAAGCATAATAGTGACAAACTGTAATTAAATTATTTGTGAGTACTAAATAATTTATAATAGCATCTTTATATAGTATACCACTTGTAAGCATTTCTTTTCGATATCGTTTGCTCACCGAATACCTTCTGCAACATTCTAAACGTTTCCGCACACGACTATTCATTCCACAAACAAAATTTAATGCATGTTCTTTGCTCATTTAATTCAGACATTCCAAAAATCGCCGAAATCACTTTTAGAGTCTCACAAAGCCAAGCGTAATCCAAACACTAATAAATATTTTGACGTGAAATGACAACCTAAAAAAGAAGAAAAAAAATTGAAATTCCATATGCCCGGAAAATTTAAATTGGAAATTGGTTTTACTTTTTGGGAACAATAGTATGATCCCAATAGAAAAGAATGGATTAATCAGAAATTACTAGTAGCTACTGGGGCATCTTACTAAATATCAAACCTATTAGAAGACAGTGATAAGGCATGCATAAAAACTCCTGCATCTGCTGAATTGAGTTAAGAATGATCAAGCAATTACCCGTGGTGAATTATTTCCTGTGTTATTTGAAATGAAATCTATTTATGATTATCGTTTTGAAACCACTGTAGTTATGTAGCTCTTATGACTGTACAAAAAAAGCAAATTACTTTATTTTAATATGAGAAAGAGGATTTCTCCCTAGAAGCACTTTAACGAAGGAAAAAAAAAATTCAAAAATACATTTTTGAAATCCTATTCATTTTTTTTTTTTCATTTCTGAACATGCAATATACTGCTTTATAATACTGCTCTTTTTTTCCCTTTATATATGAAACCAATTTTCAAAATACTGCACTTACTTAAAATTGCATAAAACATTCTTAAATAATAAATTAAAAAATATACAAGAAGAAAGCATCTACTTAAATTGAAATGCAAGAGATATCAGGATCAAAAGAGATGCACGTGAAATGATGATAAATTACAAGTATATTTGAGACGTTATATAAAATATTCAAGTTTTAACAACTTTGATTTTATTTTATTATTCACAGTAATTTCACTTTTCTTTTTTGAATGACAAAATTTGCATTAGCTAGGGACTTTCTTAATCTTCTTGTGAAAGAAAATAATGAGATCGATTCGATTTTACAAATAACGTGATTTAGTTTAAATGGAATTATCTTCGCGAAAACCGAATGAAATGGAAAATAACATACCAAAGGCTTTTTCTTCATTACGGAGTGTTGCCTGAAGGCATTCAGTCAGAGTTATTGATCCTGAAATAGCTGAAATGAAATGTCCTTTTTGGTCTTAAAAATTGAAGAATTACATTGATAATATCACATTTCTCTCTTAATGTTATTGGTTTAAATTCTCCATCAATATATTTTTCTACTGCTATCAATAACATTTCTGAAAAGAAACACAATTTTATTTTTACTAACCAAAGTCTGTATTATTTTAATTATAGAAATATAACAAATAGTTATTAATGAAATCTTGGATGAAAACATATTTTCAAAATATTCAATTATCCAAAACACTTTTATATTTTAAATTTTTTATAAAAGATAATTAGCTCTTTTCGATATTCATGCAAAGTTAATTGATTTAAAATGTATAGTATTAAATTTCATATTATTAATTTAAATAATTTGAAAAAAAATTAATTTTAATGAACTTTGAATTTAATCTTTGAATCTTAATGTACAATGAACTTTGAAATTTGCTCTAAACATTAACTGCATTCTGACTCTGATATTAAATTAAATTTTACAAATTAATAGATTTTTCAAATATTAAAGCAATACATTGTACATACATAAAGGTAACAAAATTATATAAAGCATATAACACCGTATATAACAAAGGCAAAAATTAATCCTTATAATCATTTATGTTATTATGCAAAGAATTTAAAGCAATTTAGTTATTTTGAACTAATTCACTAAATGTATTTCTTTATCTATAACAACAATAAAATTATTATAATATTAAATTTATAGGTATTAATTTATAAAAGATTATACTATTTAACAAAAAAAACTTGATAAAAAATATCTTTTAAATTAAAATACTTCAGATAAAATGACAAACATTATTTTTAAATATATATAAAGGGTGATTTAAGTTTTTATAATCATTTTTTACTATTTCGTATTTTTGATATATATATATAACCAGAATTTCTAAATACAATCGAATTTTTCTTAACTTATGAACGCCATAGTAGTTGATTTGACTATCTTAAATTTAATTGTTTTTCATATTATTTACACTTAATGTAATGAAATTAAATCATTGAATTTTCACATGAAGATTAGTTTCCTTATAAGTATATTATTGAGGATTGGAAAAAATGATGGCATCAGTGCATTGTGTTCATAGGGGATTATTTTGAAGGCGATGAAATAAATTTGGAAGAATAAATAAAGAGTTTTTGAAAAAAAATAATTGGTCTTACTTTTTAGGCACAGTTAAATCTATATTTTGAAAAGTATTTTTAAGATTTCAAATAATTAATCAATATATTCAATAAGTAAAAGCAAACTTTTAAAATGCATGCACTTAAAATGTAGTTTGCAGTAGTTGCATTTATAATGTATCAAATTTAAAGATATGGTATTAACAGAAGCAGAATTCATCTACCCAGAGTTATTTAAGGAATAGATGTCATTCGTGGAAATACCATTCAGTTGAATCGGACCCAATTAAAAATAAATTTTAATTAATTAAATTAAATAAAAAATTATAAATTATTCTTTAAACAATAAAAACCTATTTTTTATTTACACGCTTATCTATCATATCCATGGATCTAGAAATATGAAATAAGAATTCATTTGAGATTGCTATGATAGCCCTTGAAACAATATTTCCTGGCTAGTAAAAAAAGACAAAAAATCTTTTAGTTTAAAGGCAAGAATAACCTCAGAAAGCATCCGACACTGATGTTATTAATAAATATGTAGATATTAATTTGTAAAAGATTATACTGTTTAACAAAAATTATGATAAAAAAATATTTTCTAATTACAATACTTCAGATATAATTACAAACTATATATTTAAATAAATAGAAATACATAATGGGTGGTTTTAAGTCTTTATAATAATTTTTTACTAGAGCATAATTTTGATATATGTATAACTTAAATTTCTAAATGCAATAAAAGTTGTTGTAACTTACGAACGTCATAGATAGATAGAACTTTGATGATTTTAAACTTAATTGTTTTTAATATTAGTTTCATTTGATGTAGTGAAATTAAATTACTGAATTTTCATATGAAAATTAACTACCTTATGAATATCATTTAAATCTGTATTTTGAAAAGTATTTGGAAAATTTCATATAATTAACTAACATATTCAACGGTAAAAGCAATCGCTTAAAATGCATGCACTCAAAACGTAGTTTGCTTTAGTTGTATTTTTCATGTAGCAAATTTAATTAATTATTTATACAATTGATAGAAATATCATTCAGTTGAATAGCATCCATTTGAACAGTATTTTAAATGAATTAAATTAAAATAAGAAATTACAAAGCTGTTCTTTAAACAATAAAAAAATAATTTTTATTTAAACGCTTATCTATCTTATCAACGAATCTAGTAGAAATATGAAATACAAATTCATTTAAGAATGTTATGACAGCCCAAAAAACAATATTTCCTTGTTCGCAAAAAAGACGGAAAAAAAAATCTTTCAGTTTACTGGCAAGAACAACCTCAGGAAGCATCCGACACTGATGAATTCCGAGATTATTTTTGTTTTTATTCTATTCTTGCTAAATATCTAAACAGGACACGGACTGGAAAGAGAGAACACGGGATCTTCCAAATCCCTACCACCTGCAACAATACACGTTTTTCGGGCACTGTCCCTTCCCCGATTGCATTATATTTCTTCTAGTTCAGGCTGTCAATAGAATGGTGCCATGGGAGCGCCACCAACTCAGCTGGTGTAATCCAAGAGATTTTGTGTGACAAGATGCATCATTCCGGGACACGAATTCTGAATGAAATTCCATGCGCTTTCAATGTTATTTCGGTGTAGTATGGTGCTACTCTAGTACTACACGCCCTTTTGTTTTTGCATTGGAGATTTTGGTTGATTATAATACAGTAATGGAATGTTTGTTTTTCACGGAAAAGAGCAAGAGTTTGCTGTTTTTATCACGAAGGAACTTATATTTGTTTGATATCTTGTAATCCGACAGCTCTTAAATTGTATTTAGCAATAAAATAATTCAAGAGTAATTGTGCCAAGAGTTGTTGTAGAGAATTGTGGTAAAGTAAGTGTTGTTGTGGTAAATGAAAAATTTAGTTAATATTTCGAACAATTGTAAAAAATGGAAAACTAGAAATGGCGTGTTATGAAACCTGATAAGAAAGACATACCAAGAATTAATGCTGTTGTTTTGGTTTTTTAAAAATAAATCCTTCCAAATGGTATTCTTAAAGTATAAACTTCTGTGAAACATAACAGATCAATCTAAAAAATTTTGTAATAAGGACATCTGACAGATATTTTACAAAGGACACAAATATTGCATTAAATGCCCATTTTGTCAATATATTTAGGACTTCTGAATCTCAACTAGTTCGTTTGATATCTTATAATCCGACAGCTCTTAAATTGTATTTAGCAATAAAGTATTTCAATAGTAATTTCAAATTGACATTAATTTTGATGGGGTACATGATAAATTTAATTAAAATTTTAAGCAAGTGTAAAAAATGGAAAATTAGAAATAGCACGTTAAGTAACCTGATAATAAAGACCAAGAATTAATGTTATTTTGGCTCTTTAAAAATAAACCTTTCTAAATGGTAAATCTAAAGGATACATCTAAATTTTAAATAGCTACACAGGACACATCTAAGGACACAACTAAGAAAGAAAAAAAAAGATAAAAACAATTTGAAGAAAGAAAAATAATTATTGAATTTATATTATGAAAATATGCCAAGTGCCAAAACTGCAGATGCCCAGTATTTAAATATTTATGAAAAGCATACTTTTAATTATTTATTTGAGTCATTTATAATGAGTGCTTAAATCTTTTTCCCTTTCTTCATTATGAATTTATTCGTTTAATTTTTACGGGAGATTTACTCGCAAATTTTTAACTTTTTTCTTGAACAATTAATTAAAAGTGTGTTTAAAAGATCCCAAGTCGCATTCAAAATTTTCACCGTTCTCCATATTATCACTTTAGCAATGCATGCATGAAATATAACTTTTTTTATCAGAAAAATTATTAATATCTAAATATTTCCATCATTTTTGTGAAACAAAACGTGAAAATTAAATGTTAATTTTTTTTAACAAAATATATAGCTTTAAGTAAGAAACTTGTCGTACAGATATATTACAGAATACAGACAAGTTAATTTACAGAGTTTATCCACTTAGGAAAAGAATTCAATTAAAGGACACCCCTATATGGCTCGATTCCAACGAAGGAGATTCAAAAAAGGTCAAAGTCATCATTTCCAAGGTAGGGAAAATTCCATGAATCCGTCTCGCCGATATACGCCCATTAGCAGTGATATTCATCATTCAAATGCACACGATGTTCATATTTTTATATCTTTTTTAATGTAAAATTATATTTTTGAAACTTATTTTTTAAAGTAAGATTTATTTAAATATACATATAATAATGGTGATAGGAATGTTATATTATTCGTATGATTATTTTAAATCATGATTTATCAGCATATCAAGTTTTTTAAGGTAGAGAAAAAATTATTGTCAGTTAATTTTAAGCCTTACAATTGATTATAATTATCATTAAATTCCTTATTTTCATTTTCAATAAAAAAAATCTGGTTATTTTTATTGAAACATAATTTTTTTCCTATATTGTCAAACCCTGTTCGAGGAAATTATTTCAATTACTCTAAGTTCTAAAAA
The DNA here is from genome assembly GCA_021605075.1 of Caerostris darwini. NCBI lineage: Eukaryota > Metazoa > Arthropoda > Arachnida > Araneae > Araneidae > Caerostris > Caerostris darwini. The sequence continues at coordinate 3,177,183 of BPLQ01004544.1, forward strand.
TTAAGTAAAAATGAAAAAAAAAATGTAATTGCATGACCAACAATAAATTTTTATAAAAATTATGCTGTATAAGGAAAATTTAATGCTGCATCAGAATATGATATGCAAATTAATAGGACTACTGTTGTTTGACGTCAATGAACATGGGGTTGAAAACAGACTTTTAAATCATCTGCAGTTTTATGAAATAGTGCAGTAAAATTTTGAGATAGCTTTCTTTTCAATATAAATACTCTATCTGACATATCTGAGGAATTACTATGTCCTTTCTAGCTACAGAGTAGCTACAGCCGCTAGAAGGTTAGTATCTGGATAAACTGCGCACAAAAAGGCTTTACGAAGGTGTGCTATATGCAAGAAATAATGCATCGTGTGTATCGTTCTCCAAATTCCACCGAAATGCATACTGTCAAATTTCTGAACCGTGAATGATACCTTACACACTTCAAAATGCTATAGGATTTAGTCATTGGGTTAAAAACAGGCTTTAAAATCCTCTGCAGTTTTTGCAAATAGAAATTGCGTAGTGCAATAGAGAGATAGCCGTCTTTTCGATACAAATCGATTTTACATATCGGTTGAATTACGATATCCTTTCTTTGAGAGAAGAGCATCGGACCAGTATCAATCCTACATAATTCATAGTTTTCATAGTAATTCTACGATTTATAGTTGTGGAATGCTGCATTAAGAACAAAATTCACTTCATAAAGGTAAAGCTGAGAAATATCTATAGTTGCAAATGCGGTAGATGACAGCTATTTGAAGCTAACAGAAAGGAGGCACCAAACCGACACATAAGCCCACTTCAGAATTTCTGTTAAGTAGCTATAGCCTCTGGAAATTTAGTATCTGGATAAATTGCGCACAAAAAGGCTTTACTAAGATGTGCAAGAAATAATGCATCGTGTGTATCATTCTCACCATTCTACCGAAACTGCATACTGTATCATTTCTGAACCGTGAATGATACCTTACACACTTCAAAATGCTATCAACTTTATTTCACCCCACACCTCAACCCTGTACCCAGGACTACTACTACTACTACACCACACCACATCACTGTGCCTAGAGCTGAGTTGCCCCTATACATTCTGGGAATAGTGTGGGTGGAATGAATGGATGCAAGATGGGGGCGGAAAATTTTTGAATTATTCACTTTTGGAGGTACAGAATTTGAACAACGGGGAAAATTCTTACAAAAACAGAACAGAATATCAAAAAATTTTTTTAATTAAAAAAGTATGAAATATGAAATGTGAAAATAAATAAAAACGTTATGTAAGATATTAGAAAGAAATTAAACGCAGTGTAATGCAATAAACACTACATAGGATACATACAAATCAGAGAACTGAATGAATATTTATCAAATCAATTATTATAGAAATTAGAAAAAGAGTAATAGCTAATAAATAAATTGGCAATAGAAACAGTTGCTGTAAAATTACGGACAAGGGAAATAAAAAAAGGCAGGAAGATATTACATAAGAGATATTAGAGAGTTTTTGCATACCGTATTTTTATAATACGGTATTTTTTTCTCCCTAGCGCGCATGCTCATAGAAAACATTATTATAGATACGCATGCGCAATTTCCTATGATCATGCGCGCTATGGAGAAAAAATATCGCATTATAAAAATACGGTATGCAAAAACTCTCTCTTGTGTAGCCACTTACAAATAATGTTATCATTCATATTATATGCAGTGTGTGTGTGTATGTGTTAGTTTCACTCTTCACAATTTGGCCAGATATTTTGTGACACTCTTTATGTACCAAACATATAAAATGTAACTTTTCAACATCAATTGTAGGTTCCCAATTAATCATTCATTCATGTAACTAATAAGGGACTTTGTAGAGCGAAACATTTTTAAAATCAAACAATTCTTACCAATAATATTTTGTTAAAAATAATTTAGAAATAGATTCAGCAATATAGTAACAATCTTACAAAACGTATTAAATCTGAATAATCTTCCTTCCAGAACGATGTTACTCTCTAAGCAACATATTTCTTTTTAAGTTCCTGACAAAACTTAAGTTGTCATGCAAAGTACAAACGCCTATCATAGTACATTCCTGTTTTTCTTTAAAGTATAAAAAAATAATACACATGATTCAGAAAACGTAATTATAGTGAAATGTCATTTTTCTTGCTAAAAATGTGAAACAGAAGAAGTTTAAAATATATTAGAAAGAGGTAAGAACACAGTTTCATTCACTCATCCATCTTATTCTGAATGTCATAAAACTGAAATGTGTACCTTGGGGATTCATAACTTTTTTTCATTTAATATTTTAAAAGGTACGCATATCAAAGTCTTCCGAAATTGGTGATCAGTACCTGGAAATAATTGAGTACCAAGAAATATTACAAGTTAGTTTAAATTCTTGTCACATCCAGATGTCAGAGAGGTTTCTTGAAGAAAATTATTAGTACATATTTTAAGAGCCAGAGTGATTTATTATAAAGGCCTTTTTAATACAAATTTTGAAGAAAGGGTGATGTTCTTTTTTTTGTAATGTGATATGCTTATGATAAATGCTTTAAGAATATTCTCATTAAAATTATATTAGTTTAGAGTCTTTTGAAATTAGTTAATAATATTTAATTATGTCTAGTATTAGCATTTTACATTTAACTTTCAATCAATAAGATAATAATTGCCAATATTTTAACAAGATTAAGGGCCTTGATTATATTTATGATACCTATAAACATGTCCCATTTTAGTATGATGAGCAAAAACGTAATTTAAATATATTGCTTAGATAACTTTTATGCAAAAATTGAATCGTAAAGGATAATTTATTAATCTTAAAATTGAAATAGATGTTATTAACATCAAAATTTTTATAGCATGATACAAGAATTTTATGAAATTAGTGTTACATTCAAGGATATAAAATTTAATTTAATTTTACAATAATATTACTTCTGTTTATACTGATGTACGAAATTTAAGCCACGAAGGCATTTTTCATTTGAAGTTGTAAGTAGACTGATTGCAAAAGAAGTTTATTGCATGTCTTACCAATATGTTTGATCAAGTGCAAATGAAATTTTATGAATTCATTCTAAAACACAGTTCACCCCTTTCATTCAACGCTGTATTCGCTGTACTATGTGACTGCATGTGCATTCACGTGAAATTGCTGTTCACACGACGAGACACGAGCTGACATGCCATTTTCAATCGAAATTATTCCAATTACTTTTTCCTCATGCTAGTGTTTGTCGACATGCACTATAATGGACTATATATATATATATATATACACTACCATGGACATGGACAAAGGACATATATATATATATGCACTACCATGGACTATATATATATATGTATATATGCGCTACCATGGACTATATATATATATGTATATATGCACTACCATGGACATTCATATATACATATATGTACTACCATGGACATTCATATATACATATATATGTATATATAATTAGTTTTCTTTCACTTCCAATCGAGTTTTTCTATACCATTGTTTGTTTACATGCTCTTCCATAGATGATATGTGTGTAAGACAACTACGTTATTTGATCTTGAAAGCGATGAGCAGGTTGCCATAACTGTCATCATATATATATATATATATATATATGAATGGCAGATATATCAATAAATAATTTAATATCGATATTATTATAAATTATTCCTTCGAAAGCATCTATAATTACTATTCTTATAAAAAGGCTTCCCTTTTAAAATTCGTTCTTATAGTATATCAGTTTAAAAAACAATATTTAAAGTACAAGAAAATAAAATATTATATTACAATAGCTTATTTTAGGAATATTCATATATATCTTTCCGTTGCAGCTGTGTGCTATGGCGAGTGTCATTGTTGTGTCTATATTTTCAGCCTATAAAGCTATCTATTTTTTTAATTCCAGGCTATGAGAAATTCTGTTATGAAGACAAAATGTTAATCAAAGTTATTCATACAGACTGGTGTATAGATTTAACTGTATGTAACTTAAATTTACCCATGGCATATATGTCTAATTCATGTATTAACAATTAATTAACTCATGTATTAACTAATTCAATTAATTAACTCAATTAATTAACACATGCATTAACAATTAATATTATTCTCAATTTGAAAAATATTTTCCTTTACTCTTAAGGTGATAGGAAATAATATGCAGTTATTTTCAACTTATGAATAAGTTGAAAATAATTGCATATTATGAAGAATAAAATAATGAAGAATAACAAAATAGGAACATGTAGATATTTTTTTTATTCTTCCTTATTTATTTATTTGCTGTTTTATTTATCTATTGTTTTTTGTTTGTCAATTTTTTAATTCATGATATTATTTGAAATTTGTAAATGTGACATTTGATTATGTAAAAATGATCATTTTTAATAAATAAAATATTTTTGTAATTTAAATTAACGAAGTTAAGACCTAAATTATCATTACAAAAAAGTACATGTAGATAAGTTCTAAAGTATAATACTAATAGGAATATGTACACATAAATAAATATCACATAAATCAAGCATAACATTTGTTAATAAACTAAATATTTTTTTTAGTTTGCAATGATAAAAAATCTTAATCATTTATTATTAATATATTCCATAGATAATAATAATAATATATTCCATATATAATACTTTTCTCCTTTTTCATTGTTTTAAACATTTCTACAAATAAATATTTTATATTTGTATCTATAATCGTTATGTATTTTTAAATGTTTATTCTTCTAATATTTTATTTAGCTATTAAACAGTACTAGAAATATGATATTTTTGGACTTAATATCGAATTTTATAAGAAAAATCAGAAAGTTTGTTTTAAATATAAACAGTTTTATGTTATACAATAGTTTTTAGTTATACAATTTTATGTAAAACTTTTAAGAAGAGTTTCATCCTTATATTTGTGCATTGTATATTTTATTTTCTTGTACAACTAACATCTTAAAGGTTTATTAGATTTATTCACAATAAGTGGGCTTGCTTATATTTGAACTAGCATTTATTTCATAATATTTCCATTGCTCTTCGAATTGAAATCGTAAATATATATATATACATATATAAATGAATTTATTTCAATTTCTAGAACTATCTGCAAAATTAAATTTAAAAAAAAATCAGGTACATATTTATGGGTCTGCTATGTTAAATATTTACCTCGTTTATTATTGAGTTATGAAACTCAGGATTAATTTCGTCAGTTATTTTAAATGTCTTCCGGTATTTTTATTCATAACCACAACAGTTACTTTTCGAAATATTACTTGTTATAGCATGAATTATTTAAATATTTGATAACAAAAATATTCATATGTTAATAGTTAATGTAATATTATAAAAGACTACCGAAGTACAACAGAAAAAAATTATCCACACTATTTTTAATAAGTTGTCTGAAATATTTATAAATTAATTTCTTGCAAACTTTTTGCAAAAAAAAAAAAAAAAAAAAAAAAAAAAAAATGCATAAAGTACATCTTTTTAATGAATAATCAGGTTTTTTTTCTCATTTTTTTAAAAAACAGTTTCGTTAGTTTTAAATAATTTATTTTTGAACATACATGATTATTTGAATCCTGGATCATGTCAGCATATTAACAGATTCAACGTGTAACCATAAAAAATATAGAAGAGCATTATATAGTTTAATTAACAGTTCTGTATAGTTTATTTAGTGATAAAGTATTGGTGTACGAGATATATTTATTGAATATGACATATTACTTTTTCCCTATTTTTATTTTTTTTTGTTGACTTGCTAATAAATTCTTATAAATTAGATAAATTTTTTTTTTTTTATTATATCTTTCTTACAACGTAAGTCCAACGAAGTAATCAGTAAGTATTTCTGAAGATTGTGCTTATGGATAGCTAATCAAAATTATTTCTGAATATCAAATACTTGCAATGTGTTTGTGATATTCAAATTATATTTCGGTGATGCTTTTTTTCATTTTATTTAACAAATGTCAAAAGATATACAAAAACGGAGTTTCCGTCCGACGGAAACAAATAAGGAAGTAAAACAAAGAAAAAACACGGAAAAAGTGCTGAGGCTTAGTTAGTGCTTTTTTGAAAATTTAATTATGTTAGGTGTTTGATTACAATTTCTAACGTCTTCCTGATATAAAAACACGTCCAACAGATTTATTTTTGCCATTTTTTCTACGATTAAAAAGAAAAATGCTCACGTATATATAAGTTGGACACAACTTCTTTTATGCAGCTTAAAACTTACTATGTATAAATCAAAAAATGAAATTTGGTATATACTATGTATAAATCTATCTATGCATAAATCAAATCGGACAAAAACAAACAAGGACAGAAAGCAAACAACATCGACAAAGTGCTTAGGCTTAGTAGTGATTCTCTTTATAAATTTGATTTAAGTTGAAGTGTTGGGTTACAGTCTCTAAATTGTTTCCGATATAAATAAAGGGTTAAACAGTTTTTATTTAATTTTCGTATTGCCACTTTTTCTACGATTAAAAAAAAAAATTCTCCCATACATAAAGGTTGGACACAACTTATTTTATGCATCTTAAAACTTATTACGCATAAATCAAAAAATGAATTTCAAAATTGCTCCATTCTATTTAGATTTAGTATTGTAGCATCTCAATACAGAAAAAATTATTGTTATACAAATTAAAGTCAGTATAAATGCATCAACACTCGACTTTAGAGCTGTTCGCTAGCAAAATTATAATTATTAGAGAGTTTTTGCATACCTTATTTTTATCGTCAGATATTTTTTTCTCCCTAGCGCGCATGCTTATAGGAAATTGCGCATGCGTATCTGTAATAATGTTTCCTATGAGCATGCGCTCTAGGGAGAAAAAAATATCGGACGATCAAAATACGGTATGCAAAAACTCTCTAATATGATACTGAGACACCGCAATGGACAAAGATAATTTTATACAATGTGAAATTTACTGTACTTAAATAGCCAACATGGCATTTAAGAATCATTTATCACTAAATGCTGCTATTTAAATGAATTTAAATATATAATAAATAAATATAAAATAATTTGCTTTTCTGATTGATTTTTAGATTCCATCTCATTTACGAATTAAATTATCAAACTGCACCTTATTCTTTGTTTTAAAATGACTATATCATTCGTTTTAATTCGATTTGATTTAAGTGGAAAGCTTAAATATTAAATAAATGCAATAGGTAGGAATAGTCCGACATATGTATTATAGAGAAAATAAGCTATGCTGATCTTTAAGGTTACATAATGTCATTATAAGGTTACTTTTAAAATTGCCTTACAGGTATGCAAAAAAAATCTCTATTACTGTATTAAATAGTAGTTATATCGCGTATTCGAGATAGTATAAATAAAAATACTGTACTCATGCACTTTAATTCCACAGACTTGTATATTTTTTTGTACATTTCGATAATTTATAAGAATGCCGTTCGATATTTTATAACAAATATTATGCATAATTTTCTTATTTCTTTAGATTTTCTATTGTGTACCATTAGAAAAATTCTTTTAGTATGCATGTCGTTTACATTTTTTTTTGCCCAAATTGGTTTTACGTTTATTCAATACAAAATGTTTTTGTTTCTTCTTGGTTATTGTTCTTTTTTAGTTGTAATTTATTAATATATTTTAAAATCTAGGTTAATCACTTTAATATTAACAAGAATGTAATAAAGGTAAGATAAATAAGTCACTCATGCTCATTTGATGAAAAACTCACCATCTTTCATCTTAGAGATTAAATAGGGTCAATTAAATATAGATTTTTTATTTTGTAATCTTATAGGATATATAACTTTACGAAGCATATATTTTATTGAGAGTCTATATGATTTTATTGAGCAAGAAAATGTATTTATTTTTTATTGATTTTATTTTTATTATTCTAAGGTACTGATCCGAAAATATTTTATGAGCGAAATTAATTCTTTTATGAGTTATAAATATCAAAAATTGAATAAAAAAAATGAAAGTCAGAATTATGCTGTTGAAAGTTTTCTACCATAAAATAATTGCTTTCTCATAATTAAATAACTTACAGATATATTTCATTATTATTAATATTCGAGTAAGTTAATTTATTCAACTTTCGAATTACTATTTTAGATAAAAATTTATTTAAAGGATTAATAAGAATTAATTGTTTGAAAAAGCCCACATACGTCCTTATATGAAGAGTAGTCCTTATATCAATCGTATTACTGATTTCCTTAAAATCATTATTTTCTGATAATTAAATAACTTCATCGAATTATTTCATTATTATTAATATTCGAAAAATTCAATTTATTCAACTTGCGAATTACTATTTAATTTATTTTAGATAAAAATTATTTAAAGGATTAATGGCAATTAACTGTCTGAAAAAGCCAACATAAGTCTTTATATGAACCGTATTACTGATTTTCTTCTCTTAATTCTTAAGATATTTGTTCTTTTAAAGTACATTCGTATGGTTATTATAAATTTATGATTTCTTAAGGAAAAGACTGTAATGTTATTATTATTATTTCAAATAAATATTGACGGAAATCTATCCCAAAAATCACAAGATATCGCATAACCAGTTCATGGCTCTATGACTTGATCAAATAGCAACTGATTTAGCTAAATCGGATGACTTGGTTGGTTAATCTCCTATCACATTGCTGTAATAGATTTTCTTTTTCTTTTGAAAGAATCAAAAGATTACTTATATAGCGAGGATTACAGCTATTGTAAGGATTACATAAACGTATATCATTTTGCTGCGCTGTATACAACACAACCACTGTATTTACTTTTATTTATTGCATGATTTCTTTACGAGAAGAAGGCATTGAAGCTGAAAGTTGATGACATTATTGACGATATCTTCAGCACATAATATTTTTCGTATACATATATTTTTATTTTTAAATTAAATATTTGAAAATATGGAATTATAAAGAATTTGAATGTTCATAAGTTGTCACATATTTAAATTATAATGCTTATCAAGTTTTTCAAATTTTTATTTGCATTAGTAATTAAAAGGTAAAATCCAGTTAATCCTAATGGCCGAGTGGCTAGAGCTCTGGCACTCGGTACCACAGGGTTTGTATCCCGGCTGAGCCATGGATGTTTATAGTGGTTCGGAATCCGCTTTAAGCCGTAGGTCCCGGTCCTAATAGCATCGTAGAGCGTTGTGGGGATAGTGTTAAGGCTCGTTCCCACCGAGGCGTGAGGCGACGACACGTCGTGCGGCAGGGAAGAAACTTTTTGCGACCCGTCCACACCGAAGCTTCAAAAATCGCTTTACGCCTAGTGAAGTTCCAGCTACTTCTATTCTACTAGATGGCAGATCTACTATTGGCTCAATCCAAGTCATATGACGCGGCAAGCATTTGAGAGTTGAAAGTTGGGCGACTTCAAGCAGCGGGTTTTGGGTATAACGCGGCGAGGCTTGTGATTGGTCAACGCCTCACGCCTCTGTAGGAACGAGCCTTTACTGGCGTCCGTAGCATATCTTCAAGCTACACGTTCCCCCTGGGTAGTGCTAAATGAGTAACAGCAGTGCATCTGTATTGCCAGCTGCATTAGAACAACAACAACATATTCTCAAATTAATTTATTAATCGGATAAAAATTTTAAATATCCTGCATATAAAAAGTTATCAAGTAATAATTTCGGCAATAACCTTTTCCACGGACAATTTTTCCCTCCGAGTTGAAAAAATATTCGAATTGATTCCTTTTAGCGTATCGTTCTCGACTGAAATTTCTAAACTCAAAATGCTTCTGGACGATACGTCATTTACATGTGGCGGCTTGAAGTTCATTACTTCTCAAGGAAAGTACTTTTCTGCAACTTCATTTTTTTTTTTCTCATTTTTCTTTCAGAAAAGGAACGTTTTTCTTTCGCGTTAATTTCTTTTCAAAAATGTAAAATGGAATCAAATTTTTTTTTTTTTTTTTGCACACTCCTTCCTGCAATCAGCTGATATTTAAAGAGAAAAAATGTCTTCAACTTTCAAAAACTAAGCTTCATGTTTATAATACTGTGATGTAAAGTGAAAAAAAAAAAAAAAAAAAAAAAAAAAAAAGAGATCAGCAAAAAAAATAATAAGAATTTTTTCTTTCGTTTCAAAATTTTCAAACTACGAATCAGACTTAATAATTTTATACTTCTTTTTTGCTTTGATATCAAAAAATAAATTTGCATGCATCTTTTCATAACATAACTGTTTTTTAATCATAACTGACTTTTTTTTTTCGCTTTGAAGTACGCTACGTGATTTGAATGCATTATTTTAATATTAAATATAATATTCATTCACATATAAATGTTAGATTTGGGAGTTATAAGCATAACATTTTAATATATGGAAAAAAATGCTGAAAACTTTAATTGCTTTTAGCCTATAAATAAAGTGAAATATAAAAAATACCATAGTTTTTAAAGATTTGCTACCATAGTTTCCAATTCCCATATTGTTTTGATACCATAGTTTATAATTCCCAAAGTTAGATTTGGGAATTATAAACATAATATTTTAATACATGGAAAAAAGAAAATATAATAAATAAAGTGAAATATAAAAATTACCGTAATTTTTAACGATTTGCTTCCATAGTTTATAATTCCCATATTATTTTGAGGATATATTGATTGTTTGATTGTTTTCCCATATTGTTGGGAATTATAAACGTAATATTTTAATATATTGAAAAAAAATGAAATATAATAAATAAAGTGAAAATAAAAATTACCATAGTTTTTAAAGATTTGCTACCATAGTTTGATATATTGTTTTGATACCACAGTTTAAAATTTCCAAAGTTAGATTTGGGAATTATAAACATAATATTGTAATGTATGGAAAAAAATGTTGAAAACTTTAATTGCTTTAAACTTATAAATAAAGTGAAATATAAAATATACCATAGTTCTTCAAGAGAAAGTTTATATAATTTATATTAAAAAAACATAACGTTTCATAAATAATTGATAAGAAAAGCATAAATGATTAAAGAAGAAAAAATGTAAATTCTATAGTGCATAAAATATTTAATTAATGGAAAACAAATACAGGATATTTTAAAAGCATATAAACAATTATTTGAAGGGGCGGTGGGTATCTTCTTAATTTTTAATATAATTAGCAATATATTAAAATAAAATGTATTTCCGCAATATATTTTTAAACTTACGGTGTAAATTACATTTACTTTTCTACATTTTGGTATTTTTTGCCTTCTATATATATCGAAAATTTAATGCAGACTAATTTAAATTTGGTTCAATAAATTTGTTAACCAAAAAAATGTTTAAATTTTTCGTTAAAAACTCTAATTTCCAAGACAAATACTAAAGAGCATTAGAAAATTTAACAAAGTTAAAGAGATATTCTCAAGCTTTCTCAAGAACTGATATTATTTCGGAAAGAGAGCGTAAATTAAATTTGCCTTATATATAAGATAATTTAGTTGTTAGTTACAACTTCATGCATGGTTTTCGCCTGGCTTATTGTGGTGAGAAAATGGTTTCAACGTTGCGTCAAATTAAGCCGAGTGTGTTCTGACAACATGAAAGTGAGTGTCAGTTTCAGTGTCTGAGCGTGCGGAAGAGTTACTGAATATTAAAATGCTTTTTATTAACTCGTTGCAATATTTTTTATCTTAACTTTTTCTGATTTAATTCAAAATGTGATATACAAATTGTCTATGTTGCACCGCTATCATATGATGCACAGACTTGTCAAATATCATATTTGCTATTTATTTCTGAAATAACCTTCATGCTAATTTATTATTCAAATTTTTTACAACATTATGAGTTTAGTTCATGAATCGGTAAATTTACAGAGATGACATTATTTCAGTACGTCAGCTGCTGTCTCTGGTGTTAATGTAATACAGTACGGACTCGCACAGTGGCAGAATCTTGGAGTTTACTACTTGAAGTGTCATCCTTCCTGCCCAAATCGAATGAAAGAACTTTACGTCTTAAGGAAAAATGAAAAAAGAAAAAAAATCAAGTAATAAATATTTTGAGTTTACTTTTAAAGGCAGTCATTAAAAATAAAAAATTTTGAAACTCATTTAAATTTCAAAATATAAATTATAAACTTAAGTTTTAACTCGTTTTTCGTTTAAGCTCTTATTTTGAAGTCCAAAGTATATCCAATGCTATCCATTTCTGACCATGGTATCTAATTCTTGTCTCTATATTTGTAGTGTTCACAGTTAGTCTTTTTATCTTATTTAAATTATTTTATCTAATAAAAACTTAATAAGGATAATCTTAACGGAAAAAAGAAATTAAGCAAGTATCTTTACAAAATTCCTCTACAATTATATATCAATAAGACTATCAAGCGTAGATGGTCCTTCGTATTAATTTACAAACAGTTACTTATTCCATTTTTATTTAACAATTGATTTAGTGGATGCTCCTTCAGAATAGAAGCTGCACCCATCTTCCCTCTTTCAATGAGGAACACGACAACAACAATTGATTTAATGTATTCTGAACATTAATATATATTAAACAACATTCATTCCTTAATTTTATCAAAACGTTAATTATATAAACACTAATTCTATCAATTCATTAATTCTAACAACCAACATTAATTCATTAATTTTATCAATTCTTTAATTATATCGAACATTAATTCTATCAATTGATTAAATCTAAAAAAACATAAATGCTAACAAAATTATTTCATATTAATCAACCGATAAAAAATTAGTTAGATAACTGCCTTCAATTATTAAAAAATTATGGCAAAATTATATGTAAGTAAGTTACTTCCTACGAACGATTGAAAAAATAATAATTTTAAAGATTATTTCAAAAAGGATTAAGTTTTATTGGCTAATTATCCAGATGTAAGCAAAGTTTTAATCACAACTATTAGAAATATAGGAAATTTAATAATGCAATAATTTTTATTCAATCGTGTTTAAATTCATATATGAATGGATTATATTTTGAAAAGTTTGGAAAATTAAAAGATAAAAACTTTTATATTTTCAGCGAAGCAATTTTATTATTAGATTTCGTTAACCAGGCGTCGCACTCTTTTATTATTTGTAAGATAAAAGTATAGATAAATTTTTAAAGAGAAATATTTAAACCCTTGTTTCCATCAAACTTTCTGATAAATAATTTATCTCTTTTTAGTTCATGAACTCTTTCAGGCATTTTAAGTAAAAGCCTATTTTTTCAGAAAAACAAATTCTTTTTTCCCCTTTTTATTCGCATTTTATCATTCAAACTATTGAATTAAAAAATAATTTTTCAATATTGAATAACAGGAATTTTTATTTATCATTCAATATATTATGTTAAAATAAATAATTTTTATTTTCACATTAAAGTTTATGCATCGTTATTAACGATGAATCAATTTTAGTAATAGATCTTAGGATATACACCACTGGCCATTAAAATTTCTACACCAAGAAGGCGACATACTACAGACGTGGAATTTAAATGACAGGAAGAAGGTGCTGTGATATGCAAATGATTAGGTTTACAGCGCATTCAGATAAAGCTGGCACCGGTAGCGACACCTACTATGTGTTTAAATGAGGAAATTGTTCAGCCGGTTTCTTATACATAAATTGCATTTGAACGTTGCTGCTTGGTGAAAAGTTGTTGTGATGCTTCGTGTAAGAATCAGAAATACGTACCAGTATGTTTCTGACTTTGATAAAGGTCGAATTGTAGCTTACCGGGGTTGCGGTTTATCGTATCGCAGTATTGCTGCTCGTGTCGTCCGAGAGCGGCTCGTCACCATACACCAGTCACTACTGTTGATGAGCTGTGGCATCATGTTGAAGTTGCATGGGCATCTGTACCTGTACATGCCATACAATCTCTGTATGACTCAATGCCCAGTTGTATAACTGCAGTTATTACTGTCAGAGGTGGTTGTTCTTGATACTGATTTCACAGGATCTATGCACCCAAATTTCTTGAAAATTTAATCACTTGTTATTTTCAGTATAATATATTTGTCCAATAAATATCATTTTGTTATGTGCATTTCTTCCTAGTGTGGCAAATTTAATGGCCAGAAATACAGTATCTGTTAGTGTGTTCGCATGCTCTCAATTTTCGCTAATGCATCAATGTTTTTTCAGTCAGTTTTTTGTTATATCTCTTCTATTTTACAGTTGGATTACAGTAGAACATTAAAATCTCAAAAAATATGCCAGTAGGCCTTTGCCACAACCTCTCTTTGCATAATGATCTCGCAAAATCGAAACCAGTTCTTAAAACAAAAGTCAAATCCCAATTCAGATGTATAATCAGAAGAGGTTAGAAGAACGCAAGCAACATTCAGTGAAAAGTCTTCTAGTTGGCGACAAATAAATTCGCCGAAACTTATGATCCTTTATACTGCTAAATTATATATTAATTTGTATTAGTATACTATTGCATTTTTATATATAAAATGCGTGTGTATAGTACTTGAAATCGAAATCTTATGAGGTAACTTAAAAATCAATTTAGAAAGTTTTGAGCATGGTGGTAAACAGCATGAGAGAGTTTAATGAATGCTTATAGTGGGGAAAAGGAATCATTTTCAAAATTTAAAAAAAATATTTCCATACATTTTAATACTTGACATAAAGGACATACATTATATATTGTGAGACTATTAAAATATAATCACTAACTATTGCTTTTAATCATATACTAATGCAAATTTTTAATTGCCAAATAAAAATGGCAATATCAATCAAGAAATTGTTGAAGGTATTTAGCAAATGTAATTAATCAATTAATGATAGAGAATAGAATTAATCAATTAATTAAAAGATTTTAAAACCTTTTATAACTAGACATCTTTTGAATTTACTATAATTTTAATGTTATACAAATTATATTTTTACTTTTTTCTCAAATAGAGAGAAATAGAAGAATTTGGTAACAAAATATTTATTTATTTTTATTTTTCTCTACCTCTCTGATTAAAAATACTTCGATAATAATTGAAGATTGAAATGCTTTATTGTACATTTATTAAAATGATCACCAAAAGCCCATCAAAATATTAGAGTGAATTAATTATTAACTATAATAACATTTGTTACATTAAAAGGTTATAATAGAATTTATAGAGTGTTATAATAATTAAATAGAAGTAAAAATACACAAATAATACGTATATTGAATGGAGGCAGTTTATACAGAAAATAATTTTTCTACAAAACTGCATTATTATTAAAAATAACAGATACAAATGGACTGCAAGAAGAACATCTCTAGTAAGATAAATGACCAAATCCTTACGACTAACGACTATGCAGTTTTAAAGCTTGGCTATTATTGATTTTCTATATACATAACTATGGTTTCCATCAAATTAAAGCACAACAATAAATAATCGACGGGGTTATAGAAATGAATTATTAGCTTTAGTCTCTATTATCATTAAATTCTGCCATTTGCAGTTCATATGCATTCAGAATTCTCTCTAGATCTATAAGGTTCACAAAAGCTTCATTGATTTCAGTCACACTTCTGATCAAGCGTTTGTGCAGCAAACGTCAGTAAAATGCTCTATTGTTGCTAGGAATTCAAATGCATTAAAATACATTTCTAATATTACAAAATTGTATAGCATAACGCAAATCGAAAGAGTCTGGAGGGAATCTAGAACTTGTTATATGCTATTAAAAATGTGAGATAAAAGATAATGATTAACTTGAACCAAAATAAACTGTCAAATAATACATTATATTTTATTACAAAAGCTGAAGTACTTTTGAAAGATAAATATGGGATAGTATTCTTTACAACTCAATTTGTTTGGTAAAACCCATCTAAAGACTCTTGCAGGCCTTATGGTAATAAAAGAAATTTTCAAAACACGAAGCGATTATATTTCTTTTATTAGCTTCAGTCTTTTTGAAATATTGCTACTGTAATTATTTGAAATATTCATTAATACATGTTCATTACTTAGTATAATTGTATAAAATAAAGAAAATTTCTTATAATTAATGCTCTGATTAAATGAAAATAATTACCACAAACATGCATTGAATGAATGATCAATTAATCGATTAAATGAAAATAATTTTCACAAGCATACATTGAAAGAATGATTAATTAATTGATTAAATGAAAATAATTACCACAAACATACATTGAAAGAATGATTAATTCAATAAATAAAAATCAAGTAAAAGTGTGATATTTTTTAAAAGCAATTCATAATGTTATTGTTAAATTTATTTTAATAATTTTTTTCACATTGTTTTGAAAATACTTTTCAAAAAATATTAAAATTTTTTTTTGATCTTGTAAAAAAATTAATTTTTTTAATAAAGTTATAATCTCTTTTATTGGCTTTTTTGATTTGTACGTATATAAAATTTACATTTCAAAAAGTGTATTTTCAAAAGAAAACAATCTGTCCAAACAAACCTTAATTGAAAAATTTGGGAGATATTGTTGTTTTTTTATCATAATATATAAATAAAATATTTCAAGACAGTTTATTCAAATTTAATTTTATAAAATCTGTTTATCAGGCAGATTTTTTTAAGGATATATCAAAGTAAATAACATCAAAACTTTGTTATTATTAAATCAAAGTCATCGCCTTTATATTTAGATTTTAATAAAATATTCAATATAAGCTTACTTTTTTTACCTAATCCTGTTAATATATGTTTCACAGGTAACTTTGAATTTTAGATAAAGTTAGTACAAAATATACGATAATATCAAACCAATATATATTTAAAAAGAGTTGCATGAAATATTAATTATGTTATAGTAGATGAATGGGATCTTTTCGGCACTAGTATACTCATTTATTTATACATTTCGTTTCTAATTATTCGAAAAAAATTAGGAATTAAATTAGAACGGGAAATTATTTTTCTGTGGCATAATGAAACATTTTCTATTTGTTAGGATATAAATAAATTAGTATTTCCAAGATCTGTAAAATATAAAGAACTAAAATATTCCGTACGACGTAGTTTTAATTTAGATAGAAAAATTCGAAAGGCTTTCCAAAACGAAATAAGAAGTTAGGACATTTTCATAATTAACAATCTCATTTACATATTAAATCAGGAGTTCATTTGTCATTCTTACATCCTTTGGTGACAATTTTTTAGCTTTTTTTTTAAATGAGGTTGGTCATATTACTTTTATATATTCCATAAAAGTTTTAGATATATACACGTAAATGTTTATATGAATAAACGTGAAATTCTGGTTAAAAAATTGTTTTGAATCTAATGGATTTTTTTTCTGTGTTCTTACGTAATTATAAATTTAATTAATTGTTTTGCACAAAATTAAGATAGTTTCCATCCATAAAAGTTTTAGATATAAACGCATAAATGTTTATATGAAGTAGCATGAAATTCTAGTTAAAAAAATTGTTTTGGATCAAATGGATTATTTTTCTGTCTTCTTACGTAATTATAAATTTAATTAATTATTTTACACAAAATTAAGGCATTTCGCATCTTGTACTTTGTAATACGAGTATATCTTTTTAAAACAGAAAAGATTTCGTAATCATTTTTTTTCGAATTTGTACATTTCGTTTGGTTTAAAAATAAGAAGAATTGAATGTACTTCTATACAGACACTATTTATTATTCCATTCCTACTATTAGTTCGCACTCTCCCTATATATATCTTGTTCAAATTTTCAATCGTTAATAAAATACTTTTTATTCATACACTCAAGTTCAAATACATTTTTTTAAACTTGTAATGGATGGCACTTATGTTAATACTGTTTTTTCAAATATTAATTCATTAATTAAATGTAATTAATTAATTTTAATTTTTTTTTAGATTTAAGTTGCAGGTATCTGATAATAGATGGCGCCAGATGTAAGAGGAAAATTTCAACTTTATTTGTAATGGACTTTTCTACAATATAGTGAAAAAAAGTGGGAACTGACTTACATTTTTTTTATATTGCTTGTTTATTTATAACATTGATTACTTTTAAAGGACGATATTAAAGAATAATATTAGAGAATGTCTTTTGTTTCCCTACATACAGGTAGGCCAAAATGAATCTCATGCAATTCATTGCCATCTGCAGTTCGATTTAACAACTGGAATGATACGACATTTAGTACCAAGTCTTATCAAGAGACGGGAATGGGGATTCCGTGTAAAAGATTAGTCCAAAATTCGTAGATAGGGGAAAATGCTTTGACTTATAGCATGGTGATTTAAAATGCTTAAAGACTTATAGTGAACACTCCAATGAATTACAGTGATTAAGCTGAATTAAAGCAGTACCTTTTATTGAGGATTTTAAATTTCATGTTCAATGCATGCTCCATTCTCGTGAAACAGGATTTGCATTATGTGCAAACTTTTATCTATAGTTCAACATATAAACATGCCCGAAAGGAATGTCCATAAGTAATATGTAATAAATAATAATGATCCATAACATAAGTAATCAATTGCTATAAATGGTAATCGAATTCGACACATCATCCAGATAACCTTCAGATTTAAGATATCCTCAAAACGTAAAGTTTGTTTCTTTAAACTTTTCAGTCGTCAATTTAATGCAAAGCGGATCTTCTGAATATATTTTGAAGGGGTTTTAAATTTATGAATAACTTTTGCTATATTAGATTGGTTAAGATAAAATAACTTTACCTGAAATTCAATTCTGCGGTAACTTAATATATATAGTTAAACAAAATTAGTATTCAGAATGAATTTCTGGTGTTTTCCCTTATGTTTACTGTCCAAATTCAGCATTATTGTAGCATATGTGACAAAGAAATATAAATTTCTTTTTTTTTTTTCTTAAATTAATCCTAACATAAATATGATTAAAAACTCAAATTATAATAAAATATAACTATTGTAATAAATAAAACCTAAATAAGTATTATAATAATTAAAAATATAGATATTTTTAAGCTTATTAATCAAATTCTGAAAGTTGTATTTAAACAAAAAAACCTAGAATATATTAAACATAATAGAGGTTGGTAGTTAAAATCTAATTTTTCACTGTCATATTTTTGAATTGTATATTTCAAAATAGAGTGTAATTAAACATATACTTTTAACGGTTAATAATCAGAATTTTTAAAGCTAAATGGAAAAAATTGTTATGATAATCATTCATTAAATTATTTTATTCGTTTTAAAGTAACCTTAAGTATAAATTTATTACATATAATGCATTAAATGAAGTAGTTTTTAACATTAATGTTTTTAAAGATAATTATTTATGTAGAATAACGAAAAATGCCGCAAATAATCAAAATCCAATTTAAGTTCGTGGGTTATTATCTTTTTTTCCTTAATCATTAAACAACAGTTCCATCTAATTTGAAGTTATTTGATATTCAGATAAAGTTTTTGTTGAACGAAAAGTTTTAAAATGTCTGATTTTTCTTAAAGAATTCTATCTTCTTCTTTTTCTTAATTTTGCTGATCTTGTTTTTGATTCTTCGTATCACATATTTTTTGTTGGAGAGTAAGTTGGACCAAAAACAGAGCCGAGAAGATTACATTACCATTTAAAATTAAGCCAGGAATGTTTTAATGATACAGCATTAGCTGCAGAATTCACAGCTCTTTCGAAAGCTAAATTTAAGCAAACTTGTGTGACATTTGAACAAATCATTTAAAATTAAAAAAAGGAGATTTTCTGGTTGTCCAATGGGAATAAGAATTTTGGAATTGATAAGCAATGCGTGAAATATTTTCAGGAGAGTTTTTTATGTAATTATTTCTTGACAGTTTAAAAGGAAAAATACAAACATGTAGTCAGGAATCAGTTCGTAATTTAACTATGTGAGCTGTCCAATGTATTTCAACATTTATTATAATTCCTCCAATTCAATAGATTTTTTTTTAGTATTAGTAAAAATTTTTGAATTTAAATGAGTCAGATAAATTTATTTAATGTTTCTTTAAGGTAATTTTGACATTCCCTTTTTATTTGTCTCACAAATGGAATAAATATATAAATAGAATGGAATAATTATATAAAATTATTAACTACACTTAGAAGGAAAAACATCCTACAAAAATTGTATAAAATAAAAAATTGTATAAAACAAAAAAAATGTATAAAATAAAAAATTGTATAAAACAAAAAAATTGTATAAAATAGTTTTTTTTAAAGAATTGTAAAAAATATTTTTTTTTTTTAAGGAATTGTATAAAATAGTTTTTTTAAAGAATTTTTGTATAAAACAAAAAATTGTTTAAAATAGTTTTTTTAAAGAATTATTGTATAAAACAAAAATTGTATAAAATAGTTTTTTAAAGAATTATATGCAATAAGAAAGTTTTTCATTTGTAATTTAAACAAACACTTTTCCGTTTATAGCATTCTAATTAAAATTTACAATAATATTCAACATTCTAAAAAAGAGCTATTTAATTAAAATAAGAAAAAAAACTTACACCAAAAAATAAATTCAATTAAATATTGCTGACATTTTCTTTGTATTTGGCTTACAAATGGAATAATTATATGCAATTAACTACACTTAGAAAAAAAAAGGTTTCAACAGAAATCACACTTTTACATGTTTTATTTAATTTGTTATTGAAACCAGTAGTGCCACAGAATTTTTAACAACCTACAAAAATTGTATAAAATAGACTTTTTTTTTAAAGAAATATATACAATAAGAAAGTTTATCATTTGTAAGTTAAACAAACAGTTTTCCATTTATAGGATTCTAATTAAAATTTACAATAAAATTCAACACTGTAAAAAAGTGCCATTTAATAAAAATAAGAAAAACTCATACACCAAAAAATAAATTCAATTAAATATTACTGACATTTTCTTTTTATTTGGCTCACAAATGAATAATTATATAAAATTAACTACACTTAAAAAAAAACACAAGTTCTGTTAAAACTAAGTCACACTTTTACAAGTCACATTTCTACATTTCACAAGTCACATTTTTACATGTTTTATTTAACTTGTTATTTAAACTAATAATGCCACAGAATATTTCACAACCTACAAAAATTGTAAAAACTAGCGTTTTTTAAAAGAATTATATGCAATAAAAAAATTGTTCATTTGTAAGTTAAACAAACAATTTTCTACTTATAGCAACCTAATTAAAATTTACATTAAAATTCAACATTCTAAAAAAGTGCTATTTAATAAAAATAAGAAAAGAAATCATATGCCAAAAATTAAATTCAGTTAATATTAATAGCATTTTCTTTTTATTTGCTCACAAATAGAATAATTATATAAAATTAACTACACTTAGAAAAAAATACAAGTCTTAAAAGAAGTCACATTTTTAGATGTTTTATTCAACTTGTTATTGAAAACCAATAGTGAAATGTCACAGAATATTTTACAACCTACAAAAATTGCATAAAATAGCTCTTTTTTTTTAAGAGTTATATGCAATAAGAAAGTTTTTCATTTGTAAGTTAAACAAACAATTTTCCACTTATGGCATTCTAATTAAAATTTACATTAAAATTCAACGTTTTAAAAAAGTGATATTTAATAAAAATAAAAAATAACCTAGGCCAAAAAATAAATTAAATTAAATTATATTTTTGAGATACCTTACACAATGATCAAGGATATTATTTTGTGAGAGATCAATTTATAGAAAATTCTATTTTTCAATATTTTCCTAAAATATCTTTTGAAAAATGGTAATTAACGGAATACATAAATCCCTTTTATTGCATGTGTTTCAAAACTTAACATTGCAAGATTTAAAAAAGTTAAAGTTAAGTTATTTATTGTTTCTATACAATAAATAACTTAAATGAACAATATTAAGCTTATTTAAAAAAAAAATTAAAAAAAAACAGAATTAAAAAATAATCTGGTTTATTTTCTTTCTGAAAATTAAATTATCTCAAACGTTCCAACTTTTTTAAACAGTTGTATAAATAATTTTTGAAAGAGCACCCAATTTAAGAAAAATATGCTTAAAAATCAATCGTCTAAGCATCTACTAATGCAGAAAGAGATATTGACAAATAATGTTGTAACAAAAATTAAGTTTCGTTTGATTTCCAGTAAAGTCGTTTAAACTTATTCCAAAATTCCCTTTTATGATTTTGCTTCATAATAAAAAAGGCATCTCATGCTTTCATGGTCTTGTTAAACAGCAAATAATGCTTTTTTTTCCGTGGATCTATTTACGAACTTATAAATGATATCCAATCAAAATTTTGAAATTTTTTATTCTCTTATTTTTTTATATTTGTGAACTGCAAAAATCAAATTCATATTCATTTCAAAAGATTCATTCTAACTATCAAAATTGAAGAGTTGATTATTTTGCTTTAACTGCTATGATTACTCCACAAAAGACTTGAGATACTATTTTCTCTTTCATGATATCTGATAGAAAGCATAATGTATGTATTTTTATATTTCTAGTAAACTATTAGAAAATTTTTAACTAACTCAAATAAATTGCATATATACAGAATAAAAAAAAAACTTAGTTACAAAAAAAAAAAAAAAAAAAAAAAAGAGGAAGTTTTATGCTTATAATTTCAATAAGTGGTTAATA
Source organism: Caerostris darwini (assembly GCA_021605075.1). NCBI lineage: Eukaryota > Metazoa > Arthropoda > Arachnida > Araneae > Araneidae > Caerostris > Caerostris darwini. The sequence goes on from BPLQ01004544.1 coordinate 3,199,748, forward strand.
TTTATAATGCACATTTGAGGGTTCAAAATATGATCCTAAAAAAATCCTAAGAAAATTTTTAAACTTATTATAAATTATCAATAATTTCTAACTGAACACATTAATAATATTTATTTTGTTTTCTTAAGAATAATTCAAAGAAAATTTTCTTTTAATTATTCAATTAAAGATTTTATGCAAATTTAAGCTACAACAGAGATTATGAAATAAATTGATTTAATGTTAATTTCCAGAACATTAAAATGCATTAGAGCTGCAAATATGTTTGCACTGCGTAGATTTATTAGATTTCATAGCAATATTCCAGATAGAATTTCATGCCAGATACAATTTCACCCATTAATTGAATATGGAAGCCTTAAAATTAATTAAATGCAATTGACAAGGATATAACATTCGTCAAATGTGCATGCTACTTACACTCCATTCGTAAAATTACATTTCAAATCCAAATTAGAGAAATATCTGGAATTAAAATGTTCATTTGAGACTTATGTGTTAAATTGGAATTTCTTACTGAGAAAGATAGTTCTAATGAGCCTAGATTGAGCTTTAATTGATAATAATTTAAAATCGACAAATAAAAAATTAATAGTTTGAATGTTGACAATTGTTCAATTGACACATTTCCAATTTTCGTTTATTAATTACAAAAAGGATTCAAAGGCTATTACTGAATATTATATTACTCAAGTTCTACTGGTATGCTTACAATGCAAGCCATGGATACACTTCCAAAAACTAAACACCAAAATTGATTATTAGATATGTATGTTTATTTTCTGTAATCCCATCACTAAAATGAAACTCAGTTTTTATAAACAATGGAAAATGTTTTACAAGCCGTATTATAGATAAATAGAAAGCTAGCAATGAATGCAAACACTAACTATTATAATATATCAGCTACTGACATTGTTTGACAAATAGCAAACCTTTTACGAACTAAAATCATTAAAATCAATATCTGAAGAAAATGTCTTTGAAACTTGAATCAAAAATATTCATTAAAATAGTGATTGAAAGTAATCCGCTGCTCAAACAGACCTTTGTATACTTTAAAAATAAAATAAAATTATTTTTTGTAGGTTTTTTTAAACTATTTTTCTTTTTATGGTCAATAGTTTGCAAAATGATATATTTTTCTCTTTGCTCTTTTTTTATCATTAATCATGAGTATGCTATAAAAAATGTTGCAAAAAAAATATTTCTTTTAAAATATTCTTAACTAATATTTTTATCTAAAAATTAGCCTATAGCTGGAAATTTACAATTAATAATATATCAAACAGGAAATATTATTTTTTAAAATACTTCCTGTTGTAAATTAATAACAAGCAATTTTAATCCACTGTTAGCTCTTTTATTATTTATTTAAATTAGCATTAGTTATTTTACTCAGCTTATTAAAAAAGATTATTATATATCCTCAAGTTTATAAACATTTGTTTAAATTTTTTATTGTTTGTTGAAGCTTTTATTATTTACTTGATTATTTACCAATGTTCAACAAAGCAAGTAATTTGAATATGGTTTTATCAATATTTACACATAACATTTTTAATAATCCAAAGTGAGAATTACAGTAAATAATTCAGAACTTTTGTAAAAACTGCTTATAATTTTATATTAGTATTCTAATGTTCAAATAAATTCTAACAGGATAATTTATAATTTATTAAATATATGCACTGTATTAACTGGCTTAGCATTTTCTGCTATTTATAATGAAATTAGAAAATGCAAAATTTATCTAGAATGTACGATTAAATCCATTCAACTAATCAAACCTTTATTATGCATCGTTAATTGACTAATTAATCATTCTATTTTAAGCAAACGAAGATTATTTTGAAGCAATCTGTAAATGTTTAATAAATGGGACTTTGTCAACAAATTCTGCACCATTCAATTTTATATTCAGATTTCTTTATTGACTTTGAACAAAGTTTCAGGAATTTAATTCATTCAGATATTTTTGCACTGTGTTAAATTCTTAATTAAATGAGATTCTTTTAGAGTATTGAATGAAACTTGTGTATTTTAACTATACAAGTTTGTCTAATCTTAATTATAAGATCTAATTTCCAAATATAAATATTAGATTATTAATTAGAAAAAAATATGTACGTTTTGATTTAAACAGATATCTCTTTTCCGTTTACTTATAAGTTACTTATATTAATGTGCACAATTCGTAGTTATAATGAGGAAAATATTCTATTTTCGAAACAAGAAATTTTGTTTTATTAAATAATTAATTTGGTAATTTTGTTTGTTAAGTAATGTTTTATTTTGTTTTATTAATTAATTTTGTTTTACTGATTAGTTTTTTTTGTTGTTAATTTGCTTTATTAATTAAATTTTGTTTTATTTTGTTTTATTAATTAAATTTTGTTTTATTAATTTGTTTTATTAATTAATTTTGTTTTATTAAGTAATGTTTTATTTTGTTCTGTTAATTAGTTTTATTAATTAAATATTGTTTTATTATATAATTTTGTTTTATTAAGTAACGTTTTATCTTGTTTTGTTAATTTGTTTTATTAATTAAATATTGTTTTATTAATTTTTGTGTGTTTATAATACAAAAACATATGTTTTTAAACGTTAAAGACATTAAACGTTTTTGTTTTTGTAATTGCTTAACATTAAGTGCATTCTATCTGAACTTATTGAACACATTTAAAAAATCAAAATACGTTGAACAGATTTAATTTTAAAACAAGTAATCTGATTTTTTCTTTTTAATTATATTTTTGGTATTTTGTATCTTGTTTAAAATAATCTTAATTGAAAAAGAATAAAAAAAAATCTTACAAAATGTAAAATGAACAGAAGATCATAAAAGTGTATGAAAGCAAACATTTAAAGAATTCTACCAATATACGTTAAAGGGGTTTTAAATAGAAATAATTTAAACAAATAAAAATTGTAAAACACTTTACCTGTTGAAGAACTGCTCTCTAAGACACTAGAAAACTTGTCAGATATTACATAACAGCAACACTTCCATGCAAATCAAATTTATTTTTAATTCAAAGTAATTTACTTGAAGGATTTAATAGAAAATAAGATCAAAGTAAGTTGACGAAGAGGAAGAAAATTAAGCTGGAAGGTTGTGGTGTTTAAATGGGTAGCGCGTGAGATGTGAAGGTAAAATGGCTCATTGGGAAGATCAAAAGCATCCAGTCCAGTGCCAGGTAATTATGCCTCAGAAATATCACACACTCTAACAGATTACCCTTGATTGTAGCTAGATGTTTATTTTAGTAAACATACAATTCAACTTAAAATATGTTGTGGCTGAAATGCAGAAGGTACTACTGTGTCCAAAAAGTAAGACCAATTTTCAATTTCAAACTCTTGGGGCTTATGGAATTTCAATTTTTTTCTTTTTTAGGTTGAAGGCACTGCTCTTGACATCTGTGTGAAATTTGACGTTAAAATATTCATTAGTGTTTGAGTTACGCTTGGCTTTGGGAGACTCTAAAACAGATTCCGGCGATTTTTGAAATGTCTAAATTAATTAAGTAAAGAACTTGCATTAAATTTTGTTTGCGGAAACGTGTAGAATGTTCCAGAAGGCATTCTGTGAGCATTCCTATATCGGAAAGAAATACTTACAAGTGGTATAAACAGTTCAAAGAAGGTAGAGAACGCGTGGAAGACGAAGAGCGTTCTGGTCGACCATCAACCTCAACCGACGAAGTTCACGTCCAAAAAATTAAACATTTGGTGCTTGCAAACAATCGATTTACAATTAGAGACCTTGCTGATGATGTTGGAATTTCAAAAGGGTCGGTCAATTCCATTTTGGGCCTCAAACGCGTCAAATCTCGATTGTTACCGAAAACACTGAATGCGCCAGCTCCCACTGCATTGATTCTCCGTGACTTTTTCGCCAAAAACGTAAAAAAAAAAAAAAACGTTCCGCAGCCACTGTACTCACACCGTGCGACTTCTGGCTATTCTCTAAACTCAAAAGACTTCTCCGGGGACACCGTTTTGAGTCGACTGAAGAGATTCAACGTGAATCGCCGCGAGCTTTGAAGGCCATTCCTGCCGATGACTCTTCCGCATGCACTGAGGATTGGAAAAAAAATTGACATAAGTACATTGTATCCGGAAGGGGTTACTCTGAAGGCGATGAAATATATTTGGAAGAATAAATAAAGAGGTTTTGAAAAAAAAAAAAATGTCTTACTTTTAGGCACAGTAGTAAAAGTCACCATTCTTAAAATTGTGCATCTGGCGAAGCTTTGTAGATAGTGTTTGAATATGCTATAAGTTCTTCGAATCACTTATTTAATGTACGTCATTACGTAAACTAGACGTTAAATTTTAAATTTGTTTTAAAATGTCTTATGAGAGTATATATTTAAGTATAATAAAATAAGTTTTATGATAAGGTAAATTCATTTTTTAAACAATTTGTTGTTGATTATCCAGTTTATCAATGACAAAAATTATAATTATAAAACTATCAATTGAAATAGGAAATTTTGTAAAGTGAATTCCTTTATTTTACTAATAAAGCTTTCTTTAATGTTTTCTTAATAGGCAATTTTTGATAAAATCTTAAGCCCACTGATATTGTACTAAAATTTTCTTTAATTTTTATGTGTCATAAATCTATTTTTAGGAAGATTATTTTTTTTCCTTTTATAAAAAATTGTTTTGCACGTTTTGCTTGAAAAGTTTTGCTTCCTGTAGTGATCATCAGAATAATAATAATCAATAAAACTTTTGAGGAAGTACAATTTGTTTAAAATATTGAATTTTTTTCTTCCTTGTATTTTAAAATCGTTAAATCGGTAACATCATTTGTTTAATAGCATTATACACCCTCTCAATCACTTCTACTTACGTTTTAGCATAATAATACATAAAAAAAATAAAGTATTATATAAATATTCAAATTTTATTGCTTGAAAATACTTAAAAATATAGTTAACATTATTTATGCACCTAAAAACGAATTTAACTCACAATCAAATAATGGAAATTTAGCAGAGTACAATAGTTAATAAATATATCTGATTAACTTGTAAGAAATGTTTGCTTTTTTAATAACCATTTTGGAATAACATATTCAAAGAATATTTGCTTTGTTTTTATACACGGAAATAGCAATTATAGTTAATTTAATTTCCAAATGTTTGTTTTCTTTTAAATTACATCGGAAAGAAAGGACATTCAAATTTCTATAAAGATTGATACCATTTGCATTAATAAAGATAATAGATTTAGGTAAATTATTTTATTCTCATGCAATTTCCTGTTGTTTGTAAGATTATTTATTCATTTCTCGGTAAAATCTTTAATTTAATGTTTCAATTAAATAAGTAACATTTTGATTTAAGTCTAAAAACAGAACATATTTGATTTTAATGAATTAATTATGATATATCTTGCTTGAAGCAAAATTTCAACAGATAAGTTTTTATGTTGAAGGTTTCGACATATCAAATTTCATATCATTTACTTAAATTAATTTAACCATATTTCTACATTTGTTCTTAAATTTGTTTTAGAATTAACATCATAAAAAGAATGCGTGTAATTTGCAGCTAAATCATTAAATTTTATATTTCAAATAAAACAAATAATAATTTTATAGTTTCATAAAAATTTCTTACAAATTAATTACTAATAAATTAAATATTCGATGATATGATCTAGGAAACTTTTTACATCTCCCTTACATTAACATTCTTTAATTACAGAAAATATTTATATTCGAAAAAAATATTAATATCAAAACAGGAGTTACTTCTATGTAAAGAATTGGTTGTTAGTTGGATAAAAAGTTTTTAAAAAAATTAATAAAAACTAAATATAAATGGAGTGTTATCAGTTTAATTAGTAATTATATAATTCGTTAATTATTATTATATAATTAGTTATTAGCTGATTAGATATAACTTCTTACACTTAAGTTGTAATTATAAACATTTTGAAAATGAAAATAAGGAAATAATTTTTTCAAATTATAATATTAATAATTATTTCAATAGTAATGTTAATTAATTTTTTCAAATATTACATTTTTCTATATTTGATTCTAATTATTATTTTTATTTTTAATACAATTTTTCTAATATGTCATGCTGTGTAAAAATCAAGCAAATGTGATATTGAAGCGAAATTTTTACACAAGGTAAATTAAATTTAACCACAAAGTAATTAATACAAAAAATCAAACGGATGCAAGTCTTTTATAGAATCAAGTCCATAAAAACTTGCAGCCGTTTGATTTCTTATATTAATTACTTTATGGTTAAATTTAATTTACCCTGTGCAATTTATTGAAGTGTTTATTAGTTTATGAATGATATTAATTACAAATGCAGAAATTAATTAATAAGCAAAGATATATCTAAAAATTTAATAGAAAATAATGTTGTTTCTTTGTTTATTCTATAAAAACAACTAATAATAGTAACTTAGTTCTATAAATATATATGCAATAAAAATTTGGATTATTAAAAGATGCTGTCAAGATTAATTTATAATAATTACTGTGTGATAATGATATGATCTTTATAAAACTTTAAAAAATCGTTATGTAAGTTGATTTTTGATTGTTCAGGTGAAAATGTAACTTAAAACTTTTAAGAAAATGCCGGATTTTTCTACACCAAATAGTTTCTGATTTTAAATTAAATTCTCTCCATATAGCCAGTGATAGATTGGAAAGCTTCTTCTGAGAGAAGAGGACCTCACAGGATTTGGAAGAAGGACGGAGAATACTTTTGGCTTTGAAATAAGCCTTTACGGAAAAACTATTGAATAAATTCACTTTCCCATTATACATAGTACATGCACTGGTTTTAGGTGTTCATACCAGCAACCCAGCGCAGTTATGAACTGGTATTCAACAATAAACTCTAAATTTATTTAAAAAACTGAGACTTTTATGCATTTATATTTAATTTGCCCCACTGTAGCCCATACATGTTGTAAAAAGCGACTAAAATGTGTACCCAGTGCCCCAGTGCTCATTTTGCCCCAGTGCCAATGGGTCCAGTGCCCAGTACCGAGATATAAACGAGGGTAAAGTTGGACTTCTCCCTTTGGGTGTCCCATGTCTTTTTAACTCAAGGTCAAGGACAAAAAGAAGCTGCATTTTTTACTCTTTATCATGACTCGTCGGTTTAAGACACAGGGGTTCATGGACTTAATCTAGATGTTGCTGTCGATCAAGTGGGATAAGAAACAACAACAAATTATACAAATTATAAGTTTTTATTTTATTTAAGTAAAAATTCGCATCTTTAATCCGTTTCTTTTTTGAGGTTTAGAAGCTTATGAACTGTTCAATAATTTAATAAAAGCTCTACAAGAAAAGGAATCAGAAATTTTTATTCAACTACAATGTTACCTATTAGACAGGAGGATATCTTTGATTTTACATAATTTAATACTTTACTACTTAATAACTATCATTAAATTAATGCATTTTATGTGCAGTCTGAATCAGTTTTATCCTTCAAATGTCGCTCAAAGAAACTGAAAGATTAAACACACATGATTTAAAGCTACAATTTTTATTTCCGATTTCCAGTAATTCATGATCATTTCCAATTCAATGTCATTGATTGGTGAGACACTTGAAATTTATGTATCGTGAAACTATACATTTTGTGATGAAGATAAGTTGTAAAGAGTAAAAACTTTGTGATTTAGTTACAAAGAACGTAAGGAAATAAATTGAACACATATTTATCTTACTTAATTGAATTTCAATGGCAAGGACAATACCGGATTGATTTTCTGGTCATCTGCCAAATTTTGTGTTCTCCTTTCAAAGTTTCAGTCCTATCTGGCAAGATTTCAAACTAGATAGAGACAAACACTTACCCAATTTAGACGTAGAAAAACTTTCTTTCAGCAAAATCATGATTCAGAACTGAGTGATCTAGATTGGTTCACCAGTACAGAGGAACAAAGAGATTTTGTGGTGTCCCTCAAACGGGATGATTTTATCAAACCAATTTTGATGTCCTAATCTGAATTACCAATCTTTAGCCGTAAAATCTAACTTGGTAAAATGATAATAATGGCGTCGTGATCCTTTTATTTTTTATTCGTGATCCTTTTATTTATTATTCGTGATCCTTCCATTTTTTATTCGTGATCCTATCATTTATTATTCGTGATCCTTTTATTTGTTATTCTTGATGCTTTTATTTATTATTCGTGATCCTTTTATTTATTATTCATGAACAAATAAGAAACATTGAATACAATTTCCTCTGTTGATTTCTAAATATTTGACTTTTTATTTTTTATTTATATATTTTTTTACTTATATATTTTATTGATATTTATTTTTCAATTATAAATGTTATTTATGATGATATAGGATTTTAATTTAGAAAAATGGCAAACGCTAATAACTCGTGTGTATATAGTAATATTATTTTAATCATTTTTTCAAATCAGTGAAACCTTTATAAATTTATTGTACCACACAGCCACATCCTTCAATTTTCAAAAACTTTAAAATTCAAATAAATTAGTGTATAATTTATCAATAAAAATAAACACTTACTGACTTACACATAAAATTTACTTAGTTTTGTAAACTTTAATCAAATTTTTTCCCAGAAGAATGCAGTTTGTTTCTCTGCATTCCTCAAATGAATATCAAAAAGGAAAATTCGCGCAGTTATATATTCAAAATAATTATTAAAATGTTAAATATAATGAAAAATAATACTATAAACATTTTAATTTCTATTGGTATGAACCAATTGTGCATCATTACATGCATTATTTTCCTACTTCATTTTAATCTTGATAATAAATATAAATTCTAAAAAAAAGTCATGTTATTTACAAAAAACAGTCCAATTCAGAAAATGTCCGAAAATCAAGTTTCTTTTACAAGGAATTTTATCCATGTGAGCAGCTACACTAGGATGTTCCTACTCAATGTTTTTCTTAGTTATAATGTACGATGCTTGGTAAAGTTGTAAACAAGAAACATAAGACAAAAACAACTTCAAAACATGTTTTTCGAAAGAAATATAAAAACAGATTTTAAATCAATTTTAAGCATATATTGAATCCCTTATGGAATATACAGATTTTTTGACGTAAAGAAAAATTTTACTAGCTTGAAATTTTTAGAATTCCGAACATTTATTTGGAGCAGACTACTTGAATACCGGAAAAATGGCAAGTAGTTTTCCCTTGCCTGGATTGTTTTTAAAATAACTAAAAAATTCGCTTGTTCAATGATTTAATGGAAGAAATAAGATTTGATTTTCAAAAATATATACTAATCAATTGGGAATGCGTCATGAATAAACATCATAAAAATATTGAAGAAATTTAAATAAGATTAATAGAAGATATAAATTTTATTTATCTCGTATGGTTAGGAAAGATTTTAAAATTCTATAAGAAAAATATTTTTTAAATAACTATTTTAGATTATTGTCAATATGATAATGGCACCCTGGTGCATATCGTGTAGGGTAGACATGGTGTAAGACTGGAGATCTATATTATGGATGGTCGTAAATTTATCTGAAGCATTTACCATTTTATAATAATATTTTATTATCAATGGAATATATATATATATATATATATATATATTATATATATATATTTATATATATATGTGCGTGTGTATTTCTTTCCCTTATATCATGATTCAGCCAACGGCCGTACCATGCTGAATATACCGGTTCTCGTTTAGATCACCGAAGTCAAGCATCATTGGGCGTGGTCAGTACTTGGGTGGGTGACCACCTGGGAACACCGCGTGCCGTTGGCAAATTTGGGACCTGAATGGCCGAGTGTCTAGCGCTCTGACACTCGGTGCCACAGGTTTCGGGTTCGAATCCCGGCGGTGCCATGGATGTCTGTAGTGGTTCGGAATCCACTTTAAGCCGTAGGTCCCGGTCTCCTATGACTGTAAGAGCGTCACGGAGCAAAAGTCAGGTTTCTACCTACGGGTGCTCCATCACAACAGAAGCTGCTTCCTTCCCCTTCAATCATGAGTACGTATGGGCTCGTGGGCTTGGCCAGCCAAGTGGGATAAGAAACAACAAACAACAAACAATATCATGATTCAAAAAACTGATTGGTGTTGTATATTCATTCAAGGACACAAAAAGAATTTTAGACTAGCACGGTTTTTTTTTCAAATTTAAACTCATGTATTAGCACACCTGAATCTTAATACACCTGTACCATTTATTATTTTTAATGTGATAATATGTGTGAAATTCACTTAAAAACATTTTATGATATTCAGCTCATCAACCATAATTAGTTAAACACCATGAAAATAAAACTGTTAAAAACACAAAAGGGTTTGCTTCCTATATTAACAGTCAAATTCGCCTAAACCATAAAATGGCCTATGGCGAATGGAAAGCATTCTTGGGGATTTTTTTAAAGAGTAATGGATACGATTGTATTAAAAAAACTAAGGAAAACACTCAATTTAAATGCAATACACAATGCAATACATACTCAATGTAATACACACACTTAGGCAATACACACTCAGTGTATTGCCTAGTGGCACATACCTAGTAGCTACAAGGCATTAATAGAAAAAGACAGAAACTGAATCCTTAAACTCTTCATTGAGATTCATGATAAAGTTCCGACCATTAAGCCCTGGTTCTACTAAATATTTTTATATCAAAATGTTAGTTTTTCAAATGCCTGGAATTTTGATTAATATTATTCGTCACTACAACCATACATATGAAGCACGTTTAGCGTTACACATATTATAGCACTGCATTTCGGAATTAATATCCTTAAGATATAAAAAGTACATACCTTTTTCTTCTTCTGCCTAGAGACCAACGGAAGGACAATCGGGCGAACAGCTTTAGCATAGACATCTAGCATAGATTTAGCATAGACATCCCTAGCATAGACCTTTAGCATAGACATCCCTAGCATAAACATTAGTGTTTTCAATTCAGCTTAGTTTGTTGTCTTTCTAAAATTAAATGGTATTTAAATGTAATATTCGTTATATGCAACATGTGTTTAATTATACTTAATTCAATTTTATTATTCGTATAAGATTTTTTCAGGTTACTTACAAACTTATTGTTTTTAAAAAATCTCATAAAATTGTATTTTAATTACATTATAAACAAATTAACTTTCAGTAATTGCCATCATATGAACCGCAGTGCCGTATAATCTGCAGACGTAATTTTTATCCCGAAAATAATATAATCCGAGAGTGATTCATGCCTGTTGGTTTACATATAATATACCATTAAAATTCTGTTTTTATATACATGGCGTAAAAATGTAAAAATGTTTTCCAGTTTCAAAGACATTTTTTTCTGATGGTGAAATTATATAACAATTTATGTTATTAACTTAGAAGGGGAAACAATAAAAATGAATGAATAAAGAGATTTGCTTATTTGCTAAGACATGCAAATCTTGATCAGTATTGAAGATTATTAACATGGCAGTCAGTAAGCCGTTTTTAATTTTTTCAATAACTTCATTTCATGCTTTTTTCAACTAGCACACGCTGATATAGGATGCGGGTTTGTTTACTTTTGTAGAAGTGCGTCACTCTTCTCTCGTCTATGTAGGTTTTGCTATATTTCTTTCTTTGTGTTTAGAAGATGGTTTATTTTTTTTCTCTTACAAAAATTGCTTTTTTTCCATACTATTAGATGGCAATATTACATTGCTACTTTTCGAAAGTTCATGAAACTTCTAAAACATGCACATAAATTTTACATAGTAACTTACATTCCGTGCCATGAATTTTAAAGATTTTAACGTGGAATCCGTGGTATATATGCAAGAAATTGCAGTATTTGAAAGATGTCATAATCTTAATTTAAGTGGATAAATTTTTCTAAGTATCCAAGTTATTAGTGATTAAAAGATTTCAGTTATTAAAATTCCAGTAAAATGCAATTCTTATTATAAAATAAATTTAACCTAGTTATACGAAGTTTGGTGGCTGAGTGACTAGCACTCAACTCTCGATGCCCAGGCTTCGTATTCGAGTCTTAACGGTGTCATTGGTTATTTATAGTGGTTCGAAATTAACTTTAAAACGTAGGTCTACGGAGGTAACTAACGTAGGTAATTAACATGAATGTTGAGCGTTTGGCATAAAGCTGAAAACCTTTATAGGTATGTTGCACCAATGAAGAAGAAGATATTGTGCACATCTTTTGTGCAAAAACTCTCAAGTTGTTCGAACCACAGGAAGTAATCTTTTTTAAAGTAGTGACTGCAAATCACTACTTTAAAAAATGTAGAGACACGGTGATAAAAATGACAACCTGTATAAACTTCTCGCATCGACAGTCAGGTTGTCTGGTGAGAGATTTCTTTCGTATGACAAGCAAATGCAGGCTGATCGTTGGTGACCTGTCTGGGAACTGTACCTTATATAATTAAGTAGGGCACGAGGCCTACAGATGTATATCACAAAAATAATAACAAAATAATAAAAAAGTAATTTGTTAAAGATTTAGTTATTACCCATAAATATTCTCCTTAAAAAAATAATCAATAAATGGTCAATTTTTCACACATAAACACTTTGGGATTATAATGTTTAAAAAAAATCAGAAATACAGAAAATTCTCTCGTAAAAATAAGTTTGTATTTTTTAAGAGAAAAAAACAGTTTTCAGCGATAAAATATGAAAACAAATAAATTTACTTACAAAAATAATTTTGCATAATCTAGATTTCCATACTAGAGTGGAGAAAAAAAAAATTTAATTTGATTTTATTTAAAAGCGAATAGTAATTTAACAAAAACAAAGAAAAAAAAAATTTGTTCTGATTTAGAACATTTCATTTTCTTAATTAATGAACATGTTCTTAGATTCTTACGACATGTTAAAGTTTTTCTAAACAGATACAAAATTTATAAATATGAGAAAAAAAAACTAAAAAACTAAACTGAAGCTAAAAAATTATACGGCATCGTCACAAGTTTAGTTTTTTTTTTTTTTTTTTTTCAAGCCTATGATTCGAAAATGTAAATTGATGTATCAAATGTATCAACATATAAGTCCCCAGTAAATGTTTTTTTCTTTACTTTGTTATCTGTGGTTTTAATAAATGCAGCAACACAGTGTATCTAATTAAGGAATGCACAAAGAATATGAGGTTTTGCTTGTCACACGTTTACTCTATTAAAGTTTTTCTTATAAAAAAAAAAGTTTTGTTTCGCTGCAATTAGTGATTTCTTTATAGTTTTTATGGTTTTTATTAATTTAAAAGAAAAAACATTTTCTAAAAGTTCCTTTTAATTAATTTATATATCGATATAGGAAAAAAATCTCACATCTTTTGGAAATAACTTTTTTTTTTTTAAATAATTCGGTTTGTATTTAATGATTTCGTGTTTAATGTTTTCCATTTATTTGAAAAATTTTCAAAGTAAAACTTGTCGATACATAATGTGGAATTTGAAAGATATTGTTGATTTTGAAAATAATTTAAAGAACCTAAATAAATTGTCTTTAATTAACTACAAATTGAAGTAAATTAAATATTTGTTATAATATCAGTATTATAAAATGCATTATAAAAATTATTGAATATTTTTGTGAAAGAATAATTTATTTTACTAGTTTAAAATGTGTTTCCTATAAAACACTGATGTTATTTAATTCCTGGAACTGTATAAAAACAACTACCATAATTACTGTATTAGTTTCAAAAATAATTTGAAGAACCTAAAGAATATATCTTTGATTAATTACAATTTGAAGTAAATTAAATATTTGTCTTAATACCAGTATTATAAAATGCATTATAAAAATTACTGAATTTTTTTTTTGAAAGAATAATTTATTTTACATACTTAAAATGTTATTCCTATAAAACCCTGATATTATTGTATTCGTGAAACTGTATAAAAACAACCACTATAATTACTGTATTATAGCATAGATAAATTGTTAATATTTTTCATTCTAAAAATATTTCTAACTTATTTCATTGGCTTAAATATTTAGGTTAACAACTCTATTTTATGAAATCTGAATTTCTGAGTATTTAGTGTTATCTAAATAGCAGTTAGTTGAAAATGTTTTGTAGTATTAAATATATAAGGAGAATTCCTACGTTTGCATAGTTCTATATTTGCTCATTTTTCATATTTTCTATCAGTTAATTCAAATTTTAGAAATGTTTTATAAAGAAAATTTTTGTACCACTTTTCGTGTATTTTTAAAACGTTACGCTTTCTGGAAATATTCCTTTCCACCATAGTCAATTGTAACGGTACCATGTATTAAATATGCAGCAAAAACTGTTTGCATATTAATTTTTTTTCATTATTTAGTATTATTACTACGCTTTAAATTACCAAATATTTAGAAGAAAAGGCTGTTGATTTTGGTTTCAAAAACAACTAAATTTTTTACAGTGAGTATACAATGTATTCTTACAACTTATTTGTATTTAACAAATGACTGAAATATCAATCCTTGAAGTAAAGTTTTCTTACAAAACTAATTAATATACATACAAACATTTATTTTAAAATCTATTTTAATTTTAAAAACATGAATTATCCATTTATTTAGAACCAAAAAAAAAATTAGCTGTTTATCTAACAGTGTAAAAATGTTCGTATAATAAAAATAGTTCGCAATTTTTTTACACATAATTTGCATTTAATACTTAGCTGGATATTTTTTGGTTTTTATTATAAATGCGTTGCAGTCTTCATGGCATAGAATTGACTAGCTTTTAAGTAATTGAATTCGAACTATAATTCCAATCTTCTTGAAGAGCAATTTTAAATCGCCTTTATTAGAATCTTACATTGTTATCAAAACATATCAGAAATGTTCTGTGGCTTGATTTGTCGCTCTACGGAAAATTTTTGCACACTTTTGGCTAATAAGACCGAGATCTACAGTTTAACGTGGATTCCGAACCATTAACAAACATTCATGCCACAGCCAGGATTTGAACCTGAAAGTCTGTGTTACCAAAGTCCTGAACTCTAGCCAATTGGCCATCAGGTCGCAAATGTTCAGCGGAGTTGATATCCAGTGAATGTGAAGGAAATGGGAAAGATTTTAGCGTGCTATATAATACCCAAAGTCTAATGTTTAATTATGTATGTTTAAGGTCATTATCATGTATAAAATCATAATCCACGATTAAGTCCCATTTTTGAAGCACTAGAATGTGAATTATTATATAAATATTTCGATCTATATTATGATTCCTGATCCTCAATAACAACCACATTTCATACATCAGAACCCCTAAGACAAGGACAAAACTCATTAATACTTCAATATTATTCTTCTAATGCATTTCTGTGGGTTCAATTTCATTTTTTACTCTGTACATTTTCTCTGTACCACTACCTTTTACTCTGTACCTCCATCTGAACTAAAAATGTTGAATTAGCTGTCATTCGAGACGATTTGGTTTCGTTTGTCGCTCACCAGTCATTTTGAGCTTACTTTGGGCTAATTATATCGGTACCTTCAGTTTAACGTGGATTCCGAACAACTAACAAACATCCATGCCAATGCCAGGATTTGAGCCTGAAACATGTGATACCAAAGGCCAGAACACTAGTCAATTGGCCATCAGGCCGCCATTCAAGAAGAAAAGTTTTTTTTCCAAAATTTAAAACTATGGTATTGATTTTTTTTTTTCATAATCTAAGAATAGCAACACAACCAAGGTATGAAAACAAGCTTCTCTTCTTGCATTTTGCCCTATATATAGTAATAGATGTGGTCCAACTGAATTCCAACTGAAATCTATTTTAGAAGTGGTAGTACTTTAATTCCTTTTCAATTGACAAATAATGAATAGATAATGTGAAGGAATCCCTTCGACCCTCATTAAGTAAATAAACCAAATCTTTTAATTATTGACTGTATGGTACAAGAGCTACCAATCAAAATTGAAATTTAATTTCATGTTTTGCTTTCTTTACGAAGCTGGAAAATTCGTTTACTGTCATAAAAAAAAATCAAAACATTTCCTCCCTATTTCTGATTCCTCTCGTGTTATTCCTTAAATAAACATATTTCAAATTGAATTTTTATTTCAGCATACATCCTGGAAAGATATTAAAACTTTTTGCACACTTTCATTTTAAAGCGATTGCAAATAACGACGATAAATTTGCATTTTTCGCGTATATGAATATTTATGACGACTTCAAAATTTATTCGTTTTGGGTTTTTTAATTAAAAAAGTAAAAATTATTAAAATTTTAATAACTGTTTTTGAATTCCAAATTCAAATAGTTTACGAAACTTTTTGAAAATATTTCCGTGAAATGGGCCCTCTATTAAATAAAAAAGACGTGCTTTTCATTATAAATCAGCATTTTACGAATATATTTAACAAATTTAAAAATTTTTATTTTAAGCTGAAAATGATCTTTTTATTATTACTGTATTTTGTTAATGAATATTTGTTGTAAAAGCATATGCATAATTGAGCTTTAAATATTGTATTTAAAATAAAAGTTCATGTATTTGAAGCGATATACTTTAAAAAAGAGCAAATATACATTTATCACACAAGCGCTATACATAAGTTTAATTGTGAGGATTGGATGCAAAAGAATAAGTTTGGAATTCATGAATCACAAATGTAAATTACTTCTTCAAGTTAATTAATATATTGTATGACTGAAATATCTTCTACAAAAATAAAAAGTTTGAAGTTAGAAATTATGACCATTTGCATTTCTTCCTTTGCATGCTATCATTTCTGTGTCTAGTAAGTTATGTTTGGGAACAGAGAGAATTCGTTTCGAACCAAGACGAACATATCCCGATTCTCTTACTATGCCTGCGGCCTGATGGCCAATTGGCTACCACTCTGGCCTTCGGTACCACAGGCTTCCGGTTTGAATCTTAGCTGTGGCAGGGATGTTTGTTAGTGGTTCGGAATCCACGTCAAACTGTAGATACCGGTCTAATTAGTTCAAAGTGCGCACAAAATGATCGTAGAGCGACAAACCAAACAAAACCTTTCTATGCCATGGACGGGTATGGTAAATCTATAGGTTGAAACATCACCAGTTTGATCCAAGTAGTAGAGGAGCACGTTAACTCTTCATATGCTATTTTTGAAAGTATTGAAGTATTTCTGAAGTATTGTTTTAAAAAACGAGCAATGTGCAAGTATTGCATCTGCCCTCCGTAGTACGTGAGTAACGCTGAATTTGCTACACATCTGCTGTTCTAGTAGAGATTTTCTCAAGTCGGAGTGTCCAAAAATGTGAACAACTCTTTTGTACATAAAGTAAAAAAGAAACAAAATTTATCTGTGAAATCTACAACATACTCATATAATTTTTTATCTTCTTTTAAATAAAAGATATTCCAATGTTTTCCTTGATTCTATAAAGTTGATAAATTTTCTATTCAATATAAGAAGAACAAAACTCCCTGAGTTTACTATTTCGAATATACTAGAATCTCCTTAGAAGTGTTAGATGTTTTATTTATGGGAGCTTCTAGAAAACCTTCCCAGAGTGAATGTTGATTTCAGCCATTAAGAAAATGACATGTTCTCCTTTTTCTTTATCTTTTTAATCTAATAAAAGAGGCTACAACCTTTTGAATATTAGGCTATAGTAATTCTAGTAAAACTATTTTAGGTACTGTAATGCGACGTGATAATGTGTTTTTATAATAAAATGTTTTCATTTTCGTATTTCTTTTCACAAATAAGTAGTCCTTCTCAAAGAAATAATTGCTTGCTTATAATCTAATACTATTATTTGCTATTAAATGCATATATAGTACTATAAACATTAGTGAATAGTAAAAATTAAGTTAAATAAATCGGATAATTACCCCTAAAAGTTTTTCCGAAAAACAATGTCCTCCATTCATCACACATCTGTGGGTTGTCCGTAATATGCATAAATCTATACGAAGTTTATTCATGTACATCAAAGATAGTAAGTAATATAATAATAAATAAATGAAACACATAGAATCTGTTTCATACATAAAAGTTAAAACTTTTGGAAGGAAGTATACCAACCCATGATCTTATTAAACCTTTTGGAGGCCTGGTGGCCAATTGGCTAACGCTCTGACCTTTGGTATCACAGGCTTCAGATTCGAATCTTCAGGTCAAGTTCGAATCCTGGCGGTGGCAAAGATGCTTGTTAGGGGTTCGGAATCCACTTTAAACTGTAGGTCCCTGTCTATTTAGCCCTCGTGTGTAGAAAATGACCGTAGAGAGACAAATCAAACCATTACACTTTTTGACCACAATGAAGCATCATTTACTTTGGTCAACATTTGTCATTTGTACCACAACAACTTAGGGGTGATCTAGGGATTCAACCACTCTCTATATTGGGGTCTACGGATTTAACGCGTGCCTATTAGTGCCTTATGTGCGTAAGTAAAAAAGTAATCATTTATTTATCGCCAATTACGTTATCTTTACCGAATGATGCAATGCCAATCACTTGCACGAGTTAATAAAAAGGTAATAGTATTAGAATCATCAATTGCCTTAATGGAACAATGTGATGCTAAATGTTTGCAAGAGGTGTAAAGTAACAGAATAAGAAACCTCACTTTTAAGGATGCAAGTATTTAATCATATCCGCAAAGGCATCGATATAAGATGTTTAATTAAAATAAGTAAAAAGTAACTTTTTTTATAAGAAATTCTCGTGAACCACAAAATATCCCACGATGCGTACAGATGTAAGTAACAAACATATCAATAACAAAATAATAAAAACGCCAAATTGATGGTAAATTTAAAAAACACGCGATATTACAAAAGAGAAATAAAATAAAGAGATGCAGAGAAAGGATTTTAGAAAACTCAAAATAAAGATTTACAAATTTACAAAAGGCCTAGAAGCATGCTTATTATTAACCAATTGATAAAAGTTTGGCTGTTATTTGACTTTTTGGAGGACTAACTCCTTTCTTAAAATTTTTCTACAATGTTAAAGTCTGGAGCAACTAAAAATAATGTGATCGATATTCTGCACTCCACCTACTTTCCAGTTGCAAAACTCAGTTGAAAATTGTTATGTTTAGTCATAAACTGAGTCATTCTGAAATCAGTAAAAAAATGATAAGAGCTAAACCGTTGGAGATTAGAGAAGTACTTCTTCGTGATAGAGGCATTAAATGATTGTGTGTATAATGTATTCCACAGATTAATGGTCTTGATATAAGTTTCTTTATAAAATAAGTTTTGGTATATTAATTTCAATGTCACATTTTGTTGCTTCGTTTGCGAGCCAATCAGTTTCATTGCCAAATATACCTGCATACGAACGAACAAATAGCCGCAAACAAGAAAAAAACACTTTTTTTTTTTTTTTTTTTTTTTTTTTTTTTTTTTTAATAGTAAAAATACAAAGAATTTTTTTTTTTTAATATTAACGATAATATTAGTGTACGATGAAATATTTTTCAGTGATTCTAAAGAAGACAGAAAATGCGTTCAAATTATATATTTATAATTGATACCAATTTTTCTCATTTATTCAGTCTAATACAATTTAATGCATAACAGATCGGCACTAAACACGGTACATTTTTTACAAATTTTTTATTGATAATATTCTAATTCATGACCGTTTTGTAGATGACGTAGGCCAAATCTATTTGTTATTTATTTTACTGCCATCAATATAAAAACTATTGGAAATTCATCTGCAAAATTATTGTCATAAGTAATAATGATAACTGGATTTCTCTTGGATGGATGTGATGTCCTGAAATTGGCATTGAAAAATTGTAGTTATTTACAGACGACTGGTTGAAATTTTTCTTAACTCTGTGCTACTCAAAATATTGATGTCTATGGTTGAAAAACGGCAAGAGCAAAAGCAGAGTTCATAACTAATTATACGGGCCTGAATGGCCGAGTGGCTAGCGTTCTGGCGCTTGGTACCACAGGTGTCGGGTTCGAGTCCCGGCGGTGCCATGGTTGTGTGTAGTGGTTCGGAATCCACTTTAAAAAGTAGGTCCCTGTCTAATAGGATCGTAGAGCATTGCGGGGGCATTGTTACTCCGCGTCCGTGGCTTATCTTCAAGTTATAAAGTGAGTGCGTCGCATTACCCTGGGTAATGCAAAGTGAGTGCGTCAGTGCAGCACTTGCCTTAAGGCATCCAAGACCAAGCTGTCTGGGTTTGCCAGCTGCATTAGAAAGAAAAAAAAATAATTATACGATATTCACAAATAATTTGCAACATGAATCTTCGTACTCGTCGAAATTGTTTATTGATCTTTTTGTGTAGTGCAAAAACCCATACACACGAAGCTTAAGAAATGAAAGTCATATACCTTTAGAGAATAATACCTTTTTAGAAATAATGGAAGTAATATTTTATTTAATTTCAAAGAATTTGCGAGCAATTCGATTTAATCCAAACTGTAATTTAGCATATTTCTTATATATATATATATGATACATTATTTTCCAGGAGAATTTGCAATCTACGAAAAGACATAGATACCTCACTTCACTCACGACGGTAAGTGAAATCCTTGAGAAATATTGATAATTTGATGAGGGACAATTTTTCCATTTAATAAGCTTTAATTTCGATTTCATTTAGTTGTACTCTAGCTTGATTTTTTTTTACTAATAGGAAGGAAAATTTAGAGTTTCTTGGGCTTCAATAAAGAGATCACATTTCAGTCTGCTTTGACAGCGCAAAAGTAAATTGTCAGCAAAAACATCAAAATGTTTTCTAGTTTCAAAGAAATTTTCTTCATGGCGCAATTATATAACAATTTATGTTATTAAATTAGACGTGGAATCAAGAGAAAATGTATGCATACAGATTCAGGCTGAAAATAAGAGACAAAATGTTTTCCAGAATCATTATTTTTATATTTGCTAAGAGATTAATCTTGATCAGTATTACAAATAACTATTAACATTACCGTCAGTAACGTTTTTTAAATTTTTCAAGAACTTCATTTAATGCCTTTTTAATCCACTAGCACACACTGGTATATGATGCGCGTTTGTTTACTTTTGTAGAAGTGCTCACCCTTTTTGTAGTCTATGTATGTTTTGATATATTTCTTTCTTTGTGTTTAGAAGATTGTTTTTTTATTTTTCTCTTACAAAAATTTCTTTTTTTTCGTACCTTTAGATGGCAATATCATGTTGCTATTTTAGAAAGTTCATGAAATTTCAAAAAAAATATAGATAAATTTTACATAGTAGCTCAAATTCCGTACCATGAATTTTTAAGATTTTAACGTATATATAATCCGTGGAATATATACAAGAAATTACAGTATTTGAAAGATGTCTTAAGCTTAATTTAGGTGAATAAATTACTCTAGGTATCCAAGTTTGACATTATGTCTGGAGATGACGTTTTTCCAAAGTAAAACTGAAAGTGATTATAGCTATTATCGTCTCATAAAAGTGCCTACAAGAGAAAAAATGTTCCCAGGAAGTCTATTTTCTTTCAATAGGTTTAGAATACTGAATTACCATGCGTAGTTAATAAAATCTATAATATCTAGAAAAATTTAAAGCAGTATGTAGATTTTTTTTTCCTTTTTCCATAATATTCTTCAAATGCAAAAGATCGTCGCAGTGAATCTATATTGATCGTTGCTAAACGCATTTCCATTTTGCAAAACACAGTAATTCTAAAAGCAGATAATAATTTTTTGTGATATTTTCCAAATCAAGAAAGCAGGCTAATAACTTAAAGAGAAAAATCTTTGGAAATTAAAATATCACGTGCACTTTTTCAGGCATCTGGAAAAATTCCAAGATATAAACATGAAGATTTTTAAATGTATTAAAGGAAAAAGAAGGTGAAATATTATTAAAATTTCATTTCATGTATCATCTGATACAAGAGTTTGAAGTTTTAATTTGTAAATGACATTGACTCAGTTCAAGTAAATTGAGTATTAAGAGTAGAAAAAAAATTGTGTCCGAGCAAATAAGCGCCATTGCTTATGAAAATTTGAATCGCTTAACCTGTAATAAAGTGAAAAGGAGTTCTCAAATATTGCATCAATAATTCTTCCGAAGATGTTGTACAATCCCCTGTCGAAAGCCGAATACCTGTAATTTGAATTTTCTTCGTGATTTTTTTTAATCCCCTATGCATATAGTTTTTCCCAAACATTGCTGATATCTATATAATCGAAAAAACTTTTCCGGAACCCTCGATTTTTCATCAAGAAGGATTGAATTATACTATCGTCTCAATTCTAACTATTTTT
Organism: Caerostris darwini; assembly: GCA_021605075.1. NCBI lineage: Eukaryota > Metazoa > Arthropoda > Arachnida > Araneae > Araneidae > Caerostris > Caerostris darwini. The sequence goes on from BPLQ01004544.1 coordinate 3,221,986, forward strand.
GTTAATGCAATCCCTTGAGGAATTGATTTCGTGACTTCTGATATCTTCGCCTGGCTGCGTTCACTTTTTTTTCTCGTACATCCGATTTCAATTGACCACCAGGGAACATTGGGAACACTGGGTTTCTTGATCGGTATAGTGGATAATGACGTCTGGAACAGTAGCGATCCAAAGTGTTCAATGAAGGAATTTAAAGAGGAACATTATTAAATATTTCAGAAAGGTAGTGAATAAAATTGCAACAACTACTATAAAAATGATTCCAGTCTGCCTTTTTGGCGTTAAAGTTAATCCAGAAAGCTTTGCCAGTAGGAAGGAAATAAAATGAGATTCTAAATTCAATCAGCATATGATCAGAGTGAGATGCAGACACCACCAACATGAAACAGGCGGAATATCTGGAGAAGATCGAAAGGTTGATCTACCATCTTCATTAATAATAAAAAGGATATTCAAATAAAGAAAGTCACTATATTTATTACCACGAGCATCATAGAAAGAACAAGCCATAATTATAATTTAGTATTGCTATCCATTGCAACAATAAGTTTAGCAATATTTTTATCTCTTTTATCTTACTTATTTTACAAATATCCTGATCTATACTTTTTGAAGTTCAAAGTTATAAGAGAGATAAAGGTAAGTTGAATTTTTAAAATTAATGTCTGAAACTACCATATTGTAATCAGTGTTTTTAAAATCTTAGAAATTTGTGAGGTGACGACAGCGAAAAACTATAGCAGCTTTGTTAGTCTCCAAATTAAAATCTGAATCGATCCTACAAGAATTTACAAAACCAGGAACAATGCCTTTATAACAATGGGATTCTTGAATTAGAGCAACGTCTATGTTATCATTTTCCATCTTTAAACGAAGCTGTTGTGTTGAATATTTGGATCTATGCAAGTTTAACTGGACTATTTTCAATATTTTTGTCTTACTTATTCATAGCAAGTTTTCGAAATTATTAAATATCTCCTGAAAATATTGCTTGGACAGATGGCTTATGATTAGAATCAAATTTTTTTAATAATTTTTTAATTTTATCGTTATATCACATACAAATAGCGCATACTTGGTATTTTTTGTAACAGTTTTCATTGTTATGTTCTTAACATTTGAAACATGTTACAATATTTCGGCATTCTTTTTCTTGATGATTGTATACGAGGCACTTCAAACATCTATTTACTAACACAAAGTCTTCAATTTTTCAAAATCTCCAGTCGAAGCGTAAATCTGACATTTAGACAGTTTTTCCGCACTCGAGGATTGACATCTATGACAACATCTAGCAAGGGTTGAAAATTTTTTAAGGTGAAGCAGAACTTCCTTTGGTTCCAGTTTTAAACATAATCAACTATTTCTGTATTTTGCTATTTGTCTAAGTTTGGTAATTCTTTATCTTAGATGTAAAATGGACTATTTTTAATAGCACGGTATTTACATACACATGGTGAAGTTACTTTTCTTATCAATTTCGTTTCTGTAATTTTTCTCTATCAGTAAAAGTCCAAGAACAATGAATGTGCAATGAAAACATTTATCTTAAATTATTTCTTCTGAAAATAATTAAAATGCATAAATTATTTTTAATTTTTAAATGGATATTTTATTTCCACGAATGCTGTTCAACATGTTTTTTGCAGTATAAGCATATAAGTAGATCTGATTTGCTCTTAGTACATTCAAATACTTTTCATATTCTGTTAACTTGACTGAATTCTCTTTTACCATTGAGAATATCTTTTGAATTCTAAGCCTTTATGTATGAATTTACATCATCAATTTCAAAATGTTTGCGCATGAAACAATACTTTACAAGAAGATGCTTATGCAATTTCAGAATTTAGTTTTTATATTAATCATAGCATTTTTTTTTTCGAATGATATTTCTACTCATTATCCTGATAAGTCAATGAAACTTAGTTTACCACCACCTTTTAATTATTTAAATATTCTGGGAAACGATTTCTAGGTCGATATTAAAATTAGAACGATCTTCTTTTGCAGTGATTTGATTCGCATTATTTCATCAAGATATAACATAAAATTGCAAACAGCGGCATATTTACACGACCAAATCTCATTAGAGATCATTAACTAGCAAAAGATTCTTTTGTCCTTGTATTAACGATATCCAGTGTTTATTTGCTGTTAACAATATCTAGTATTTACTTGCCTTTTGAATGATACCGATTTCATAACAAACTAATATACTCATCCTGACAGTCATTACTCTGGAAGAATCGTTGTACTAACCAAACAAGTATTTGTATCTAATATATCGGATTCTGTACTTACTCGTGCAGAAGTCTAGTACATATCCAGAGCAGACATGACAGCTATGAGTTGGGTTGGCTTGTGGGATTTCGAGCCGAAAACCCCTTGTTCAGAAAATCAAAAATAAAACTACATAACTACTAAAGTTTCTTAATTAACTTTTCGATAACGATCTTACTATAAATTTAACTACCAATAAAATGTTACTTAAAGACAGACATATTTTTTATGTATTTTATATTTAAAAAATTATGCAAAATAACAGGATTTTGTAAAATTATGTCAAAATATTTTATGTATTTTGACTAAGTACTAAAACTAATTCTACTTACATACTTTCATTAATTGGGTCAAATTTTAGTTAAACTTAACGTAATGTTATGTTAGATTTGAACATTTTTGGGAATAATAATATTTTATTTCAGCTGTTTATGTATATGTCATGTATATATATTTTTAACAAAATTTAAATAAAAGTACACGTTTAAAATTATCAAATTATATTCAAAATGTTTAAAATTAAAAGAAATTGCCTTGCATGACATTGAACTAATCACATTAAATGCACATATAAACACAGGTCTTCAAATAATGGATTACACATTCTGTATAATAGCTTAGAATCAAATGAAACGTTTACAATAGGTTTACTAGATATATAGAAAGAAAATGCATACAAATTTCATCTAATGGAATTAATTCAATTTAATACTTTCCTGATTGAAAAACTTTAAAATGTATCTAAAATGATTAATTCATTTATGTCTTTAAAAATTTTAAGCAACTCATTAAACATAATGAAGTTGATATATTCATAAGAAAGTAAACATAAAATTTAGCATTATTTTAGATAAAAATGATTATTTATGGCATATTGGAATTTTTTTTTTATCTCTCAACCACTTCTAGAAGAATATAATTTAAAATTAAATTTATTATCCAATATTTTAACTGTTTGCAATGTACTAAACCGCACTTCTCTCGAAGACTGAGTACCCAAATAAATAACGATCGCCTTTTTTTAACCTTTTATTCCTTATGCAACATTTAGGATTATTCCTTACGACAAACTTTATATCTAACAATGCGCTTCTGTTTGTAAAAGCAGCAGCTAAACTTCTGAAGAAGAGATTCAACAAAACAACTAAGAGAGAAGAAAAGAGTATTGGTAAAGATTAAGACCAGTTTCCGATGGACGCCGACACACATCAATTCATGGGTAAAAGTTTAAAACCCAAATTAGGGATAAAAAAAAAGAAGAAAAATTCGTTTCTGCTTTAATAATGATTAATGTGGTGGTAGAATTTATTCTTCTGTCGATCTTAAAAAGAAACAACAATTGTTGGCTGCATAAATTTGTGTTGCATTACTTTAAGGATGGAAAGAATAAAAGGTTATTATTCCGGTCCAATGAATAATAATTTCTGATTATGCAAAATAATTTATTGAATAAAATTACGCCTTGCGAGGGAATTAGTTTAGTAATAAAAGTAATACACTCACCTTACTTGCAATGTCCATTAAATATTGATTGTAAGGGATTAAGTGCTTTTACTAATGAATTTAAGCACTCTGTACCTTTATATATATTTCCCTATTCATATTTATAAATTCGATTTCGTTTGTCGTAACTGAGAATTTTTCAAATGCTGCGAAGGATCAGTGGTTAAAATTATCTAAAAATACATTTAATCTCTTAAATATCAAGAAACTTTGGCTGCATTAAAATATTTTAACAAAACAATTCTGAATAATAATGGGAAGTAACATCCCTAATTCTTGTTCAGTTATAACGCTAATTACTGTAATCTTCATGAATCTTTCATAATAAGGATATATTATGAATATCCGCCATGGTCTGTATTTTTCAGCACCTGATTTATGTTTAATCTATAAATTGAAGCAAATTTATATTTTAATGTATTTGGATTTGGAGACGAATGAGAATATATATATATATATATATATATTCATAGTTCATTTCGAGCGAAATGTTTTAGTGAAATCTATAATTGTAGAATATTTTAACAAATCAATTATGAACAACAAAGGGAAGTAACATCCCTAATTCTTGTTCTGTTATAACACTAATTACTGTAATCTTCATGAATCTTGCATAATAAGAAGGATATATTATGAATATCCGTCATGCTCTGTTTTTTTTTCAGCAATTGATTTATGTTTAATCTAAACAAATCAATTCTGAATAATAATGGGAAATAACACCCCTAATTCTTGTTCAGTTATAACACTAATTACTGTAATCTTTCATTAATAAGGATATATTATGAATATTCCCCATGATCTGTATTTTTCAGCACCTGATTTATGTTAAATCTATAAATTGAAGCAGATTTATCTTTTAATGTATTTGAATTTGGATACAAATGAGAACTAATATATATATACACTGAAGTGACAAAAATCATGGGATGCCTCTTAATATCGTGTGGGCCCTCCTTTCGCCCGGCGAAGTGCAGCAACTCGACGTGGCATGGATTCAACAAGTCGTTGGAAGTTTTCTGCAGGAATATTGAGCCATGCTGTCTCGATAGACGTCCATAATTGTGAAAGTGTTGATGGTGCAGGATTTTGGGTACGAACAGACCTCTCGATGATGTCCCATAAATGCTCGATGGGATTCATGTCGGGCGATCTAGGTGGCCAGATCATTCGTTGGAATTGTCCAGAATGTTCTTCAAACCAATCGCGAACAGTTGTGGCCCGGTGACATGGCGCATTGTCATCCATAAAAATCCCATCGTTGTTTGGGTACATGAAGTCCATGAATGGCTGCAAGTGATCTCCAAGTAGCTGAACATAAGCATTTCCAGTCAATGTTCGGTCCAGTCGCACCAGAGGACCAAGTCCATGCCATGAAAAACAGCCCACACCATTACGGAGCCACCACCAGCTTGAACAGTGCCTTGCTGACAGTTTGGGTCCATGGCTTCGTGGGGTCTGCGCCACACTCGAACCCTACCATCAGCTCTTACCAACTGAAATCGTGACTCATCGGACCAGGCCACGGTTTTCCATTCATCTAGGGACCAACCGATATGTTCACGTGCCCACGAGAGTCGCTGCAAGCGATGTCGTTCTGTCAGTAAAGGCACTCGAGTCGGTCTTCTGCTGGAATAGCCCAAGAAAGCCTAATTTCTCCGCACAGTTCTAACAGACAAGTCCTTGTACGTCCCACATTGATTTCTGCGGTTATTTGACGCAGTGTTGCTTGTCTGTTAGAATTTACGACTCTTTGCAGACGTCGCCGGTCTCGGTCGTTAATTCGACCACTGCGCTGTCCATGGTGGGATGTTATGCCTGAAATTTCATACTCTCGGCACACTCTTGACACAGGGGATCTGGGAATGTTGAATTCCCTAACGATTTCCGAAACGGCATGACCCATGTGTCTAGCTCCAACTAACATTCCGCGTTCAAAGTCTGTTAATTCCCGTCGTGCGGTCATCATCACGTCAAAACCTCTTCACATGAATAACTTGAACAGAAATGGAAGCTCTGCGAAAGCACTGCGCATTTATACCTGTTCTACGCGATGCTACTGCCATCTGAAAATTTGCATATTGCTATCCCATGACTTTTGTCACTTCAGTGTATATATACATATATATTATAAATAATTTTTAGTTGAGTACTTATATTATAAACAAAGGATCTGTTTTGTTCATTTCCGAGCGATATTTTTAGTGAAATCTTCAATTGTAGAATATTATCTATAATTGTAGATTGTAATTGTAAGTTATAAGTGTATATAAATCTATAACTGTAGAATATTTTAACAAAACGATTCTAATTAATAATGGGAAGTAATATTCCTAATTCTTTTTCAGTTATTACACTAATTACTGAAATATTCATGAAGCTTTCATAATAAGAAGGATATATTATAAATATCCGCCCTGTTCTACATAATTGTAGAATAGTATCTACAAATTCATAATTGTAAATTATAATTGTATTTCCTATATGATTATTAATCAAACATGAACAAAAAAGACTGTAGCTTTTAATTATTTGCAAATCATTTTCCTGCTTTAAATATTAAATTACATATAGATTAACTAACTTCTTAACAAAGTGCTTAATTATGTTAAAAATAATACAAGATCAGTTACTAATCAGTTCAAATTTTTCTAGCGGAATGACGTTTACTTACACCAAGGGTTATAATTAATTCCCCGCATCAATCATATTTGTAAAATTATTTATTGATCTAGATCATTTACTAACGGAACAATTAGTGAAGATCACTTCTTAACTGTTCAATTAGTCAACCCTTCTTTAGAAATTCACGCGTGTTTATTCATCAGGGGTGTTTATTATTGCTATCAGTACTTTCAACTAACATTATATTGACTTATGACTCTACCTGAAATGTAATTAATCTATTTGAGTAACTTCCTGGAATTTTCTCTTTTTTTGCCAGTTACTGTCCATAAAAATTCGTCCTAATCATAAGTCAGTTCTTATCCATTTATTAATTTTGGTGACCTTCTTTCAATGACATTAATTTAATCAAGCTAAGTGTGTCCCTATTTCTTTCTTGCTTCATTCTGCATATTTCTTACTACACAGGTAATATAAACTAAAAACACATTTATTAATGCTGTTTGTAGCCTCAAACACAATTCGTTAATCAGGCTTTTAAAGAAATGTGAAGTTTTTATTCCATATATTTCATTTTTTTTCAAGAGACAAAACTATTGATGACTAATACTGGTATTGTTACAATAATTATAAATGTTTTTAATAATAATTGGGAAATTTAATTTCTTGTATTAATTTTGTAATTTTTGACATTTGTATTAATTTTGTAATTTTCGACAACACATAGCCTTAAACACAATTCGTTAATCAGGCTTTTAAGGAAATGTGATGTTTTTATTCCAAATATTACATTTTCGTAACGAAACATAACTAACTATTGATGCCTAATACTGGTATTGTTAGAATAACTACAAAGGCTGTTTAATAATAATTGGGAAATTTTATTAATTGCATTAATTTTGTAATTTTCGACGAACATATCTCTTTTAGACTTCTCTCTTTAGAACATATGTTACATTATTATTCTATGGTTTGCTTGTAATTTTCTTGTTTGAGCAGGTAAATCATTTAAAACATTTCTGTTTCGAATTGCTTTTATCGTAATTTTATTTTTGAGTTGAGAAATGGAAATATAGTTACAAGTTTTTTTTTATTGTAATTGCATTATATTTGTGGACTAACACATAACTTATGTGGTGTTAATTGCATTACGGCCCTTTTCTTCAGGCTATTTCGTAATGGGTTTTATAAATTTAATTTCCTAAATAATTCAAATACCTATAATGGGGCATCTCACCAAATACGTTAATCTAATTTTATACGTTTAGGGTATAATTCATAATAGGGGCAAAATGAGGATGCTAAAAAGAAAAAAAATATGATGAACATTTGTTACAGAGATATTTTTAAGAAAAACTCATTTAATAAATCTATGGAGAATGTATATATGACATGAATAACTTCCATTTAATTAATTAACTTCGAATTAACTGAGCTGAGTAACTTCAGGTTAATTTACCTTGCTGATTTAATACAATTTAAAAAGCGTTATGCATGAATATATTTAATTTTCTAATTAATAAAATGTTTAATTTAATTCTTAACCAAATGCAGGGGGGAAAATCACTTGATAATTATTTTAGCTTTTATTTTTAAGACATCAACAGATTATCAACAGAGAGAACACAAAATCCATGTAACCTACTTTTTCTCATTCGACTTTAATGCATGATGACATTCTTGCTAATAGTTGGGATATATTTGCCTTATGTTAAGTCTATGCAGTAAAGTCGAGCAGTATCGAATGCAAGTAAATCCCAAGTTTTTTATTTTGTCATTCTTTTTCTTTTGTTTGCTAAAAACGTTTTTTTTTTTTTTCCAAAATATTTTTTGAATAAGTGATTATAATACAAATTATTCGAAAATTATTTTAATTGTACAGAATTTTGAAATGAGTACGGAAAAAAGATCAGATTATATTTTTTTGACAGGAACAATGCTAGTTTTTAGTATAGCTATATTAGCTGCATTTTAGTATGCTACTTGCAATAGTTTTTAAGTTTGACTACATTAATTGTCTGGTATGGATACTAAACTAACTATACGCTAATTTATCATGGAATTGAACAGCAAGCACAATAATAATTAGTTGAATATACTAATTAAATTTAATAAATAGTAAATAAAAAGGGCTAGAAACTTATGCCTATCTTAAAAAGATATATTGCAGACGCCAAACTTTGAATCCTTTACTACTCAATTTAATACTGTTTTCAAGACATAAATGTAGAAAACTAATAAAGAAAAAAAAACTAATAAATAATTCGTGACAAGAAATGTCAAGTTCTCTAAACCCCGCGTTTCCAGACTAAGCCACTCTGTCGTCAGAAAAGAATAAATTAATATATAAAAGAGTTTTAATATTTTCAAACTTGATTTTTTAGAAAATTTTTCAGAAGTTTATTATATTATTTTAGGCAGTTAAAATCCTAATCATGGTCTACAAATAGTTAAATTTTAAGTCAAATCAGTGACAGACTGTCCTCAGAAAAATTTCGAAATTTTCACCCCTTTTCAATTCGAAGGTAAAAAATCCAAATCTATTATAATGAAAAACATGAAGAAAAATTAAAAAGTTTAATAAATGCTTTTTAAGTTTAAGAAAATAATGAAACAATTTTTGAAATAATACTTTTTGAAGAATTTTGAATTTATAAGAAAAACATATAGTCGGTCACAAAATTTTAAAAAATTATTTTTAAAAAAAATTATAAAAATTGAAGAGTTGAAACACTTTTTTTTACGATGAAATTCAAATTACGTTGTCATATAAAAAAGTAACATTTTATGCTGATAGACGAAAAATAATACACTCGAAAGACAAGGAAAAATCAATATAACTTATGCAATTGAAAGTAATTTAATTTTTTTTAACTTAGCCTTGTCAATCAATAATGACTTATAATCTCGTAGGCACTGAATCAATAAGATTTTGTGTGGTTTAAAATTGACAATAATTCTGACCTAGTTTGCAACAATGCATTTTTAAAGTAATATTTTATCTCGGACAGTCTATTTCCCTGTCAAACTCATTCCATACATTTTCGAAGGTATACAAATATTATATTTAGCAAGAAGTATGGATATATGCAGGTACTTTGTAAAGTAGCCATAAGCCTTAAAGTTTCTTTGTGTGTTGTGGATCGTTGTCATCCTGAAGGAACAACTGACTTCCAAGTCGTAAACTTTCTATAACTATACCTGCCCATTATCTTGCAATATCGTTAGGTATTTAAAATGACCCTTCGTACCTAAATGAAGGTACCTCTAAACCCTGACTCCTCCTCCATTCTTCACTAATAGGATGATGATGATAATTATGTCTCTGTTTTCGCCATCAAATTTTGCCACGTCCATCACTTCCGTAAACATTATATTTACACTCATTGGTGAAAAAGAACAGTCTTCCAAAATTTAAAAACTTTTTGAATATTTTCATTTGCAAAATTCAACTTTTTACTTTTCATTGGCACTGGATAGTGATACGAAAACCCTTCAGATCAGAGAATTCTTCGAACTGTTTCTGCATTAACACTCTCATTATTTGTCGTTACAACGTTTCGTTAATTGAGGCGAAGACAATTTTGTATTCAATCTCGCTTTCTTCATCAGTGCTCGAGTATCCTTCAAAATCCTTGGTAGACCACTACGAGACTTGTTGAAAATATGCCCAGTTGTTTCGTAATTACTTTTGATCATTTGGACAATAGACAAATTTTTTCCAATAATTTCTGAAATTTCTGTGTAAGATTTCTCTTTAACTTAGTGGTCAATTCCGAACTTCAGCAGTTTCTGCTTTGGAGACATTTTAACTGGATCAATAACATGCAATGTTTTTTGTCCCTGCTTAAATAAGAGTAAAAAAAGTGACGCTTTACAAACCTGTGCAGATTTACCTGTGCGCTTACCTCCTGTGCGCAGATTTTTTTACATGGTCTGGTCAGGTAATTGGGTGCTTATCACTTACTTTTGTAAAATATTTTTTTTAAGTTATGAAAAATAACATTACCGTAAAATTTAATATTTTAAAAATTATTATAATTTCGTAAACCTCCTTTTTTAATTGGTGTATGATGAATTTTGTGTCTAAATGTAAATAAATGCTATTCCAGGCTAATTTCAGATCAGCTAATTTTTCTTTATTTTAAGAATTGACTTATTGTGTGCATCATTTGAATTGTTATAATAAAAATTTAGAAAAAAAGTATCCCTGCATATAATGCAATTCGCTATAACGCTGTTTAAAATAATTCATGCACATCTTTAAAAAAAAGTAGCAACCTGCAGAAAATTGTCCATTGTATCGCTTTTTAAAAAAGTAACAACCTGCAGAAAATCGTCCATTGTATCGCTTTTTAAAAAATTAACAACCTGTAAAAAATCGACCGTTGTATTGCTTTTTAAAAAAGTGACAACCTAAGAAAATCGTCCATTGTATTGCTTTTTAAAATGTAATAACTTGTAGAAAATCGTCCATTGTATTGCTTTTTAAAAAGTAACAACCTGTAGAAAATCGTCCATCGTATTGCTTTTTAAAAAGTTACAACCTGTAGAAAATCATTGTATTTTACTTTTTAAAAAAGTAACAACCTGTAGAAAATCGTCCATTGTATTTCTTTTTAAAAATTAACAACCTGTAGAAAATCCTCCATTGTATCGCTTTTTTAATAAAAGTAACAACATAACAAATGAGTACTGTAATTCATTTTTTTGTTTCAGATCTTTATGAATCTCGCATATTAACCAATGTATAATTGTAGAAGTATATTAAAAATATTAATATATCAAGCATCTTTAGTGAACATTAGAACAAAAAATATCTGTACCATAAGTTCTAAACAAATATAATTCACTAGCACTGAAACATATATATGACTAACGTGCAACTAGTTTATTATTAAGTTGCACAAATTTAATATTTTAAAGAGAATAATTTTAAGATATTGCATTATTTTTATACAAAGTAGAAGAAGGATACGATTCTCTTTACTCGATTAAATACGATCCTTTCGAAAATGCAAATCAAAACAGCATAATATATCATCTTTTCAGTTGTAATATTGAGAATTCTACGTTTTCAAAAGCTGTTTCAGACACTCGAATTCCAAGACAAGAACTCATTATTATTCTCTGAAAAATGGTCTTAATTTTTTTTAACACACTTCTTCAAGGCGCAAAACAGTCACGCAAAATTACACTTTCCTCTGCTTTCTCTTTTTTCCTTCTTATCATGCATTTCTTAACTATGCATAATACTTTCAGTGCATGGTATAATTTTATTTTTTTTTAACTAGAAAAACTAAAATACATTTTTCACAAGTGAGGCTTTAAGCTTGAAATTGCAATTTTCTTGGGTATTAACAATATGTCTGAAAATATTTCTATATAAGATTTTTAAGACTGAGCATTTATTATTTTTTCTTCGGATAAAACGAAACCTTTTTTTGTGCAATAATTATTACTAAATTATTATATAATGCAATAAAGTAGAAAGCTAAATATTTATATAAAAAGAAGATGCATTAATTTTGACGAAAGGAATTTTAATTAACTAGTAATTAGAAAATTTATGATAAAAATATAAAAAAAAGTGTAGGAAATTAGTAAAAAAATCGTAAACTAGTGAAGATATTAAAAAGTTAGTTATGAAATCATATTCCAATTTTTTAATCGTTCTTTGATGTTTCACAATTGACGTGATTAAAATGCTGCTTTTTTTAAAGTTTATGACAAAGAAATTTAAAATATAGGTTTTTCGAAGATTAAATTTGATTTTAAATGATTTGAAAAGGTTTCATATTGATTAAATTAATAAAAAATTCGTTATACTATTCTTGAACAATTGTTTAATCTATTAATTTTTAATGGTTATCAATAAATATATTGTAATATTTAGAATCTTCTTTGTTAGTGAAAAGAATTCATTATCGGTTTCTGAATTAAATCATCAGTTACTAAGGTGTTTTTTTTAACGTTCATCTATGTTAGCAATAAAATAGTGGGTGTAATGAAAAAATAAAGTCTAACCATATTAATGTTTTTTGTTTTATTCATAAATTTTTATAAACTAATATTTAGCAAATTAAATTACTTAATTTTTTTCTAAAAATGCATTTACTTTCTCTGATATCCACAATCTATGTAAACTCTTATAAATATTTAATAGCACAAGAATGCATTAAAATATGAGGATGTATGAATAACCGGTACATGTGTTTAATCTTGCAATTACGTTTATGCTTCTATATCTTTAAATTAAATATTTCATGTATAATTTAAACAGTATATGATTTCCCCAAATAAATATACCAAACATAAACCTTAAGTATACCATCAGTGAATTCCATGCTTGAAAATCGTATTTAATTTTACTAATTTTATGGAATAATCTTTAAATTTTAATTAGAATTTACATCGTTAAATATTTTCACATTTTCTGCGTTTTATTATTACAACTTTCTCGACTTTCTAATACATAATAAATAAACTTCAAGAAAACTTTTAATATCAAAATAATAACTTAAAACTCCCCCCAAAACTGAGAAATGTGGGGCATGATTATGTCATTCTTATCGGAAATTAATGGCAATTTTAAAATACGACAGTGAAAAATGTGGCAATAAAGGAGGAATATATGCTGCATCTTCTACGCATGGCATTATTGGCATCGTACCTGTTCAATGATTGCTATGTCCTCCAATTGGAAAAAAACACTCCAGATACCGAATTCAGTTTCGAATACTAACATTTCCAGCATGTTATAGATACTACAAAAATCTTGGCTAAGTAATACATAAAAAAATACCCTTAAAAATTAGTGATTAAAATATCGAAACCATAGCTTAAAATAATTATCCAAATGGAGAATTTATTTCTTTATGTGTATGTATCATTCTAATTTGAACTTATGACAATTTAAAATATATTAAAAATGGTTAGTGTAATAGTTTATTCCACTCAAAACCGATATTCGTATTCAAATACCTTCGATTTATTCGATTCAATACCTTTTTAAATCGAACTGAAGTCGTCAAACTACTATCGGGTACCTAATAAATTGTTTCGGCTCACCTTAAAAGGAATACACGTTAAGTTATGAGTGAAATATATGGCAATAAAGGAAGAGTGCAAGCTCTATGTGCACAGCTGGCATTAATGGCATTACACCTGATCAATAGTTGAGATGTCCTCCAACAGAAAAAAGTACTCCAGATACCGAATTCAGTTTCGGAACTAACATTTCCAACAATGTATAGATACTACAAATATCCTGGCTAACTAACACGTAAAAAAATATCCTCAAAAACATTTAATGAATCAAATATTGAAATCATAGTTTAAAACAATTACCCAAACGGAGAATTTATTTCTTTATGTGTATGTATCATTCTAATTTGAACTTATGACAATTTAAAATGCATTAAAAATGGTTAGTGTAATAGTTTATTCGACTCAATACCGAAACTCTGAAGTCGTTAAAATCATACAAATCACTATCGGTTGAGCCAAGAAATTGTTTGAATACACCTTAAAAGAATTCCCGTTAAGTTATCAATGAAATATATGACAATCAAGAAAGAGTGCAAGCTCTATGTGCACAGCTGGCATTAATGGCATTACATCTGATCAATGAGATGTCCTTCTATAGAAAAAAAACACTCCAGATACCAAATTCAGTTTCGTATACTAACATTTTCAGGATTTTATAGATACTACAAATACCCTGGCTCACTAACACATGAAAATAATCAAAGAAATACCGAAACAATAGCATAAAATAATTACCCAAACCGAGAATTTATTTCTTTATGTGTATGTATCCTTCTAATTTGAACTTATGACAATTTAAAATAATAGTTTATTCGACTCAATACCAAAAGTCTGAAGTCGTTAAAATCATACAAACCACTATCGGGTAGCCAAGAAATTGTTTGGACACACCTTAAAAGGAATTCACGTTAAGGTTATCAGTGAAAAATACGGCAATAAAGGAAGAGTGCAAGCTCCATGTGCACCGCGTGGCATTAATGGCATCACACCTGATCACTGATTGCGAAGTCCTCCAATAGAAAAGAAAGCGCTCCAGATACCAAGATTCTCGTAAATCTCGATAACATGGAGCATCCGTGAAGGCCGTAAGCGACGGATCGGCTAATAGCTTCTCCATAAATTTTATCACCCTTATTGCCTGTCCAGTCTCTTATTTTTTGCTGTTCCGTGTTTTTTTTTATCGCCTTCTCCTAACTAAAGGAAATTCAAAAAATGAACTGCAAAGCTTTTATTGGATTCAAGGGTGTTCATTTCTGAATTATGTCAGTTAATATATTCTTTAATAACAGTATGAAGGGTCAATTTTTTCCTGTTAGATTTTATCACACATTCGGTTGTCCTTTTGCACAAAAATAATTGTTTTTTCTTTAGCGTTGATGAGGGAAAGTACTTAAAATTAGAGGGTGTCTTTATTCAATTGAAAATTCATTTGTGGTGAAATATTTGTGTTAAATTAAAGTTGTATTTGTCGATTTTTTATATTTTTAGTGCTTGATTTTATACAGTGAATAGAAATAAGTATGAAATTTCATTAATTTATATTTTGAATTTTATTAAATTAATATGTTAATTCCTTTAATTTACAGATGGACAGGTTTAACTAACATATCAGTTATTAATTCCTTTAAATTTACTCATGTTAAAACAATAGACAATTGAGTTCTTCTGACTTTTTTAAGAATCTTTCAGAAGTTTTATAAATATTTAATGAGTATAAAAAATTTGTAAGAATAATAAATCACTAGTTAAATGTATCTTTAAATTGTTTTAAATATTGCACTATAAATAGTAATGTTGTGGTTAAATATAAAAAAAGTAATTTTATACATATTAAAAAATATTAAATGGAAATGTTGAAAACATAAGACATCTTTATGTCTAATTCCTTTTAATTTATAATAAAAACTTTAAAACATCAAAATAATTATATGTTTCATTCATATTGAGCTTTCATAACAAAACAATGTTTGAAAATACAACACAATTATATATATTTTTTAAAAATAATTACTTTCAAAAGCTAAAATGTACAGAAGATTTTTAATCTAACTATTTCTATGTAAATGATGCCTCTACTTTTAACATCAAAGGTACAAAACAATTATATGTTTGAAAATACAAACAATGTTTCAAAAATACAGCACAATTATATATATTTTTTAAAAATAATTACTTTCAAAAGCACAAATGGACAGAAGATTTTTAATCTAACTATATCTATGTAAATGATACCTCTACTTTTAACATCAAAGGTACGAAATCTGCAAGAATTATATGTTTATATGTTTGATTCATATAGCACAATTACATATATGTAAAGGACAATTATGTATATTTTTAAAAAATTATTACTTTTAGAAGCTGAAATGGACAGAAGATTTTTAATCTAACCATTTCTATGTAAATGATGCCTCTACTTTTAACATCAAAAACACGAAATCTGCAAGAATTATATGTTTATATATTTAATTCATACAGCACAA
Organism: Caerostris darwini; assembly: GCA_021605075.1. Taxonomy (NCBI): domain Eukaryota; kingdom Metazoa; phylum Arthropoda; class Arachnida; order Araneae; family Araneidae; genus Caerostris; species Caerostris darwini. The sequence continues at coordinate 3,237,930 of BPLQ01004544.1, forward strand.
TTACATATATGTAAAGGACAATTATATATATTTTTAAAAATACAGCACAATTATATATATTTAAAAAAAAAAAAAAAATAATTACATTCAAAAGCGCAAATGGACAGAAGATTTTTAATCTAACTATTTCTATGTAAATGATGCCTCTACATTTAACATCAAAGGTACCAAATCTGCAAGAATGTAAAATCGCAATTATATGTTTAATTCATAATGAAAACAATGTTTTAAAAATATAGGACAATTATATATAATTTTAAAAAATAATTACTTTCAAAAGCGCAAATGGAAAGAAGAATTTTAATCCAACTATTTCTATGTAAATGATGCCTCTACTTTTAACACCAAAGGTACGAAATCTGCAAGAATGTAAAATCGCAATTCAAATCTCATTAAGATTAGCAACGGGCAGATGAGGGTAAAATATTCGACAATTTGTCTCACCACTATGGTTCAAGTTGACAAACTGTCATTTTCACTCCGCTTAATTCAAGAGCCCACTAACAAAGGCGTAATTAATCAATAGCTCTTGCTGCAGAGCTAAGTGCTGCATTTGCTCTTTATAGGTATGCATTAGTTTCTCCTAAGTACAGGAATTAGGATTTATTGCTTCAGACTCCTAAGAAAGAGGAATCATATAACCTAGCCCCTTGCTCTTTACTTAAATTAATCAGTCGGGCATCTTTATTTTAGAATATTATCGTTCTGAGTATCTCTTTTTGCTGGCAGTTGTTTATATTAGAAATTACTTAAAAGTCGGGGAGCTGAATTAAAAATTAAGAGTGTTTTTAGACGACATAATCTAGAGTGAGTTAAAAGCAATTATTGGAGATGAGCTCTTTAATCATTGTTAATCAGAAAATGCTGGGAAGTCGGAATAACATTAAATGCATGACTTGAAAACAATTAAGCTAATGCAGTCTTTGAAACTACTTTGATGGGGAATGTTAAATGTACGCTCAGCATTTCGATTCCTTAAATTGATGCTCAAATGCCTATTGCAATCTCTTAGGAAAATTGTTATCATCTGATGTATTTGTTGTCATTCTTGTTGGTTTTAGTCTCTAGAGAATTTTGATCTCAAATTTTGGGAAGTAATACACGCCAACAGGTATATAAACTAAACATAATTGAATTAAGGTCAACTAATTAATTAACTTGCATTTTATTTATTTACTTAATTATTTTTATTTATGTATTGGAATAAATAAAGTTTAACTTTTATATTTTGCAATATCTTAGAAATTTTTTTTATCATCTGATGTATTTGTTGTCATTCTTGCTGGTTTTAGTCTCTAGAGAAATTTGATCTCAAATGAAGGGAAGTAATACAGGCCAACAGGTATATAAACTAAACACAATTGAATTAAGGTCAACTAATTAATTAAATTACACTTTATTTTCTTAATTATTTTTATTTATGTATAGGAATAAATAAATTTTACTATATTATTATTAAATTTTAATTTTAATATTTTGCGATCTCTTAGAAAAATTGTTATCATCTGATGTATTTGTTGTCATTCTTGCTGGTTTTAGTCTCCAGAGAATTTTGATCTCAAACGAAGGGAAGTTATACACGCCAACAGGTATATAAACTAAACACAATTAAATTAAGGTCAAATAATTAATTAAATTATATTTTATATATTTCCTTAGTTATTTTTATTTATGTATAGGAATAAATAAATTTTAATTTTATTATTTTGCAATCTCTTAGGAAAATTATCATCTGATGTATTTGTTGTCATTCTTGTTGGTTTTAGTCTCTAGAGAATTTTTATCTCAAATGTAAGGAAGTAATACAAGCCAACAGGTATATAAACTAAACATTATTGAATTAAGGTCAACGAATTAATTAACTTATAATTAATTTATTTGCTTAATTATTTTTATTTATGCATAGGAATAAATAAATAATTTTAATATATTATAAAAATTTTATTTTAATATTTTGCAATCTCTCAGGAAAAATGTTATCATCTGATGTATTTGTTGTATTTAAAGTTGCTGTTGCTAGTTTTAGTCCGTAGAGAATTGTGATCTCAAACGAAGGGAAGTAATACAATTTAATTAAAAACACAATTGAATTAAGGTCAACTAATTAACTAACTTATATTTTATTTATTTCCTTAATTATTTTTATTTGCGTATAGGAATAAATAAATTTTAATATATTATTAAATTTTAATTTTAATATTTTGCAATCTCTTAGAAAATTGTTATCCTCTGATGTATTTGTTGTCATTCTTGCTAGTTTTAGTCTCTAGAGAATTTTGATCTCAAACGAAGAGAAGTAATACACGCCAACAGGTATATAAACTAAACACAATTGAATTAATTTCAACTAATTAATTAATTTACATTTTATTTATTTACTTAATTATATTTATGTGTAGGAATAAATACATTTTAATATTCGATGCTATTTCACACACCATATTTGATAATATATAGTGCATTATAAATTATTTTATAAATATTATTTTTGAAAATATTTATTCATAAAAAAAATATTGTATATATATTTATATATATATATATATACATTTTCTTAAATGTCATTTAAATTGAAAATAAGATTTTAAATAAATTTTAAGTAATCTAATAAATATGTTAAACAATTGTTGTTGATGTAAAACAATATTTCGAATTTAGATAATTGATTTTTTAAAAATAGAAACACTATTTTTTAATATATTAAATACATTACAAAATCAAAACAAATTTTTGCATTTAAAAATAATAAATAAAATTTGTCATTATTTACTAAATTACGCATTTTTAAATTTATGTAGATTTTTTTAAATTCAATTGTCTATTAATGCTTAAAAATATTTAAAATCATTATTCAATTGTCAATAACAATAATAAATAATTCTTCAATTGCTTATTCCTTCTGTAAAACATTTTAAACCAGTATTCAGCTTTTTATATTATATCAAGTTTGTTTTATATATAAATCACAATGAATATGAATTATTTTAATTTTAATTAAATTTTTTAAGAAATATAACATAAATTAATAATTATTTACATTTATGTGTAAATCTTCGATATTTTTCTCATTTAATTCAATGATTTGGTTAAATGTGAATAAAATAATCATTTAGCTTACGTTACTCATTTATTTCAATGATTTGGTTAAATGTGAATAACATAATCATTTAACTTACATTACATTTCATTAGGTATTTGTATACATTTAAAATATATATGTACTTATTTAATGAAATTTCAACATTAAAAAAATTATTAGTGAATAAATGTCATGTATTTCCTACATATTTTTCATTATAATGATAGCGATTCAATAAGAAGTATAATAAATAACATTATGTAAGAAAAAAAGGGCAACCCTTTTCTTAATCTATACATAGCAATTACAGTATGTAGTTAGGGAAAGAAAAGACGTTCTTTACTATCTCAATAAAAGGTAACCACATCGAAAAGCAATGCAGAAAGACAGACGCACAAAAAAAAGGGTAAAGGATTCGACATTTGACATTAGAGGTTGAAGGAATAATAAATAAAAGCTTACGTACAGAAATCAAATAATGTTATATCATTAAATGCATATATAAGATCCCTAAAAAATGGCAATTGAAATCTAAGTCATGTTTTAAAAATTATGAAACCTTAAAATAATTTTTCAGTTAAGAACAATATGTTTTTTAAAAATTAATAACGGTGTAAAAATTAAAATTCACAGTAGAATATGATTGCAAAAAAAATATATAATTAGCATTATTACCAAGAAAATCAAAGATATTATCAATAAAATAAATACTTCACTAGCATATTTATTTGTTTTAATTACTAAACTATTTTTATTACTAAAGAAACTGTGGTATAAAAGTAATATTAACCACTTTGTACTTTTTATTTATATTGATATCATCATAGCAATATTGGTCTTATACTTTATATTATACTTTTTTCATGTTACACTAAAATCTAAATTTAGATGAAAAACTTCATTTATTACACCAGATGTATCAATCAACTGAAATCTTTAGATGGTTTTTGCATTTATAATTTTATAAATATTATAGGTATACAAGAAAAAAAATGTAAGGTCCAATTAGAGCATCGAATAGCATCTCATAACCATTAGATAAAAGAAAATCTTTATATTTAATGAATACTTATTTGAACAGCACATAAATTCAAGTGAAATTCCTAGGAAAGATGAGCTATAGAACAGAAACTATGTATATTATTAAAAATATGTTAGCAGTAATAAAACTCGTCGAAAGATGCTTTTTAATGAATGAATAGAGACATCTAAAAATCTTTCTAATCATGATATTCCTTTTATTTACCAGAACTAAATTATAACAATTTTTAACCTTGTAAAACTTTGAAGTACAATACAGTATGCAGAATTTTCAGGACATCAAATAGCTTTAAGCTAAGAATATTTTAATCTAGTTCGGTACAACAATTTTAAATCAGTATTAAAAGATGTTTTGTCTAATACTATATTAATTACGGATGCATAAATGTGTAAAATGATCTCAAAGCCAAACATTTATATATTGTGTTCAATAAATTAAAATTCAAGAAAGAAAATTCAAAAGACTGTCACTTTTTAAAATAAATGAGCTTAGAAAATTTCTATGGAGTCATCTATCAAAAACTCCCCTTTAAAACATTTTGTTGCTATTCATTCCCATCTTCTTATTTATCTTTGTAGATATTTTAGTTCTTCATTTTTATTCCTTTCTTTCTCTTTGTTATGCATAAATTTGTATTTAACTTATTAATTATAGTTTTGTTTACTCAATAGGTTATTTATTAAAATAAATGCTAATTCTTTTTATACAAATAACAAAATGTGAAAATTTAAAAATATTTTAAATCCCAATACAGGAATAATTTTGCAGCAATCTTTGTTGTTACTGTTTTAATGTTGGGATCTAAAGAGATCAGAAATGTTGTTTTTTTTCTTTGGACTCATTTATTGCTTTTTTCCAAAAAACGTTGAGTAATTTAATTAAATACTTTTCAAAGCACAAAATAAAGTTTTGTGAAAATTTTAAATTTCCAATATGCTTGAAAGGCCAGCAACGTCAGTTCTCTACAGTACATAATCAATCAATAACTTCACTTCAGGAAAGATTCAGTAATGTGTGTTTTCCGTTATTTAGAAAATAAAGCAAGTGAATATTTGGAAAGATTTTCTTTACTGCGATTTAGCCAATGTTGTAGAAGTTTAACAAAGAAGAAGAAACGTCTTCTAAACAAATACCTTATAATTTATCTATAAAATCCCCTTTTTTAAAAAATATTTACCGCATTAGTTTGTTTTTAAAGTAAACTGGTATATGAGTCGTTTTTGAAAGTGGTGAAGTCTAGTTTTGGAAAAAATAAGTTCTTGATGATTTTAGTTAAGCATAGATGTTTTTATATATTTATTAGGAAATCATTGGTATTCAATATCTTTATAAATTATTTAATTTTTTGTTAAATATAGTTAGTTTTTTTATAAAGTAAACTGGTATAAGATTTTAGTTAAACATAGATGTTTTTTTATGTCTTCAAAATCTTCATAAATTATTTATTTTTTTGTTAAATGTAGTTAGTTGATTTAACTTACTCCTAACTAAAAAAAAAATTAATTAGTATTTGACTCACCTAAAACCCAAGTAGAAATCGAAGTTAACATTTTTTCGTTAAATCTAGTTCATTTAATTGATTCAAACGAAATTAGGAATCCTAAAACCATAAATATCTTAATAGCTGAAATAATGAGCTTATTAAATTAGCATAATTTTAAAAACTAAACTCCACTTTTTTTTCAATTTTATAATGCCAAGTTTTAAAAATAAATGTATACTATACATACAACAAAAATATTAGTTGTATTAAAATACCTTGCATACAATATTGAAAGAAAAATTAGAAATCAAATGAGGAAGATATAAATAAATGTTTGACTGCAATAAACATCGCTCCAGCTGTAAATAGAACAACACCTCATTTTTTTGCTCAAATTAAAGAGCGAGAAGCAATTAATCCCGTAAACACCACAAACATTCACTTTCCCCCCACAATTTATTTATTTCTAATTGCGTGGGGCTTATCAGAAAATTCTTGGTACTTGACTTTATCTGGCACCACACAAACCGTATGACAGCTCGAGGCTTGAAGAGCACTTCCGCTTTCTGTACAGGGTCGTAAACTGTGGCATTATTAATTTCATGAGTAGCCATTCCGGCTGATATCAGAGCCTTCTGTGCCCAGATAAATGAATCAAATTACTGTAGTGGTTAAAATAAAGATACTGCTATCACCATTACATGCCTCCTTTCATCAAGTGAGACTAGCGGGGGTCGAGACGAAGATGAAAAGCTGTAATGATGAGGTGTGATTATCCCGAGTCACGCTTTACGCTGATAGAAGGATGAATCACGGAAAGAGAAAGAGAAGGGCCATAAATGAATTAAAGCAAGAACTAGGTTGGTGCTCGACGAAGCAAGAAGTGTGTTAAAAGAGAGTGAATCTGGCGGAATGCATAATTGAAGCAGCTCGTTTTAATTGATTAATTTTTCGTACTTAACAAAAATGAGATAATGGTGTGCTTGAATTTCCAAGCCATGACAACGTATGGACTCTACTGAATAAAAAATTGTATATTTTGAATTTTGAATGTAAAAAAGTTTTTCAAGGCCCTTAAATAATTTGCTTTCTTTCACTGAAATTTCTTATTTTTTCATTGATTTCTAAATACATTAAAACCCAAATTATATATTCATGTTACTTTTGAAAAATGTATTGAATGTAAATAAATATTTTAATAATAAATTAAGGTTTTAATAATAAAAAGTTTTTCCAAGTCCCTTGAATAATTTGCTATACTTCCTTGAAATTTCTTATTGGCATTCATTGATTTCCCAATATACATTGAATAACCAAATCATAAGATGGTAAATAAAAGTTTGGTAAATAAAACTTAAAAAAGGTTTTTCAAGTCACTTGAATAATTGGCTTTATTTAACTAAAATTTCTTATATATTTGGTTAATAAAATGTAAAAGGTTTTTTCAAGTCCCTTAAATAGTTTGCTTTAATTCACTGAAATTTCTTATTTGCATTCATTGAATTCAAACTATATATTGAATATCCAAATTATAAGATACAATTGCATGTTACTTTTATGGAAAATGCTGCAATTGAATTTTTGGTAAATAAAACACAAAAAAGGTTTTTCAAGTCCCTTGAATAATTTGCTATATTTCATTGAAATTTCTTATTTGCTTTATTTCATTGAAATTTCTTATTTGCATTAATTGATTTCAAAATATACATTGAATAGCCACATTATAAGATACAGTTGCATGTTACTTTTACGGAAAATGTTGCAATTGATTCTCTTGAATTTTTTAGTTGATATTAGGTAAGAAATTTGTATTTAATTTTTAAGCTAATTTTATCAAAAAAAGTGTGCGAACGTTTAAATAATAAATATTTAATGAAAAAGAAATTGATTTTCCGTTCAACATTATTGTAATACTGTAGAATGGAAAATGAAAGCTTTGATATTTTTCAGCATATCGATTTATTGGAAGAAAAAGGGAAGTGTACGGCTGAAGAACTTTCATAGAATAAAAATTATCTTGCATTAGTGGGGTTTTGGAGGTTAAAGAATATTTAAATGAATATCTGAAATAAAAGTCTTATTTTTACCATATTCAAAAATCACCAAAGATAATCTTTGCATTTATTTAAACTGAAGTTATATCATCAAATGTTGAATCTTTTTAGAAAGGCTAGGAATTTATATCTTAAAAATGTGTGAAATTTTCTATACATTTTCGGTTACCCATAAGCTGAATTGATGTCGTTTAGAAGAATGTGAATGTATTTACTATAATCCAACAATAATTTTTTTATAGGTTATATGACATTCATAAATGAATATTTTTGACAGAAACTACAATATTTAATCATCAGAATGAAATGCCTACTATTTTGTATTTACAGTTGGAATGAATTGTAAAATCAAAACTTTCCAGTTTCTGATGTGAACATTAAAGTTTACCTTGTCATTTTGTGGTGAATATTTTGTGGGTCAGCATGATTATAAATGTTATAATTATAAAAAAGGAAATTACTAAAATATTTTTTTTTTAAATCTTAAGAGGAACCTTTATATTTTATTGATTTAGTTTTTAACGTAGTTTAATAATTATTTTCGGTAATTTCTATAAAATGTGATTTATATAAAGTAACTAGTTTATTCAGATAAAAATTTGTTAAAATGCAAAAATATTTGCTTAGCATTAATTCAGTGATAACGAGTTCAGGTAATTATATAATTAAACGACAACTGCAAAATTATCTTCTTTCGTAAAAAAAAAAATAAGAATAATAATAAATAAATAAACAAACAGAGTAATCTTCAAATCAAGAACTCTTATTTAAGTGCAGAAAAACCACAGTTTTCTACTAAATGGCTGATACCTTAAAAATAAATCTGTAATTATTTTTCAATTGCAATTAAAATGATATTTACACACAGTTATCAAAATGATACTACCACAGTTTTCTACTAAATAGTTGATACCTTAAAAATAAATCTGTCATGGTTTATCAATTGCAATTAAAATGATATTTATAAATTTAATCATTAATGTTTTAAGAGAGTAATTATATTATTTTATTAATATAATTTTATTAATATATATAACCTCATATAAGATGTGTTTTAAATCTTATTTTATAAATCATATTGATTACTGTTGAATAAATTGTTTCATCAAAATTTTAATTTTTGTTATAAAATAAGGAAGTAAATAATAATAAAATTTTAATTTAAGTAAAGGTAAAAAGTTCGAGTTTTATTTAATCTTTATTTAATGTTTAAATATGACTCAGTACGTATTGTTGTAAGAATGTCATCAAATGAAACACAAAATGGAATATTTAAAATAATTGTACCAAATATCATTTCATATTTTCTAAAAGCTCGAATTATTATGTAAACTTGCATGTTATTTCTATGGGAAAAAATCAATCCTTCTAAATATTAGCAAATAGATGTGGGTTAAAAAATGTTGTTTAAACACTAAGAGTCTTATCTTTGCACAAAATATGTAGGATAGTTTGAAAATATTAGTCAAGAAAAAGGCTTAATGTTAATTAGAAAACAAATCTTCCACTTATAAAAAAAATGTGTTTTAAATTATAACTAGATATTTTGATTTAAAAAAAAACGTTTTGTACAAGAATATTATTATATAAGTTTTAAAGAGATTATAATAATATTTGAAAGAATATTTTAAAAATGCAAATACCCTTTTTTTATTATACCCAAAAAAATTATAAAGTTCTAAATTAATATTACTGTAATTATTTACAATGAGATGCCACGACTACAGATTTTTCATAGTTACTACGGAAAATTTTTGGAATTAATTATGGATTACTGAATAAATTAACTGCACGGAAATACTATCGATTTCAAGGAAATGCTGAAAATTATCGATTGATTTAAAGAAAACTAGCACTCTTGCGTGAAATATATACAAATTTTTGATTTTTTTAATAATTAATATGCATCATTTAATTTTATTCAATAATTTTATACATATAAATATATTGACGCTATAACAGTTTCCCTTTGTTATAAAAAGAACTGCAAGTCTGTTATGATTTTACATTTATTAGGACATAATTTAATAAAGTATGATTTTTTTGTTGTAGATTATGTGCCTAAAATACTTACATTTTCATTTAAAAAAGCTGAGCACCATTTTATATTGGTTTTTTTTTTCCTATGTTAAATTCAATCTGTAACAATTTCAAGAAACATATTGGTAGTTTTAATTTCTGAACGATTTCGAAATTAATCCAGCTTTTTGAAAACATGGTGAATGCTCATCTCTGTTGATGGGACTTTTAGAAAAATTTGGTGATCACCTTGATTGGAAGGTAGTGTTATTGCAGTTACGCTCTACTCACTACTGAAAAGCAACAAAAGTTACTGACAATTGTCCAAGATACTACAAAAAACCTCATTTGAAGTTGGAGTCTCTTTTTACTTACAATAAGTGTAATCTAAGATTGTGCACATTTTCAAAAATATTATGATTTTAACTTTTATGTTATTTAGTTTTTCTCTACACATTCTTAAATATTAATATTAAGAGAGAAAAAGCATGTTTTTTCAAAGAATATTTAAGCAACCAATCTGTGTAAAATAATATTTCAAAAAATATTAAAAGTATTGAAAAATGAAATTGAAAAAACTTTCTGCAAAAAAATACACTTATGTTGACATTTTTTATTATTTACTGGAATATTTTATAAAATGTAAATTTTTTGTATTGATCATATTTAATATTCATTAAGATTTTAGTTAAAATTTACCATTAATAAATTCATTTCATTTAAAAATTTCTCATTAAGTTTTATGTTTGAAATTTTTTTTATTCTTTCTATATTGGTAAAAAATGTTTGCAATCTGTTTATTCATTTTAAATTTAATGTGTTTTAATTAATGTCTACAATTTTGCAAATAGATTTACTTTAAAAAAACAGTTTTTAGTTAATGAGATTTTTACAAAATCTTCCTCAAGCTCATAGCGAGAAATGTAATTAATTTATTCTCATTTAACATTCCAATTAATTTTATGTTTTTATTCCTAATCATTATTTTTTTTAGTTTCTAATGTAAATATTTACTAAAAAACTTTTTTAAACCGTATTTTTGAAATACCTGCAGTATTTTATTTTTACAATGTCAATATTATATTTGCTATAAAACGATTTAGTGACTTTTAAATTTCTTCTTGTCTTAATATAGTTTAAAACAGTGCGTTTTTTAACTTTATATAAGTAATTTTCGATTAATTTATGTATTCAAAAACACCCCATATGTAAAGAATGGAGAATTATTTGAATTAATGAATCACTTGACCAATTATTACGTTCATAAGTGAAACAAAAATATTTTTAAATTCTTTATATATTCTTAAAAATCTCTTAAATATTTTGGATTTTTTAAAATTCTAATGCTTTATAGTAACAATTTTTGTTGACTTTTTGTTTTAAAACAGAAACAAAAATGCCTTACTTCCAAATATAGTCTAACACATGAATGACTTTTTTTTATTTTCTTTCAATACCTACTAATTGTCACCAAAAATAATAAAACATAAAAATTTAGTTTGTAAAAGATGTTTTGCTTTCATTTTTCTTGTAAATGAGAACCAATAGAGGCGGAAATGAGAATAAAAAAATATTGTACCAATTCCTGAATGAATGATTACAATTATAAAAGTTTGTATAATTATAAGTTAAAAGTAAAAAAAAAAAAAACAATGGTATAAAAATTTTATTTTGGTATAATAGAATTTGTGCACGCAGTGAAAAGTATTTTTTTCTGAAATATATGTTTTCTTTTTGTTAATTGCCATTTATAGATTTCAGCAATTTGTTCAAATCTTCAAGGTATAAGGTATATTCAATAATAAACTGTATAAAAATAGCATGAAGATAACAGAGAATAAATAACGGAGTATAAATAATTCCACTTTTATAATACATCAATACGTATATGCGTTGACTAATACGTATGGCTATACGTTGGCTATACGTTGGCTATACATATGGCTATACGTTGGCTTTATGTATGACTATACACATGGTTATACATTAGCTATACATACGGCTATACGTTGGCTATATATATGACTATACACAGGGTTATACATTGGCTATACATATTGCTATACGTATGGCTATACATAATGGCTATACGTTTACTATACATTGGAAATATTATACGCTACACATACTTTTTTCCTAAATTATATATTATGATTTTTAAACATAGAAATATGAGAATTTATTCATCTAATTTCCTTATCAAATATGATTGCCACATCTAAACATTGTGTGTCTACTTTCTAAATCTTTATTCTTTCATTTTTGTCATAGCTCTATAAATTATAGTATAGAATCATCACCACGCTTCAATCCATCTACATATATTTTCCAAATTCCATTTTGCTTTGTTCTTTATCCTACTTCATTTCTATAAACTCTGCCTCCACTTTGACACATTGTCTTCGCATGATAACAGCATTGATGCTTTTTTCCCGGGACCCATTACAATAATTTATGCTTAGAATGCTGCGAGCACACTTTGACTTTGACAAATGAGCGGTTGCCCCCAAAATAGTCGGTAAATATATTTTTCTTTTCTTTCTTTTATTCGGATTCTCTCACTGTTTTTCAGTTCTTGATTTTCTTTTTTGTCCATACTGAGAAGGAGAAAAATTTTAAATATGGATAGAGTTGTGCATCCTCAGGGTTTTTGAATTGAAAAAGAAATCCTTTATGTTTTACTCTAGAACTTTTTTTTATTTATGCTATTCTTTTATTTATGCTTTTTGCTTATTTTTTATTTATGGTTATTATTTTATTTAGCTCTATTTGTAAAATTTTGAGTGTCAATTCTTCAGAAACTAAAAAAGAAGGCAGAGAAAATCAATATTTTTTATATTATTTTTTTCTATTTTTCTCTGTATAATTTTACAGTGATATTCATGGATATGAACTTGCAAATCCAATACAGTTTGAAAAATGTGGTTTATGTATTTATTTATTCATGTCAAAATTCCTAAAATAGAACAAATATGAGAAATGGGCAAAAGAGTTATTTTTATGAAAAAAAGGAAATAATGAAAAATCAAATAAATAAAATCTTACATCATTACTCTAGAACTTTTTGTATTTATGCTTTTTTTTTATTTATGCAATTTTTTTTATTTATGCTATTTTTTTATTTATGCTATTTTTTTATTTATGCTATTTTTTATTTGTGCTTATTTTTTATTTAGGGTTATTATTTTATTTAGCTCTATTTGTAAAATTTTGAGTGTCAATTCTTCAGAAACTTAAAAAAGAAAGCCCAGAAAATCAATATTTTTTTTTTTCCTTTTTCTCTGTATAATTTTACAGTGATATTCATGGATATGAATTTGAAAATCCAATACAGTTTGAAAAATGTGGTTTATGTATTTATTTATTCATGTCAAAATTTCTGAAATCGAATAAATACGAGAAATGCTAAAAGAGTTATTTTCATGAAAAAAAGGAAATAATGAAAAACCAAAATTTATATAAAAATCTTACATCATTATGCTAGAACTTTTTTTATTTCTGTTTTTTTTTATTGTTATTTTTTTTATTTATACTATTTTTTTTTATTTATGCTATTTTTTTTATTTATGCTATTTTTTATTTATGCTTTTTTTAATTTGTGCTATTTTTTATTTATGCTTTTTTTATTTGTGGTTATTATTTTATTTGGCTCTATTTGTAAAATTTTGAGTGTCAATTCTTCAGAAACTAAAAAAGAAGGCAGAGAAAATCAGCATTTTTTTCCTATTTTTCTCTGTATAATTTTACAGTGATATTCATAGATATGAATTTGCAGATCCAATACAGTTTGAAAAATGTGGTTTAAGTATTTATTTATTCATGTCAAAATTCCTAAAATAGAATGAATATGAGAAATGGGTAAAAAAGTTATTTTTATGAAAAAAAGGAAATATTGAAAATTCACAATATATATAAAATTCTTACATCATAATATTATTCTTTAATTTTTCACTTTTTCTCTTTTGCTTGACATCATTTATTTATACTTTTTTAAAGAAGTAAATAAATTTTTTACTAATTTTTACGAAGAAAAAAAGAAGTAAATTTTTTAAGACGAAAAATATATATTTTTTAAATTTAATATTGTTAGAAATACCCATTAATTAAAACAATATAATATTTAAAAATATCTTGTTATTTAATATATTAAGAATTTCAACTAATATTTTCTTACTTGTGATTAAAATATTCCAAAGGCTTTTTGTTGGGTTGGTGTTATTCATTATAACCAGAAAAAAAGACGACAAATAATAAAAAAAAATTTCTTATACTTTCATATATTCATGAATTTTCATTAATTCATATATTTATATATATATATAGGCACAAATACTAAATATTGTGTGTGCAATTCGAAATTTATCCAATAATAAAATGAAAAGTTGATTCCTACTGTAACGTCTCGGCCTATATTAAACCTATAAAGTCTTCAAGGAGAAGGCCACTTTCAGGTTCATGGGTATGTATATATATATATACACTGAAGTGACAAAAGTCATGGGATAGCAATATGCAAATTTTCAGATGGCAGTAGCATCGCGTAGAACAGGTATAAATGAGCAGTGCTTTCGCATAGCTTTCATTTCTGTTCAAGTTATTCATGTGAAGAGGTTTTGACGTGATGATGACCGCACGACGGGAATTAACAGACTTTGAACGCGGAATGTTAGTTGGAGCTAGACGCATGGGTCATGCCATTTTGGAAATCGTTAGGGAATTCAACATTCCCAGATCCACTGTGTCAAGAGTGTGCCGAGAGTATGAAATTTCAGGCATAACATCCCACCATGGACAGCGCAGTGGTCGACCGCCTGCACTTAACGACCGAGACCGGCGACGTCAGCAAAGAGTCGTAAATTCTAACAGACAAGCAACACTGCGTCAAATAACCGCAGAAATCAATGTGGGACGTACAAGGGACTTGTCTGTTAGAACTGTGAGGAGAAATTTGGCTTTCTTGGGCTATTCCAGCAGAAGACCGACTCGAGTGCCTTTACTGACAGAACGACATCGCTTGCAGCGACTCTCGTGGGCACGTGAGCGTATCGGTTGGTCCCTAGATGAATGGAAAACCGTGGCCTGGTCCGATGAGTCACGATTTCAGTTGATAAGAACTGATGGTAGGGTTCGAGTGTTGCGCAGACCCCACGAAGCCACGGACCCAAACTGTCAGCAAGGCACTGTTCAAGCTGGTGGTGGCTCCGTAATGGTGTGGGCTGTTTTTTCATGTCATGGACTTGGTCCTATGGTGCGACTGGACCGAACATTGACTGGAAATGCTTATGTTCAGCAACTTGGAGATCACTTGCAGCCATTCATGGACTTCATGTACCCAAACAACGATGGGATTTTTATGGATGACAATTCGCCATGCCACCGGGCCACAACTGTTCGCGATTGGTTTGAAGAACATTCTGGACAATTCCAACGAATGATCTGGCCACCTAGTTCGCCCGACATGAATCCCATCGAGCATTTATGGGACATCATCGAGAGGTCTGTTCGTGCCCAAAATCCTGCACCATCAACGCTTTCACAATTATGGACGTCTATCGAGACAGCATGGCTCAATGTTCCTGCAGAAGACTTCCAACGACTTGTTGAGTCCATGTCACGTCGAGTTGCTGCACTTCGCCAGGCGAAAGGAGGGCCGACACGATATTAAGAGGTATCCCATGACTTTTGTCACTTCAGTGTATATATATAATTATAAATTTGATCACACCTGCACGATTAAATCACAAGTACAGTTCATTCCAAGGTCGGTGATTTTCAGAGTTATCGATTCTACGTCGAATGTAATTGCCTGGTCTACGGCAGATCTTAATTATCACACGACGTGATACACGAAACCCCAAAGGGTTCACTTTGAAAAACAGGCCGTAACTCCGGCCTATTCATTCACTTCAGAACAAAAAGGAAAAACAACACTTCATGTTGTCGACTCGTCTCAAGAAGTGTTGTTTTGCTCTCTCTCTCTTTCTTTTTCACCAAAAACCTCCTTTAAAGACAATCCGTCAAGTGGGATGTCAGCTTCCCTCACTTTTCAGTGGAGTGGACATTTCTCATTTCGTGATCTATCACCAATCCTGATGGAACAACTCATAGTGTAGTCCATATTCAATCAGTAATTATTTAGACCTACGAAATCTTAGTAGGTCTATTCAAATCTGAGAGCAGATATTCGGTATCAAGTATACTGAGATTCATAAAATTAGCCAGTGTCCGAGCAATCTGCTCGGACACTGGCTAATTTTAATTAATAAATATGAATCTCAGTATACTTGATACCGAATATCTGCTCTCAGATTTGAATAACAGGTTGTCTTCATTAGTACAAAATATTAAATGCATGTAATATAACTATCCACAATACTGCTTGTCTGCTATCAAATTTGAGTGATTGGTTGTTATTATATACTTGTCAAATTACATACGTTCCTCTCTCCATGGAATGAAATACCAAAACTTAACTAGAAGAAAAAAAATCCTACACTACTTACAAAGTTTTAAAATTAGTGTATACCATTCAAATATCAGAAAACTGTAAAATATCTAAAATAAAACATTAAGATAAAATGATTTTTAATGGCTATGTTTCTTTTCTTCAATACATGCTTTGAAGTTTATTCATTTTTTTCATGATTGCGTTTTATTATTTCATTTTTTTAATCTCAGTTAAATTCGATCTTTGAATTTACATACATCCATATTCCTGAAACTGACTTCGATAGAAAAATAAATTATGCCGCTCAAGTTATTGAAATTTTCTGCGATAAAATATAAATGAAAACATACGTTTAAACATAATCCATTTTTCAGATAAATTTCAGAAATAAATAAAATAAATTTTCGGAGAAACTATAAATAAACTAAAGCGTTATTTATCGAATAAATGCTCTAAACAGTGCTTTGAAAATTTAAATATGAACAGAATATAAAATATGAATTCATATCATATTTTACAACCAAAAACTAGAAAATACTTTTAGGCATGACTGTAATTCTTTTTTTTTTTTTAAAAAGGGGCAAATTTAACTGTTTTTCGGTACATCTTTGCTTTGTCTTAATATTATTTTCTTAGATCTCGATTATTTTATTCTGTCTAAGAAGTTTATGTAAGTATTTTGAAAAAGATCTTTATAAATATCATTTGAATAATTAATGAGTGAGAATTAAAATTTTTAATTAAAGTAATTTTTTATATTCAGTTTATCTCACAATTTTTAGTAAGATACTTAAAATATTCTTTAAACAAAACTGTAGTGGTAAATGCAATACAACATTCTTTTTGTGTAATTTATAATAAATTTTGTTGCTTAAAAAGTACTTAAAATAGGAGAGTTTTTTTTTTTAATCTATGAAGACATTTAGAAATTAAATAAATATTTTTTTTGGAGGACGGGGCAAGTGAGCTGTGTACAGGCTGCACAAGTTTCTTGGAAAGTGTTTGTTAAAAAATAAGCAAAACATAAAACCACAAATCTCTAATGAATAAACATTTTTATTTTTTAATTTTTAAGAAAATTAATAAGATCAATATTAGCTTTCCTCTGAATTGATTAAATTCTGTATTGATTAAATTATCATATTTAGAATCGTAGAAAATCATCTTTATATCAAGTATTGTTGTATCTTACCTTATATTTTGGTTGAATTATGAGTATAATTTTTATTGCTGTAAATAAAAATTCTGTCTAAATGATTAATTAATTAAAGTATTTATTATATTCCGTTAATCTCACAATATTTGTAAAATACTTCAAATATTCTTTAAACAAAATTATAGTGTGAAATTCATTACAGCATCTTTTTAAGTGCTTAAAAAGTACTAAAATAGGAAAACTTCTAAACTTTAATTGCTTAAAAAGTACTTAAAATAGGAGAGATTTTTTAAAAAATTTATTAAGACACTTAAAGGTTAGATAAACATATTTATTTTGGTTGGGGAAAAGGATCTGCGTTACATGTTGCACAAGTTGCGTTTGTTAAAATATCAAAACGTTAAACCACAAATCTCGATAGAAAACATAAACATTAATAAACATTTTTAATAATAATAATAACTCTCCAAATAAACATTTTTTTAATTTTAGGAAAATTAATAATAACAATAGTAGCTTTCTTCTGAATTATTGATTTAATTATCATACTTAGGATCGTAAAAAATCATTCTTATATCATGTATTGCTGCATCTTACCTTATATTTTGATTGTATTATGAGAATGCATTTTTATTGCATGTAAACGAGAATTCTGTCTAAATAATTAATTAATTAAAGTAATTTTATATATTCCGTTAACATCACATTTTTGTCAAATACACTCATGTCCATAAATTAAGAATAATGAAGTTCAGGCAAAGAAAGAGACAGAAGCAAAACAAATTTGACTTATTTGTAAAGTCTATTTATTAAACAAAAGGTAAAGAGCAAAAAAGATGCTATATGTTTGACATAATTAATAAAAATTGCGATTTTTACTCCCTGGAGCAAATTTCAAAAAAGAACCTATTTACAAAAAACAGTATAACATGGTTAGTATGATGGTTAACATTTAGTATGTCTCCCGGACGATGCAATACAGGCCTTACAACGACTAGGCATGCTGAGTATCAAATTATCAATCTGATCTTGCGGAATATTACACCACTCATCAAGCAATGACCTCCGAAGTTCCGGTTGACAGGTGGGACGGGTTTGACGGGCTGCAATTCGTCGGCCAAGCATATCCCACACATGCTCCATTGGATTCAAGTCCGGTGAGTATGCTGGCCAATCCATACGGGTGATATCCTCCAATTGAAGGCATTCGTCTACAATGTTTGCACGGTGAGGACGGGCGTTGTCATCCATAAACAGGAATTCAGCACCCATGGCGCCCCGAAACAAACGTACATGCTGTTCCAGAATGACATCCCGATAGATGTGGCCTGTCATCGTTACATTCTGAACATGCAGGTCAGTTCTGGAACAAAGAATAATTCCTCCCCAAACGAGCCATCCTGCACGACCGTAACGGTGTCGTTCAATGGTGTTCTCTTGGTGGTAACGGGTACCTGACGCTCTCCATATGAAAGTCCGGCGAGAACCAGACTGCAAACTAAACCTGGACTCGTCGGAAAACATCACACCAGACCACTGTTGCGGTGTCCACAATGCATGCTCTCTACTCCAGGTTAATCGCAGGAGACAGTGAGTTGCGGTAAGTGGAACACATCTGACAGGCCTACGAGCATATAGACCAATGTGCCCTAAGCGTCTGTACACGGTCTGCCTTGAAACTGTCGTACTGGTAGCTGAAGAGAGCTGACGAGACAGGCTGATGCTGTGCTCCGTCTGTTTCTTTTGGCAGTAACTGCTAAATACCGGTCCTCATTCGGCGTTGTAACGCGGGGGCGACCTGCGCTGTAACATCTACTCACATTACCATCATCTTGGAATCGTTGCCAAAGCCTGGAGATGACACTCTGGGCGATTCCAAGTTCCTCGGATACTTCCAGCTGGGTACGTCCACATTCCAGTCGTCCGATAATTCTACCACGTAAAAAATCATCCAAATGCTTCCTTTGTGCCGTAACTATGCGGTTATTGTACTGAAAGGCTTTTAAAGCGCTTGTGAACAATTTTACTTCTTTGCCACCATTCCTTATATACCCCTCTCTTACACTCTCGTCATTGTGACGTACTATCCGCGCCATCTGGTGGTTTCCTGTAATTTGCATATTCTTCTTCAAGATGTGTGTGATAATTCTACAGGTGAAATTTTTATTTTAGAGTTCAATTTCTGTGTGATTCTGAATTATCCTTAATTTATGGACATGAGTGTACTTAAAATATTCTTTAAACAAAACTATAGTGGGAAATTCATTACATCATCTTTTCTGTGTAATTTGTAGTAAACCTTTATTGCTCAAAAAGTACTGAAAACAGGAACGATATTTTTTTTAATTTATAAAGACTTTTAAAAATTAGATAAATATATATTTTTTGGGATGGGTAAAGTGAGCGTTACATGTTTCACAAGTTTCTTGCAAAACATTTGTTAAAACAAACCAAAACGTAAAACCACAAATCAAATTAATAAACATTTTTAATAATAATAATAATAACTCATAAATAAAATTTTTTTAATTTTAGGAAAATTAATAATAACAATACTAGCTTTCTTCTGCAATATCAATTAAATTATCCTATTTAGGATCGCAGAAAATCATTCTTACATCATGAATTGTTGCATCTTACCTTATATTTTGATTGCATTATGAGTATTAATTTTTATTGCATGTAAACGAGAATTCTCATGTTCTGTCGACGATGAGTTAAAACGATCTTATTTATGTAAAATAAGTTTATTCATAAAAATAAATTATCCCTTACTGCTTAATGTTATGTCTTACTGTTCTGTACGATATTCAATTAGGATAAAGTCAACAGCTATTTTGTTAATATCGAATTAAAGGAATCAGACGTATACAAAAAATATTAGTATTCTAAATAAGCTACATCGTTTGACTCTTATGCCAGCATTCAATTTAGAAAGGTATGATGCTTTTATTCATAAAGATATCAATTAACTTCCTCTCTTGAAGATAAAAGTATTCACATTTGCAAAACTGTTCGTTGAAAAGCAGGAACGGAAGTTTTTTTTAACTAATTTTCGGAAACGAAAGATTTAACGGAAGTTTTAACTAAGTTATTTTACACGTCAACTATTACTTTTGAGTCTATTAATAAAATTCATTATTCATAAATGCCACAGTCTATTCTCAGAAGGTTAGTAAAACGGGATCCAATTTTAGGGAAATAATTTCCAATTGCTTAATTCACATAAAATAAATACAATTTACTATTTTTAGCTCAGGTTTAAATTAAATACTCGCGTGCTGATTTTCTCAGAAAATTTTAACCATTCCTTTATTAAAATAAAGTTTGGTTATTTTGAAGCCTTTGTGGCGGGTTACCAAAATTTGTTAAGCCTATATATAATTATTAAAATATAAACGATTTAACTCGTATCGCTTGCTTGCAAGATATGTGAAGAATAAAAATATCAAGTATGAATCTTATTTCATAGATATGGGAAGAACAAAAATATAGAGTATGAATCTTATTTCATAGATATGTGAAGAACAAAAATATAAGGTATGAATCTTATTTCATAGATATGCGAAGAACAAAAATATCAAGTATGAATCTTATTTCATAGATATGTGTAAAACAAAAATATCAAGTATGAATCTTATTTTATAGATATGTAAAGAACAAAAATTTCAAGTAAGAATCTAATTTCATAGATATGTGAAGAATCAAAATATCAAGTAGGAATCTTATTTCATAGATATGCGAAGAACAAAAATATCAAGTATGAATCTTATTTCATAGATATGTGAAGAACAAAAATATCAAGTATGAATCTTATTTCATAGATATGTGAAGGAGAAAAATATGAAGTATGAATCTTATTTCATAGATATGTGAAGGAGAAAAATATCAAGTATGAATCTTATTTCATAGATATTTGAAGAACAAGAATATCAAATATGAATCTTATTTCATAGATACGAAAATTTTAAGGTGGTTTACTAGCAGAAAAATGGAAAATTGTCACTAAATTATGCATTGATTTAACTACTAAGTTCAGTGATATTTTGTTTTTAAGGATAAAATATTTGAGCCTTACATTTTATTTCCTTTTTCTTGTAAAACTTAATTTTTTGTAATGTGTTATTCCTCCCGCAAATGCGCACTATTGCTCATTTGTTATTTTAATAAACCAATAACAGGTTCTTTATTTATTTAGTTTAAAATGAACTTTACTACGTTTTCATTACAATTTCAAGAACGAAGATTCCCATTTTTTCTATTGTCTCTCCAGTCATTGTGCACAAATTACCTATAGAGTTAAAACTGAAGTTAATAAGAAATTAAAAGAATCACAAGACATTTAAATAATAATTTATTTCAATATAAATCCAATTTTCTTAAAAAAATTATTCTCGGAATTTTAATTTTCATTATTATAATATAAAAACAAAAATAATAATGAATATTTTATTTATCCATAGTGATATAAATTATATGCCTACCATCTACATCTAAAACAGAATATATAAAAAGTGTAAAATATATTTTACAGTATCACAAGTGACGTTTCAAGTAAATACTATATGCTATGGTCTCATAATAATGGAAACATAAATTAATTTTAACACACTTTCCTTTTAAAATAAGTAATTCTAATCTTTCATATCCAAGCTACATGTATCATGTATTAAATATCTTAAAACATTCATTAAATATGTATGAATAGAAACACACATGTCTTTCATTGTTACCCTTCCTTACAGTAAGTCAACAATTTAAAAATGCTACCACAATAAACAGGATTTTGAACTCGAGACCATACCTCATTCAGATGTGTAACAGAATGGTTTACTACGATAGAACTTGTTTTGTGCAGACATTAGCTTGAAATGAAGCTCAGGGAAACTTCTGAAGCTTTCACAAGACGGCATTATTTGTGATATAATTCTCTTCTGCCTTTTCATGCATCAACTATTTTAATGAAGTGCCTTTACGATTGTGCTCAGTCTAAACACAAGCGTAATCCTAAGTATACGGCATTGTCCTCCTAAGATAAGTTAAATAAAATCCTCTTCTATTAAGACTTAAAACCTTGAAGCTTCCAGAATTCAAAACTATGGTTAGGAGGATTTTAGTAGTAAACTAAGATTGCTCTAGGGACTTTCAGTAAAAGATGATTTAACCAATAGATTTTTGCCTTTGTCTATTACATTTAGAGCATTGCATTAAACTCATTTTTCAAATATGATCAATACATATTGCTCCAATTTGGTTATGTAAATCATGTTTACAAGTTGAAATTTATATATATTTTATAAGCAAACAGATAATTCTTTAAGCAATATAAATTTAGTTATTAATAAATTAATTTTTTTAAATTTCATATAGAGATTGAAGTGAGTTGGTGGAAACATAGGGTATCTAAACAAGAAGAGATCGTTTCAGCATCGAGAAGCAAGGCCGAAACAAAGTGTTTGTGCAGTGGATGGGTATGATAAATCCTAATAGAGGAAAGTACTTATACTAGGAGGGACGGAGGGTATGAACTCTCTAGATGGTACTTCTGGGAGTGTTTCTTACAAATTACTGTGGCAAGATATAGAATAGACCTGTGGTCCAACTTGGATACCTTTAAATATTATATATATGCTAGTTTCCCTATGTTATAGAAAATCAGATAAATTGTGATTGCCAGTTTTTTATTCCCAAAATTTGTTCAGCCTTCATATAATTATTAAAATATAAACGGTTCAACACATAGCGCTTACTTGCAAGATATGTGAAGAATAAAAATATCAAGTATGAATCTTATTCCATAGATATATGAAGAACAAAAATATCAAGTATGAATCTTATTTCATTGATATGTGAAGAAATTTGGCAAAAATATAATTCTTACAGTGCTTATGCTTCATAGTGATGTCTCCTTGCTCAAATTATGTTTTTTTATAAACTCAGTTGGCAACAAATTTCATTGTTGTATCAAGGCAGTTCTAAGACACTGAAGTTTTGAAAGGAGTGAGGGTGCAGAAATAGCCCCTGCCCATATTCTCTACAGCATCTCAAACAAACTAAATCGGTGAACGCGGTAGTTCTACACAAGGTGGTTTTCCTCCAAAGGATCTCTGTGGTATCTAGTATTATCATTTTGTAGTATGAAGGTGTCTCCACCTGCACCTGCTTAAGAACGAGCATATATATATTAAGAATGCCGTCTCGATACAGCTAAACAGAAAAGTTGCCTCTTGGGACGATATAAGGTTTATTTGTCCATCTAAAGAGACATCTGCCCACCCACATATATTAAAAACTGTCTTTTTCACGGCTATAAATGGGATTGGCTCTCAGCTAGCTCCAAACCAACAAATTTTGAGTCCCTTTGAAAATGAAATCTTAACTTCTGGCAAATCTCCATTCAAATGCAGTCCAATTGATGTGTGTTCATGCCGAATTAAATTTTCATTTCGGTAGAGCGGTGTGAGAATTACGCACAATGACGGACATTTTGCATACAGCTCTTGTTCGTGGAGCCATCGGTGCGAAATTGACCTGGATACTAAATTTCCAAAAATTCTGAGGTGAATTGGTGTAAAGGTTCTTTGCCTCCTTACAGTTAATTAAAAAGGTTTGTAATTTGCAGCACTTGTAACTCAATTTATTCCTTGTTTGTGCTTTTCTAGAAACCGATTATGTTCTTGGAAAAACATTTCACAGGCTATGAATTACAGAAAGGCTCATATTCAGCCATCATGCTACATATGATTGACTTTGGAAAATTCGACTAATGGCTCGTCAGTGTAATTCAAACTCGTATCTTAAGCATGACTATCTTGAAATTACACGAAGAAGATTCGCCTTCTAGAAACTATAACAGCTTATAAAGCCTACTTTGGGTTAAATATCTAATACAGTTAAGCAACAGTACCTCAACTGATTTGTGTATCATATTCTTAAGCATCAGTATTTAATACGTATATTTATGAAACTTTACTTAGTTTTGACCAAGTTATCGCAATTTTTCTGATATTTCCTTCATTTTGGAATCAGAGTAGCTGCAGTTCTAAGATGCAGTAAGTTGTGAGTTCATGCCAAATAGTCCAGTATCAAAAAAAAAAAAAACTACCACCTTTCATATTAGAGGAAAATATTTTTTCATAAATTCTAATTTTAACAAATAGTTTAAATGTTCTATTTTTAGAAAACAATTTTCTTTCGTGAATATTAAAATTCGAATATCTATATATGATAAAGAAATGATATTCATAATTTTTTTTAAAAATAATTTACTTAAAATATATGTAAATAGATACTTTCGAAAATATATAAAAAATATCCAATGTATTTTATGAAAATTCCATGAATTATATTTCAAAATTTGGCTATTTGAATTTTTGTAAAATTCAATGAAATTGTAAATGAAATTAAATTTCCAATTAATATTTTTTTTTATATATTGAAAAACAATCGTATATTAAATTAATAATACAACGCAGAAAGCCATAAAATAAAAAACAAATATTTCAACAATTTATCATTTCATTAAAATATAGAATATTTAATTATTTTAATTAATGGACTAGCAAGAAATTCCTAAAAAATTGTTTTTGAGTTAATTACTTGCAATAACAATTCTTTAATTATGATTCTTTTAGTTCATTTAATTTATTCATTATCATATTTTTCTGTATTTTAAATAAATTTCCCAATTTAAAAATTTTATGATAGATATAACGAAAAATAACTCAATTTACACAACTTTTTAATTGAGATATTCATTGTAAGCATTTTACACTTTCTTCGTCAAATGGCTACTTGATGGCCAACTGGATAGCGCTCTGGCCGTTGGAACCGAAGGCCTCAGGTTCGAATCCTGGTAATGGCATGGATATTTGTTGGTGATTCGGAATCCACATTAAGCTGTAGGTGCCTGTCTCTTTAGCCTTAAGAGTGCCCAAAATGGCCGTAAAGCTACAAATTAAACCCAAAAGTAAAAAAAGTTTTTCAGGTTCATAAATAGCAGTCTATAATTTCTGCTTAACAACAAGATAATCCCATTCTAACTACATTTGCAGTTTAAAATAACTTCAAAAATTTATGCCCATACTCAAAGTTTAGTAATCCTTATGACTAACTTCGCACTATCTTTATAATAATTTGTAATTATAAAATATTATTTACTTTAGGAAACTATTAGTTTAAAATCAGGCAGTTCTGCTTATTTATTTGGTAAAATGACTTAAAATAACTTTCTTTTAACAGCACAGTGACAAATCATCTACATCAAAGTCATTTACAAGTATCATTAAATTCTTTTAAAATTTAAAGAGAGATATTTTTAACATGTACATGCACACATACAAATATAAACAAATGTACTTATAAAATGCATGGATTTTAATATTATGTGAAAGATTTTTTTATTTACTGCATTAAGATATTTGATGATCCAACCCTATATGTAAGAAAAAAATAAATTAATGAGTAGATAATTCTTTTTTTTTTCTTCTAAGTTTACAGGAATGTTGAATTCATTAAGATTAAAAGATATTAGATGATGCTCTAGCAATCGAAAGTGATGTGATCATATCTCATTTGAATTTCGTTTCATTTAAATAAAATGTTATGTACACTTCAAACGAAATAAGGTTTACTTATTTCAATCTGAAAATAAATTGAAGCCGAGGAAAATTTAATTAGCTCACCTCGTTTATTTAATATTTAGATTTCATTTACTTTCATCGTATTGCTTAGAATGTGTGCTAATTTTGTTTATTCATTTTCACGCAAGAATTTTTAGTTTTAAATTATGTTGACAAATAACGAGGTAATTTGAAGAACTAATACATGCCATAAATTTTATTAAGTACTAATTAAAAACAATGTTGAAATATAAAAACATCTAGAAGAACTTATGTTATATTGGTATTTAATTCAATTTTAAAGTAAAAAAATATTATATTGAATAAGATAAGAGGTTGTGTTAGGTAGAAAATTGTAGAAAAGCGCAATTCAAACCCT
The DNA here is from genome assembly GCA_021605075.1 of Caerostris darwini. Classification (NCBI taxonomy): domain Eukaryota; kingdom Metazoa; phylum Arthropoda; class Arachnida; order Araneae; family Araneidae; genus Caerostris; species Caerostris darwini. Next base: position 3,264,211 of record BPLQ01004544.1, read on the forward strand.
ACAAGAGAGCTGAAAAAAACATGTTTAGGCTAGGATGTGAATTTTAAAGCTGTCATTCCACTGGGTTCGAAAGTATGGTGTTGAGTTTAAATTCCCCATTCCAAAGGTGGTGTAATGTATCAGGTCCACAGAGATACATCTTGGGCAATGCTGAATCGTTTGCTTTTCTACTGTATTTGTGGCAAATAAAGTAAGTTGAAGTACCTAGATAAAGAATAACTTATTATCACACATAATCTACATAATCTTAACATCATTGGATATCATAGTTATTTAAAGAAGTTAAATGAAGAAATTATGTATATAGTATGATAAAAATGTTTTATAAAAATTGTGAACCAATTAAAAAAATTCCAAACAAAAGAAATTCAACGAGTTGTTTAATCTTTCCTCAATCGAACCTTTTATATTTGAAGATATAAGAATGTAATCTAACTTTATTAATGCATACAAATTTGGCTTCAATACATGGGATATGGTGTGCATTACTGTGTATTAGTATTTTAAGTATTAATATTATTTTAAATATTGTGTGTATTTTTATGCATTATTCTGATACCTACATTTTCAGGTATGGCTAAACAAAAAGTGTCAATAAATTAAGTATAAGTCATTAAATACTTTTAAACATATATCTGAGATCAATATTTCAAAAAGAACAAAGAGGCATTAAACTCAAAATATAAATACTAATTGTAATACTAACAAAATTATTTTATTACATCAATTTTTAACTATTCTCAATACAAAAAAATTATATTTTTTATCAAAGTAAAAATAAAACGAATTGGAACTTTCTCGCGAATTTTTTTTTATATCCAGGTAGATTTATTAAAAATTGAGGTCAAAAATATCTCAGCCATATAGCTTCAATTCAGATGAAATCGCAAGTCATAGAAACCAAAAAACGCATCAAGTCAGATCAAGTCAGATGAAATAGCAAAAACACATTCAAATCTTTTGATTTATACACATGCATGTGTAACTGAGCAATGAAACACTATAAAAGTGAAGTAAAGTAATATTATCACATCAAAATTGTAGTATTTACCACTGCAAGAAATATACTGTTACATGCATCACTTCAACCCATTATATAGATAAACAGATTGTAAATGGGTCTTCTAAAGTAGACAGGTAAGTACAAAGTAAAAGTGAAGTAAAGTAATATTATCACATCAAAATTGTAGTATTTACCACTACAAGAAATATACTGTTACATTTATCACTTCAACCCATTGTATAGATAAACAGATTGTAAATGGATCTTCTAAATTAGACAACATTTCTAAAAGATGGTTTTGCATATTCAGTGCCTTTTTGTCTTCCTTGAAACAAAAGACACTGAATATGCAACACAACGAATTAGAACTTTCTACCGAATTTGTTTTTATATACAGGTAGATTTATAAAAAATTGTGGCAAAAAAAATATCTCAGCAATATAGCTTCAAGTCAGATGAAATGAGATCGCAAAAACGCTTTGAAATCTTTTGATTTATGCAAATATATATACATGCGTTTGTAACTGAGTAATGAAACATTATAAATGTGAAGTAAAGTAATATTATCACATCCAAACTATTGTAGTATTTTCCGCTACAAGAAATATACTGTTACATTGATCACTTCAACCCATTATATAGACAAACAGATTGTAAATGGATCTTCTAAAGTAGACAAGTAAGTAAAGAGTAAAAGTGAAGTAAAGTAATATTATCACATCAAAACTATTGCAGTATTTACCACTACAAGAAATATACTGTTACATTTATCACTTCAACCCATTATATAGATAAACAGATTGTAAATGGATCTTCTAAAGTAGACAACATTTCTAAAAGATGGCTTTGCATATTCAGTGCCTTTTGTCTTCCTTGAAACAATTTAAATAGAAATTCGTATTCCTTGAATTCGTGGCCATTTACGAAAATCCTCGATTCTATACCGAATCCTAAGAAGAAACATAGATTTTGCTTTCCCAAAACAATACTTTTAAACCAGGTTACGCATCTTGTTATATGGGCAAGGAACACTGATGCGGTTTCGAACATGGTAATCGTGATTTATGAGAGCAAAACATGGGAACGCGGCTCCGGAATGAAAGCACAAGCTGTTCTTCACTTTATTCCACCCTAGGTCTATCCTGAATGCGATTAAGTGATCGATCGAATTGTGTGTACCCTCCTCTCTTCTTTCTTTCTTTCTTTTCTTTTTTTTTCTTTTCCGGTCTTCTTTCTTTCTTATGCGCACAATCGTTCGAATGGTTGTTTTTTTCTTTTTTTTTGTTCCCCACCGAAGAAATTGGTTCGAAAGGGGGAGGGAAATATTCAAACTTCCCCTTATTAGAAGACTTTATGCAAACGTTCTTTGAGCATGGGTGACAGCGTGCTTAATTTGCAAAAAGTTTGAAAGTTGAAATGAATACATCGGATTGATGGGGATTTATTGAAAGAGCAGCGAAAAAGTAATTCCCGGAAACGAGGGTTGATTTAACTGAAAACGACTCTTTTTTTTTGTAATGATTTTCAACAGCTTGTCTTTAATTTTGTGGTTTTTTTTTCTTTTAATGATGTGCAATTCTACAAAACAAACTCAAGAAGATGTTAGCTTACCTGTGTCTGTTAAGTTAAAAAAATAATTATAATAAAAGTAGTAATATAAAGTAGTAGAACGAAACAAGAACTTGAGAAAATATCGAATTCTCGTATATTATTTTATTCAATTGCTAAGTTATTAAAATTTATTAAGATTAAAATTAAATTATAATAAATTATTTTAAACAAACTCAAAAAAAACTGATGTTAGCATACCTGTGACTGTTAAGCTAAAAAAATAATTATAATAAAAGTAGTAATATAAAGTAGTAGAACGAAACAAGAACTTGAGAAAAATATCGAATTCTCGTATATTATTTTATTCAATTGCTAAGTTATTAAAATTTATTAAGATTAAAATTAAATTATAATAAATTATTTTAAACAAACTCAAAAAAAAAAACTGATGTTAGCATACCTGTGACTGTTAAGCTAAAAAAATAATTATAATAAAAGTAGTAATATAAAGTAGTAGAACGAAACAAGAACTTGAGAAAAATATCGAATTCTCGTATATTATTTTATTCAATTGCTAAGTTATTAAAATTTATTAAGATTAAAATTAAATTATAATAAATTATTTTAAACAAACTCAAAAAAAACTGATGTTAGCATACCTGTGACTGTTAAGCTAAAAAAATAATTATAATAAAAGTAGTAATATAAAGTAGTAGAACGAAACAAGAACTTGAGAAAAATATCGAATTCTCGTATATTATTTTATTCAATTGCTAAGTTATTAAAATTTATTAAGATTAAAATTAAATTATAATAAATTATTTTAAACAAACTCAAAAAAAACTGATGTTAGCATACCTGTGTCTGTTAAGCTAAAAAAATAATTATAATAATAAAAGTAGTAATATAAGGTGGCATAATAAATCAAGAAATATAGAAAACTCATATACCATTCTATTCAATTGATATGTTATTATAATTTATTAAGATTAATATTAAATTACGATAAATTATTTTGATGAATATACCTTTTTGGGATTTTTATTGATGATAATTTGTTTAAAAAAAGCAAAATATGTACTAATATAGACACATGTGTAACTAGCGAATTAAAATATCATTTATACAAAAAAGAAAACTAATAATGTTAAAAAGGACCTGATGGCCGAGTATCTAGCACTGGGTGTCATAGGTTTCGGGTTTGAGTCCCGGCGGTGACATGGACGTTTGTAGAGGTTCCGAATCCACTTTACGCTGTAGATCCTGATCTAATATGATTGTTGGACGCAGGGCTGATAACCTACCCCGAAAAAAATCAGCGTCACTGAACCAAGTAAGACTTCTACCTATGGGCGGTCCATCACAACAAAAGCTGTCCTTCCTTCCATAAGACTACACGGGTTCTTGTACTAGGTCTAGATGTTGCTGTCTACCAAATGGGATAAGAAACATCAACAAACACATTCTTAAAAAAATAGTTTTTAATAGTAATACTGTAATAAAAATTTGTTTTCTGAAGCAATACAAAGCAATTATTAATAAAAAAAAGTAACTTTCCTATACCCGCCCTAGAACCTTGTATTTCACTAATGCGAATAGTTCACTAGCCGATGATGATGGAAGTACAATGCTATGCCGTGCAACTTTGAGGGTCACTTTCTAGTCCTTACGTGTAGTATAGGAAAAAACAAAGTAGCATGACTGTCAATGCGAGATGCTAAAATATTCTGTCACAATCGTCCTCGGTTCTCCTAGTTTTTGCCAAAATTGAGCACATAAATTCTAGACAAATAACATCAAAGACTCATAAATATTTTACTTCAACTTTTTACAATTTCTTTTATTCATTCTAAATATGGTAAATAAAATTTAAAAGACTCTAATATGAACACATGTACAACTTATGTATTGAATGAATTTCTTTATATGAATTACGAGAAAAACATTATTAAGTAAAATTAGAAAACAGTATTAATAAAAAGAAAAATTTGAATGTGTAATTTTTATATAGTATCAATATTTTAATTCAAGTTTTGAAAGTATTATAATTTTTATAAATAAAACATTGCCATATAATATAAAACGAGGAAAAATATCCAAAGTAAAAGTATTTATCAGAATAATTTATTAATCTGATATATATAGCCTTCAATTAATAATTAGGTAAGTTTTCTGAAAATACACAATATAACTATTCTATAAAAGCTTAATGGGTAACAGTGGATTAAATTTTCAATTCGGTGCTTTGCAAATCATGGTTGATTATTTTATCCTATTATTGGTTGAATTGGAAAACTTCGTATTAAATGTATGATAAATTATTGTGCATAGAGTTTGTTTATTTATTATTGTTTTGTAAATTTTATATAAGTACCATCGAAATTTATGAAAACAATAGAATAATAAAAAAAATTATTGCAATATAAATTTTATTGAGAAAGATAATATATTCATTGAATTATTTTTGATAAAATTAATTACAATAAACCAATAATTAGTCTTTTAAGCTTAATTCTCGTAAAATAAGATCGGTTTGAATAGTGTAATGCTAAACATTCACTAATGATTTGTATATTATTAGAAATTTTATTTTTAACAAGTAAAATGTTTAAGGCTAACTACATAGTGATTATGCGGTTTGTGCTACTATGCATTGTTGTATATGATTTATTTGATAATTATATTGAATTGATGATGAAGAATTCACAACAAAAATAATGAGTTAACTTAATTCTAAAAATTTTTAAAAACATCTAATTTATTTATTGCTGATAAGTTTTATTCATTTTTTAACTTTTACAAAGCCATTTTTAACAAAATTTTAAAATTACACCAAATACTTTAATATTGACATTGACAATTAGAAATTAACTCATGTATGTATCATGACTTTTTATTTAAATTTCTGTTAGGTGTCATTTCGTAAATGCAGAATTAAGTACAACTTCACTGAAAAGATAAATTCCTTATATGATCATTCTAGTTTTTATTGCATCAATTTGTCTCACAACTCATGTATTGCTTAAATATGCAAAAGAATCTTGATATAAAATCTTGAAATCTTTATGATCTCATTTGCATAATTTTAATTTTATTTTGCTTAAAGAAAACAGGGATGTAAAAGAAAGCATCAATTTACTTTCATTTGGCGTTTTATTGTTTATATTGTATACTATTGTTTTTGCTCACTACTGTTTACACTGAAGTGACAAAAGTCATGGGATACCTCTTAATATCGTGTCGGCCCTCCTTTCGCCCGGCGAAGTGCAGCAACTCGACGTGGCATGGACTCAACAAGTCGTTGGAAGTCTTCTGCAGGAATATTGAGCCATGCTGTCTCGATAGACGTCCATAATTGTGAAAGCGTTGATGGTGCAGGATTTTGGGCGCGAACAGACCTCTCGATGATGTCCCATAAATGCTCGATGGGATTCATGTCGGGTGATCTAGGTGGCCAGATCATTCGTTGGAATTGTCCAGAATGTTCTTCAAACCAATCGCGAACAGTTGTGGCCCGGTGACATGGCGCATTGTCATCCATAAAAATCCCATCGTTGTTTGGGTACATGAAGTCCATGAATGGCTGCAAGTGATCTCCAAGTAGCTGAACATAAGCATTTCCAGACAATGTTCGGTCCAGTCGCACCAGAGGACCAAGTCCATGCCATGAAAAAACAGCCCACACCATTACGGAGCCACCAACAGCTTGAACAGTGCCTTGCTGACAGTTTGGGTCCATGGCTTCGTGGGGTCTGCGCCACACTCGAACCCTACCATCAGCTCTTACCAACTGAAATTGTGACTCATCCGACCAGGCCACGGTTTTCCATTCATCTAGGGACCAACCGATATGCTCCCGTGCCCACGAGAGTCGCTGCGAGCGATGTCTTTCTGTAAGTAAAGGCACTCGAGTCGGTCTTCTGCTGGAATAGCCCAAAAAAGCCAAATTTCTCCGCACAGTTCTAACAGACAAGTCCCTTGTACGTCCCACATTGATTTCTGCGGTTATTTGACGCAGTATTACTTGTCTGTTAGAATTTACGACTCTTTGCAGACGTCGCCGGTCTCGGTCGTTATGTGCAGGCGGTCGACCAGTGCGCTGTCCATGGTGGGATGTTATGCCTGAAATTTCATACTCTCGGCACACTCTTGACACAGTGGATCTGGGAATGTTGAATTCTCTAACGATTTCCGAAATGGCATGACCCATGCGTCTAGCTCCAACTAACATTCCGCGTTCAAAGTCTGTTAATTCCCGTCGTGCGGTCATCATCACGTCAAAACCTCTTCACATGAATAACTTGAACAGAAATGAAAACTCTGTGAAAGCACTGCGCATTTATACCTGTTCTACGCGATGCTACTGCCATCTGAAAATTTGCATATTGCTATCCCATGACTTTTGTCACTTCAGTGTATATTGTATAATATTGTTTTTGCTCATTATTGTTTATTTTGCTTATCATTGTTTATATTGTTAATTTTGCTTGCCATTGTTTATATTGTTAATTTTGTTTAATATTGTTTACAGTGTTTATTTTGCTGACCATTGCTTATATTGCTTATTTTGCTTAACATTGTCCAGATTGTTTATTTTACTTATTATTGTTTATTTTACTTATTATTTTACTAATCATTATTTATATTGCTGATTTTGCTTACCATTGTTTATATAATTTATTTTGCTTACTATTGTTTATATGTTTACAAATGTTTTAAAACTTGAAAGAATGCCAAGTTTTCAACAGTGCACTTATGTTACTCCTTTTATCCAAAGAAATGCACTTTTCTTTATAAAAATAGTCATTTGAATTAAAGGATTTTAACTTCTCACTAATATGGAGATTTCTGAATATATAACTAATATTCCTGTTACATCTTTAATCTTCATTACATGGGAAAAATTCTTCAATCGAAACAAAATCTTGAAAACTAATTGGATGTATTTGATTTCGAAAGTTGTGGTTTCTCATTAATTAACTAACGATACCACTCAAGCTAATCGTGGCCCAAGAAAATGACTCTTACATTTACTATTGTTTTAAAACTTGAAAGAATGTCAAATTTTCAACAGTACTTATCTAAAGACATGCAATATGTGTGAGATTTAAATTAAAAGACAAAGTAAGTACATTTTGCGGAAGTATTCGCTAATTATTTTTAATTTTTCCAAGAATGTATTTTCTAATTTTTTCATATGTTTGTATTTTTTTTTTCGAATACAAGACACTTTTACATATTACATTCGCCGTTAGAACGACATATATTTATTTTTTCTTTTTAATGTTTTATCTATAAAAAACTGCTAATGTATAAGTTTAACTGTAAGCATTTATAAAAGTATAAATTTTCTATGTAGAGCTTTTATGTGTTTAATAGATTCATTGTTTCTTATCTGAAAGTCTTTCTGCTTAATAGTGAACAAAATGTTTTGAAAATTTAGTCTTAAAAATTTATTGTAGGACTACTTTATTGTCATTGCCACTATTTATTATATATATTTTTTATTTTAAAACAATTCCCTATTTCCAATTTCTTATATTCAATTCATTAATTTTTAGATTCATATTCATTTCTTCATAAATATAAATACATGCATCCAGCTACTAGTTGCTTTGTATATCAATAATTTAACTTTAATATTAATATTAATTTTAATCGCATTTTAAAAATTTTGAGTAAAAAATATACCTTTCATAAGATTACTGACAATAATGTAAGATTTTAAAAGCATTTTCCAAGACTTCCCAAAATAGTTTGATAACATTAAAACAATTCGATTTTTATAATGAAACTGTTTTAGATAATAAATGTATACACCTTTTATTCTAGCACAATATGTAAAAACTAATTCCAAGCATTATTTTCATATTATTATATAAAGATTCAAGTTTCCTTCTAAATTTTACAAAGCAGTACACAAGAGATCTGTTTTAAGGACCAGGACAGAACATTTTTCTTGATATCTGCACTTCGATTCTTATAACGAAACTCTTTTAGATAATAAAAGTATACACATTTTATTCTAGCATAAAATGTCAAAACTAATTCCAAGCATTCTTTTCATATACAAGTTTCCTTCTAAATTTTATAAACCAGCACATGAGAGATCTGTTTCAGGGACCAGGACAGAACATTTTTCTTGATATCTGCACCTCGGTCACAGCTTAATGTATGTGATCCACTGCCTAATGGAGTCGAGCTCAGATGGTGTACAGAAAACTGACATTCCGTAAAGTAGAAAAAAGTGTTTGAAGAAATGGAGCATAGAAGACAAACAGAGATTAAAGCAGTGAGAGAAAAAGACAAAAGTAGAGGGAAAAAACGAGGCATTTGAAGGCAAATAAACTCTTTAACGTCCTGTGTGTATCCTCTAAGAAGGAAAAAAAAAGAAATAAAAAGGCAAATAAAAAAATTCGAAAAGGAGCCAAGCAATCTAATAGATGAGGAAATGAATCTAAAGTTTTCTTTTTATGAAGATGAGGACATTTTGTTCGATGTGAAATTCATGCAACAGATCTACATGTATTTCGACTACAATATATTCTAGAAGTCACTCCCACGCGATAACAATTTTTTCTTATAACCAGCGATATCAACAAATAAATCTAATAATGTTATGTCTGGTACTTTTTCGCGATATTTGTCGAAAAATAAATAATGAATTTAAGTTAAATCTTTAAAATAGAATCCAATCTGGGGAGTTGTGTATTTTACTGAAATGTGTCAAAAGCGGTACTGACAAAAGTACAGAAAGTGAATATAAATAAATAATTCCCAGAATTTAGATTTTTCCGGTTTTTTCTTAAGAACAATTGGATAAATTAAGATAAAGCAGCAAAAGCGAGCATACATCTCAAAGTCAAGTCAAGTCAGAATTTAGACAATGGATAGAATTTTTTATTTTTTAAAGATCAAAAAACAAATGCCATTTTTTTTTTCTTAAGATACAGAGTTAAATTTTCATTTCTGCTTTGATTTTAGTTACTTCATTCACATATATTTCATAAAATCTTCAGTTAAAATTTTTAATAAATTATCCATTAATCTTAAAAATACAAAGGGATAATTCATTCAACTAATACAATACAATTTACACTTTTTAACAATATGTTATAATGAATAGATTAAAAGAAACTATTATATTATCTTGTTTCCATTTTCAAAACAATTTGAAAAATTTCAATCTTTATACTTACCTGAAACAAAGAAATAATATTAAACATTATAAAAAAAGCAAATTTTGAAACATTGAATCTGTAAATTATAAGTGAGCATTTTAAATTAAATTTATAACTGTAAATTAATATAAAATTATTAAATCTCTTAGTAAATTTTAAAATATTTTGAATAATATTCAATAAACATTATTTATATATATGTACCTGATTTAAATCGTTTACATAGAAAAATATTTCTTCAGTACTAACCCAATACATACAATTCCCTCAGTTATTCAATTCCTTCTATTAGCTCACACTCTCCCTATATATATCTTGTTCAAATTTTTAATCGTTAATAAAATACATTTTATTCATCTACTCAAGTTCAATTACAATTTTTTTGAACTTGTAGTGGATGACACTTGATGTTAATACAGTTTTTTAAAATATTAATTCAGTAATTAAATTAAATTAATTAATTGTAGTTTTTTTTAGATTTAAGTTCCATATATCTATCAATAGATGGCGCCAGATAAACTTAAAAAAAATGAATGAAAATTATTTATTAAGGACTTTCTGCAATATAGTGAAAGAAAAGTAGGAATTGACTTAAATTTTTTTTTTTTATATTACTTGTTTATTGTTTAGCTTAAGAATTGTCCAGTGCAAACCAGTATACAACACATAGCACCAACTCGAAAAGATTATTTTTCTGTTTTAAATTTTATGCCAACTTGGAAAATCACAGAAGGAAATATTCTTCAAGATATGTAGATAATTCGCCTTATACACAATCCTTTATGCTGGAGATGAAAATTAAACTTCTTTTCGGGTTTTAAGAATTTTGAAACTAAGCTCTCGGTGTTAGATTGAATTTAATATTTTTCTTTTTATTATTGATATTTTCAACCTACATCAAAAAACAAAAAAAGAAACAATTTGAAACTTTGTTTCTTCAAAAACAGGTTGTTTTTAAAACAACTTTTCTAAGAATGAATTCAGTTGGTTGAAAATATATGTTCCATTTTAACAGTAAAATTGTCAAAAATTGTTTTCTCTTGTGTTCATACATAAAAGATTGTTTCAATTTCCGTATTCCTCTCTATTTTTCTAATCAGTATAAGTAGCATGTTATTACTTTTGTTTTACAAAAAAAATTATTCAGTATGGTGTATGTTTATGTATTTGAATCACTATTATTTAAACTCGCTGAAATTTAAAAGATTGACATTGCGATTCAATTTTTAAGGAAGTCGCATGATTAGATGTTGGATAAAAATGTTTTTCTCTTAAATAAAATATTATGATTTCAGAACTGCCTAGTATTGATTTTATAACTAATATTTAAATCATTTACAATAAATACAAATATAGAAAAAAGTTTTTATTAGTCTGGTCACCATAATTTCTTTAAAAATTACAAAATATCAAAAGCTACGTGCTGATTATAATAACGCTCTGTCAAAGTGTACATCGCATGAAGATAAATTAAAATAATAAAAAGCATGAAATAAATTATAAGTATGTAAAATAGTATGAAAATAAATTACTATGATGCCTTATAAATTAGCTCATTTATGAAACTTACAAACTGTATGTGTTAATTCAGTATAGTGAGAATATCTTTAATATAATCACTTCGACCAGATAGAGCACACATATATGTGTGACTCTATTGATTATGTAAAATATGCGATTAGTAGAAAGCTAGAGTCATTGTTTATACGAAGTTGCTTAACCATGATAAGCTCCTAAGAAGTAAGATTGAGAACAGGAACATGTCTCCCTAAAGCATCCCAAACATGTTGATGTGATTTATGTCCAGTTATAGCTGGCCATTCTGGTCCACTGAATTCTTCTACGATAGTATGTTGAATATAGTGGATAGCCTTCCTTGATATTGTGCAGTGTGGTATAACGTCGTCGTATTGTACGTTCAAACTATTACTATTTAGTATTTATTTTACTCTCCTAATTAAACACATTGACATCTATGCTTACAGACATCTATGCAGAAACATGGACGTCTATGCTTACTCCCAAATATAACACTCCTTTCAGAAATATTGTTTCTTCCGTATTAATCCCTTTCATGGAGGTTTGAATGAATAATACCAAATTTCTGGTTATCACAAATTCAAGCAACCTCTTATATCACTGCTAAAGCTGGATTCATCCTTAAAGAGAACAGTCCTCTTCGATCTGCAATCCAGTTGACATGGTGATGTGATCATTTCAAATGTTCTCTTTCATGATGATGTCAGATTAATAGTCCCACAAGTAACCGGCCATATCGTATGCATTGTCATAAAGCCATCTGCTCTCAGTAGACGTTGACATTATTTATATAGTGACTGGTGCAATGTAAGACCTATGTTAGGTCAGTGTTGAAATTCCTTCTAAAGTCTAGTCCTTCTCACGATGTAACTACAAATACTATTTGGCAGTTCTCAACTCAACCATTCGGGCGCCAAAAGTGTGGTTTGAAATTGTTGCCAAGGTTATGAGACACAAAAGGTTCTCTAATCTGATTCTAATTTTCCCAGTGGCCTATCACATTTCTTCTGGCAAATAATTTATTATTCGAAGTCTTTGTAAGAAATTAGCTACCTCCAGTTTACTTTTCTCATAATCAAACTAAAACATACTACTTTACTGTCATACATATATTTTCAGGCCACTTTAGTGACGCATTCCTACTATAACATCCCTATTTAGCATTCATCAGTTTTATTAAGTACTTTTTCTAACATTTTACTCAAATTTCATATTGATTGGTTTCATTTTGCACGAGTTACTTTTTTGTGATTTTGTGGAAACCAAGTAATATTAATAAAATAGATTTTAAAGAATTTTTAATTAATAGTTTCAATGAAAATCACTGAAAAATATAATTATCATTTAATGATTGTAAAGATAATATTTTAATTATATTATAAATCAGATTTCACAATCGAATAATATAAAGCGACAACAAATACAACTAAAAAAAACAAGATTATTCATATGTTTTTAACAAAAAAAAAATTCTTTTGGAGAACAATGTTTTTTTTCAGTATTATTTTGTTTGAAAAGGGTATTGTAAAACACGCCTCATTAATAGACCTTACTCGAAGGACTAGCGTGCAAGTGCTGTTTAGCGCCTGTTTTTTTAAAAGATCAAATTTTCTCAATTTAACTTAAAACATATTAAAATTTAAAGTATAAACATCATTTAATCCTCTCAGCGTTTTCAAAGCCTTAGATATAGAACAAAAACAACTCTGAAATAAAAAAAATATAAAAAAATTTTCTCCCATATGAGTATATCTCCCATGTGCACAAATGAAGTTCTCAATAGATTAGCGGATTTGTGAGGAAATATTAATAAACAAGTGCCTTACAGTGAAATAAGGGAATAAAGGGATTTTCTGGACTTATGTAATTTTAACATATGTTTTTGTTCACATGAGATCAGATCTTATATCAACCCTTAGATGCTAGAGAAACAGATATTGAGAAACATATGTATTTGAACAGTGAGGATCTTATTTCACAATAAGCGGCACTAGAACAGCTTTTAAAGATAAATATTAAGCTGCAATCTAGGACATTCTTTATAACAAAATAATAATAACAAATCTTCAATAAATATAAGATTACTCCAATCATCGTGAAAATGTGTTGGGTGCTTATAGTTTTATTTCGATACTAATAGAGTTTCATGAGCAAGATTTCCTAGAGGTCTGGTAAATAACCAATTAAATTATTTCATTCATTTTAATGTATTATATTTTTTATGAATAAGATTATTTACTAATAGTGCTAATTGTTATTAAATAATTAACACTATTAGTAAAATTTTCAATATATTAAATACTTATTTAATATATTGAAAATATTAAATAAATTTGTTTCAATATATTAAAGAATATTACATGAAATTGTTCTATTACATAAGTTAACAAATTTCCTTTTTTCTTTTTTAAATTTATAGAATTTATTTTCTAGATTGAAATCATTATCAAATTACTTTAATTTCTGTATCTCACAAATTTATAAATATAATTCCAATAAACATTTTATTTTTTTATTCAAAAATAAATGCACTTTACAAAACATGTATTTACCTATACATGCGTATAATCTCTGCTTGTGCATATGCATTATAAATTACTTCTTTCATTTCCTTTCATGCTCTATATAATATTTCAGCATTTAGCTTTTTTATAGCTTGTAAACAAAATATATTATCCATTCTTTTTTCATGGTCTCCTGCATTACTTTGTTTTAAAGAGTTTCTTTTATTTTTTAAATGTTCTTTTAGATTTGTGGGACTATTATCTCTAAATTTTAACTGACTGCTATAAAAATATAAAAAAAATATTAGTGTATTTTTATTGAAGTTATCCTTTAGTCATAATAAACAGAATGTAAAGCAAGTTTATTAATTATACTTTAGTTTAAACAAAATAAATGACAAGTTCCTTTATATTTTTTTTATTTCATGACATGAATAATTTTCGTTAGATTCATCTAGATTCTTATCAATAACTTCTGTTTTCAAGATGTTTAAAATATTTTAGTATTGATTTGCATAATATTTGCCAAATGATGGCTTGCAGTAGTTATATAAATGTTATTTCAAACTATTATAACACAATGCCTTTATTTATAGTTGTTCAGAAGAAAATAATGATATGTTTATAGATTTCAGATTTATTTATAGATAAATAAGATTTATTAACTATGATTTGCATTTCAATAAAATTAAATGAAAATTCAAATTGATATATATTTCAATCTGTATTTGAATATATCAGTTTTTAGTTATATATGTGTGTATATTCATAAAGGTTTGTTTTTCATTTAACATTTGAAATTATGTGTAGGAGATTTTAATATTCGAGCATTTATTTCTAAACAGAATCTTTTAAAGCATTTGAAATTGTATTGCTAAGTCTTCGTTTAGATTCAAGAATCATAAACTTTTTATTCTGAATTATTAGAAAAAAAATATTGCTAAATTATTAGAAAAAAAATACTATTTATTCAACTAAATATTTTAAAACATAAATAACAATCAAAGCATTACAAAAACGCCAACTGTGTAAATTTCGTACAAATTTAAACCGTTGTTATGAACAATTTAAAAATGTGTTCAATGAATTCAAAACGCTTTAAAATTACATAAATACTGCTGCCAACAATATATTGAAAAAAAAAATAACCTGATCATAAAAAAAGTTCTAAATTGTACTGAGTGGAATATTTTGCTAATATTTTCAGTTTTATCTTCGAAAATAAATTCAAGAAAACATACCTAAAGGGGAAAAAAAATAATAAAATGGAATAAATCCACACATTCATTTTTTTTCCTCGCAGTTTTAAAAGCTACTGAAAGTCTGCATTCAACAAAAAACCGATACTCATCTAAAAACCCAATACATAAATTTCAATGTTATGGAGTGTGATAAGCAGGGAATGTTCCCGAAAACATACTGCAGCTCTCCCGAAGTCTACGCCTCCTTTTTGAGTTCGAAGGCATCTGCATCTACATCTAAGAGATTGAAAGGAAAGACCGTGTGGAAAATAAACGAAACTAGCTTTATTCCACAATCCTTTCAGGCTGCAGCTTATATACCAATAATATCCAGCTCTAGAAATCGATCACGAAATTTACGTCCTTCGACGCTACTATAATATGTGTTCCAGTTATCTATATAGTCCGCATACGAGTTTTATCTTGCTTTTTAAGCATCAATTCCTATACAATATACTGCATCGTGGATAGGCTTCATCCCCGAATGCACTTATAACATTTCAGGGGATGAATTGTGTGAGCTATACTATTCTCAGAGTTCATTTTGGTTTGCAGTTAGCAAGTCAAATTGTTATGGAGAATGAGAATGATAAGCGGCTTTGTTTTGATGAAACAAGTTGCTCAAATAAATCTTTATCTAATTCCGAGAAACATGAAAATTAATAAATGAGTGTGATAATCTTTATGATATTAATTCGTGATTAAATTTGCAAAAAAATATGTATCCCTTGTATAAAAAAATTTTGAAAGGAAAACTTGTCATGTTAACTTAAGCAAAATTAGCTGGGATAATTAGGGGTGCAAAAATTTAATATAACTAGTTATCTTTCAGGCTGCAGCTTATATACCAATAATATCCAGTTCTAGAAATCGATCACGAAATTTACGTCATTCGACGCTACTATAATATGTGTTTCAGTTATCTATATAGTCCGCATACGAGTTTTATCTTGCTTTTTAAGCCTCAATTCCTATACAATATACTGCATCGTGGATAGGCTTCATCCCAGAATGCACTTATAACTTTCCAGGGGATGAATTGTGTGGTCTATACTATTCTCAGAGCTCATTTTGGTTTGCAGTTATCAAGTTAAATTGTTATGGAGAATGAAAATGATAAGCGACTTTGTTTTGAGGAAGCACGATGTTGAAATAAATCCTTACCTAATTCTCAGAAATATGAAAATTAGTAAATGAGCGTAATAATATTTATGATGTTAACTCGCGAGAGAAAATATGTATTCTTTAAATATAAAATCATTTTAAAGGGATATCCTGTCATGTTATCTTAAGCAAAATTAGCGGGGATAATTAGGATTGCAAAAATTTAATATAACTAGCTATATTTCACAGTCCTTTCAGGCTACAGCAATACTAATAATATCCAGCTCTAGAAATCGATCACCAAATTTACGTCCTTCGATGCTACTATAATATGTGTTTCAGTTATCTATATAGTCCACATACGAGTTTTATCTTGCTTTTTAAGCATCAATTCCTATACAATATACTGCATCGTGGATAGGCTTCATCCCAAAATGCACTTATAACATTTCAGGGGATGAATTGTGTGCGTTATACTATTCTCGGAGCTCATTTTGGTTTGCAAGTTTCAAATCAAATTGCTATGGAGAACGTAAATGACAAGCTGTTCAAATAAATCTTTACCTAATTCCCAGAAACGTGAAAATTAATAAATGCGAGTAATAATTAATGATGTTAACTTGGGAGAGAAAATAATTGATGCTAACAATATAAAAGCGAGTAGTAGTAATAGTAATATAAAAACAAAAATGATAGTAATATAAAAACAATTTTAAAGGATAACATGCCATGTGAACTTAAGCTAAATTGGCGATGATAATTAGGGGTGCAAAAATTTAATCTAACTAGTTATCTTTCAGGCTGCAGCTTATATACCAATAATATCCAGTTCCAGAAATTGATCACGAAATTTACATCCTTCGACGCTACTATAATATGTGTTTCAGTTATCTATATAGTCCGCATACGAGTTTTATCTTGCTTTTTAAGCATCAATTCCTATACAATATACTGCATCGTGGATAGGCTTCATCCCAGAATGCACTTATAACTTTCCAGGGGATGAATTGTGTGGTCTATACTATTCTCAGAGCTCATTTTGGTTTGCAGTTATCAAGTTAAATTGTTATGGAGAATGAAAATGATAAGCGACTTTGTTTTGAGGAAGCACGATGTTGAAATAAATCCTTACCTAATTCTCAGAAATATGAAAATTAGTAAATGAGCGTAATAATATTTATGATGTTAACTCGCGAGAGAAAATATGTATTCTTTAAATATAAAATCATTTTAAAGGGATATCCTGTCATGTTATCTTAAGCAAAATTAGCGGGGATAATTAGGGGTGCAAAAATTTAATATAACTAGCTATATTTCACAGTCCTTTCAGGCTACAGCTATACTAATAATATCCAGCTCTAGAAATCGATCACCAAATTTACGTCCTTCGATGCTACTATAATAGGTGTTTCAGTTATCTATATAGTCCGCATACGAGTTTTATCTTGCTTTTTAAGCATCAATTCCTATACAATATACTGCATCGTGGATAGGCTTCATCCCAAAATGCACTTATAACATTTCAGGGGATGAATTGTGTGCGTTATACTATTCTCGGAGCTCATTTTGGTTTGCAAGTTTCAAATCAAATTGCTATGGAGAACGTAAATGACAAGCTGTTCAAATAAATCTTTACCTAATTCCCAGAAACGTGAAAATTAATAAATGCGAGTAATAATTAATGATGTTAACTTGGGAGAGAAAATAATTGATGCTAACAATATAAAAACGAGTAGTAGTAATAGTAATATAAAAACAAAAATGATAGTAATATAAAAACAATTTTAAAGGATAACATGCCATGTGAACTTAAGCTAAATTGGCGATGATAATTAGGGGTGCAAAAATTTAATCTAACTAGTTATCTTTCAGGCTGCAGCTTATATACCAATAATATCCAGTTCCAGAAATTGATCACGAAATTTACATCCTTCGACGCTACTATAATATGTGTTTCAGTTATCTATATAGTCCGCATACGAGTTTTATCTTGCTTTTTAAGCATCAATTCCTATACAATATACTGCATCGTGGATAGGCTTCATTCTAGAATGCACTTATAACTTTCCAGGGGATGAATTGTGTGGTCTATACTATTCTCAGAGCTCATTTTGGTTTGCAGTTATCAAGTTAAATTGTTGTGGAAAATGAAAATGATAACGACTTTGTTTTGATGAAGCACGATGTTGAAATAAATCCTTACCTAATTCTCAGAAATATGAAAATTAGTAAATGAGCGTAATAATATTAATGATGTTAACTCGCGAGAGAATATATGTATTCTTTAAATATAAAATCCTTTTAAAGGGATATCCTGTCATGTTATCTTAAGCAAAATTAGCGGGGATAATTAGGATTGCAAAAATTTAATATAACTAGCTTTATTCCACAATCCTTTCAGGCTGCAACTTTTATACCAATAATATCTAGCTCTAGAAATCGATCACGAAATTTATGTCCTTCGACGCTACTATAATATGTGTTTCAGTTATCTATATAGTCTACATACGAGTTTTATCTTGGTTTTTAAGCATCATTTCCTATACAATATACTACATTGTGGATAGGCTTCATCCCAGAATGCACTTATAACATTTCAGGGGATGAATTGTGTCTATACTATTCTGAGAGCTCATTTTGGTTCGCAGTTTTTAAATCAAATTGTTATGGAGAACGTGAATCATGCTTTGTTTTGATGAAGCGAGCTGCTCAAATAAATGCTTATCTAACCCAGAAACATGAAAATTAATAAATGAGTGTAATAATCTTAATGATGTTAATTTGCTATTAAATTTGCAAGAAAATATGTATTCCTTATAAAAAAAAACTTTTGAACGGATAACCTATCATGTTTACTTAAACAAAATTGGAGGGATAATTAGGGATGCAAAAATTTAATATAAATAGCTATATTTCACAATCATTTCAGGTTGCAGCTTATATACCAATAATATCTGGCTCTAGAAATTGAACTCGAAATTTACGTCCTTTGACGTTACTATAATACTGAGCTTTAGTTATCTATATAGTCCACATGCGAGTTTTATCTTGCTTTTTAAGCATCAATTCCTGTAGAATATACTACATCGTCGATAGGCTTCACCCCAGAATGCCTCATAATATTTTAGGGGATGAATTGTGTGAGCACAGTTTGGTTTGCCGTTTTCAAATCAAACTGTTATGGAGAATGAAAATGATAAGCGGCTTTGTTTTGATGAAGCAAGCTGCTGAAATGAATCTTTATCTAATTCCCAGAAATATGAAAATTAATAAATGAGTGTAATAATCTTAATGATGTTAATTCGCTATTAAATTTGCAAGAAAATAGGTATCCCCTATAAAAAAAACTTTTGAACGGATAACCTATCATGTTTACTTAAACAAAATTGGAGGGATAATTAGGGATGCAAAAATTTAATATAACTAGCTATATTTCACAATCATTTCAGGTTGCAGCTTATATACCAATAATATGTGGCTCTGGAAATTGAACTCGAAATTTACGTCCTTTGACGTTACTATAATACTGAGCTTTAGTTATCTATATAGTCCACATACGAGTTTTATCTTGCTTTTTAAGCATCAATTCCTGTAGAATATACTACATCGTCGATAGGCTTCACCCCAGAATGCCTCATAATATTTCAGGGGATGAATTGTGTGAGCTCAGAGCACAGTTTGGTTTGCCGTTTTCAAATCAAACTGTTATGGAGAATGAAAATGATAAGCGGCTTTGTTTTGGGGAAGCAAGCTGCTGAAATGAACCTTTACCTAATTCCCAGAAATATGAAAATTAATAAATGAGTTTAATAATCTTAATGATGTTAACTCGCGATTACACTAGCGAGAGAGAATATGCATCCCTTATATATAAAAAATGTAATTGGATAACCTGTCATGTTAACTTAAGCGAAATTAGCGGGGATAATTAGGGGTGTAAATGTGTAATATAACCTTTGCTCAATTTATTATCCTTATTTCCTTTATAATTCTAGATACAAAATGAAACAAATCAGATTCATCATGTAAGTGATTATCAGATATAATGAAAGCATATGGGGATTTGCTTATATTAATATTTCTAAACGGTTACCTCTCAATATATAAATATATTTTAATTCGTCGTTTATGCAGTTTTAAGGCATTTTATTAAAAAAAATTATTATTTCTTCCCATTCTTGAAAATTTAATTATATTTTTTAAAAATATAAAACAGTGAGTTGTATGTGTTTTATGTGATGATTTTTGCATTCATATAATATAATTCCAATAGCATTTCAAAACTTTAAATAACTAAGAATACAATTTATTTTATTTTTTATGACAATAAAGAAGCATGTGTTATATCTTTTTAAATGATGAATTTACATGAAAACTTCATTGATTTAAGTCAATTTTATATTTTCTGCTGATTCAATTCAAATTAATGCGTGAACCAGATATATTTAGGTTATGTAATAAATACATAAAATCTGTGAGTTGTTACTCGCATGATGATATTCCTATTTTTTATATTAAAATTTCAGTTATTGTATTTTATCGTTTTTTACCTACATTTAAAGTGTCTGTCTGTTGTGTCTAATCCTCAGTGTCCTACAGTGCAGGATAGACATCCCATGAGTAATCTACTTATGAAAAGAGGGAAAGGGTAGCTTCTGTTGGGAAGGAGCACCGTAGGTCGAACTTGACTTGAAACTTGGTCTGACTTGACTCCGTGTCATTGAAGAAGGAGGGCAGTGCCTTCCGGTAGGACTTTTAGGGGATCGTATTGGAGAAAATACGGAAAACTTCCACCATTCTGATAACGAGGCAAGATGCTGAACATCCCAAACTCCATCGAGTCTTGTCGTTCTTTTTTTTAGCAAAGTCGCCAGTGGATTGAACCCCAGCCCTAATACTCACCAGCAGCGCACGTTGCTACTGAGCCTCAGGTCGGGCACATTTAACGTAATACAAACAATGCAGCGAATTCATGGAAACAAAAAGATTGTGCAGCATAACTCGAATTTATACACTTAGAAAATTTTTAAAAAAGTATTTAAATCTTTAACAGTATTTTTATTGTAAATATATTCTAAAAACTGTGAAATCTCTTGCGCATTTTAATTTAAAAATGTAACACAATTAAAAATACCCTGAAGACATTAAGTTTAATGTTAACATTAATATTAAGTTAAGTTAATAAAGGAGGCAAATTAAGGCGAATTAAACAAAGCTACCTTTATTAAGAAGTTTCATAAACAAGAAAATAAACAAAATAATTAAAACACTAAGTTAAGAAGAATCATGCAAGCATTCAGGTATAATGCTAAGAATACTAATTTCATAAACAAGAGTAAATAAAACGATTAAAACATAATTAACAATATTTCTAAACACGAACTTATAATTTCTTCTTTTCAGACGCAGAAAAAATAAAAATAAAAACATCATACTTTCTTATCTAAACTTACCAGGAGACATTTTTTTTCCTCCAGTAAAACAGCAACAAAAGAAATGAGTTAAGTTGTCTACATGGTTTTGAGCACAATAAAAATGGTACCTAATAAGAAAAAGAAAAAAAAAAGAAGCAGCGAGTTAGCGAGAAAAATTTAGTGGTAGGCTAAGCAAAAGAAACTCTACTGTTCATCTGAATAGGAAAATAGGGAAGTCAGAAAAAGTGCATAGCAGGCAAGAAAAGAGACTTCTTAGATCACTTGGCAGGAATTTTTTCTCGCTCTTTTTTTTCACTCTTTCTTTTTACTTCAATGTTTGTATGTAAGTAATTCTTCCACGACTGGTTTTTACTTCATATTTCCTGCTTTTGTTAACGCAGGGCCTTGAGTGAAAGAAAAACAGTTTTCAAGTTTTGAGTGGCAATCGGTTTAGGAGCTAAAAAACGAAACTATTTCGATGGACACAAAGAACTTTTTCCTGGAAAGCGGATTTTCTTTGATTGATCCACCCAAAAAAATGGCGTCAGGACGCCTTTGTTAAACTGAGTTTCACGGTTAAAAGTCACTATGAAGTCAAAAGCCATCGGACGGAGAATGCAGATGTGGCTTTTCGTTCAGATTTATGCAAAATGCGGAGTGACAGCAGCAGAAACCGAGTTCCTTCCAACGGAATATATTTATATGGTTTTGTCTACCTATTCTGCAGATAAACCTTTTGAAAAAATGTGTGAATGTGGTCGGAGTAAAAGTTGACGCAAACTTCTTTCTCTCATTTTAAAAGTAAATGTTTCATTTTTTTTTACAACTAATCTATTTACAATACTTAGAATGAATTTTCCAATCGAATTATTTAAAGAGTAAAAAAAATAATACATGCAAGTAAAACATAGGCCAAAAGTTGAAAATCATTATATGATTGAACATGTTGTTTCTTGATTGAAACATGTTGAATTGTTAAATGAATATAAATGAATATCTTTTTATAATTAAACTGACAATTTATTTGTCAAATTAAATATAAAAAGAACTATAAAGTTTAATCATAAAAAGAAAATAATTAATACTTTAAGAAAATAATGAAGTTGACTGTCGAAGAAAAATATCTCGATAAATTCATTTTAATTCCTTAAATTAATAAATTAATATGATTGAACATGCTGAATGTTGTGATAATATGATTGAACATGTTATTTCTCGATTGAAACATGTTGAATTGTTAAATGAAAAATTTAAATGATTTTTTACTTATATAAAATAAGAAATCTTAGATTATATTAACTTTTTATTAGAGAAATATTAATATTTTATACTAATAATTTATATTAATAATTTATATTAAAAAATTTATATTAATAATTTATATTAATAATTTATATTAAAAAATTTATATTAATAATTAATGTTTGATACGTTTATTAATACTTGAAATTCTTTAAAATAAATATTTTGGATGAAAACCTCTAATAAATTATTAATAATTCTGTAATAAAAAAATTTATATATTTTGTGTGTTTTATTTCATATTGTAAGTAAAAAGACATTTAAAGTTTTCATTTATATATAATTCAATATGTTTCAATCAAGAAAATAGCTATTATTTTATTAATTTAAGGAATTAAAAATGATTTTATCGAGATATATTTTTCAACAGTTAACTTCATTACTTCTTCAAAATATTAATGATTACGTACTAATTATTAATATTTTAAGAAAATTTAATTTGAAAAAGCATTTGTTAGTTTAATTATGTAAAAAGGTAAAGGGGAAAAAATTAGATAATATTACCTAAAAGATGATATGAGGAAATTATTATTTGTATAATTATGGATATAATATTTCTATATATGTGCATAATTGAGCCTACGAACTATATTTCCATATTGTTAAAAAATTAATAACGTAATACCTTTTTGTACAGTTTCTGTGATTAAAAAAAGAGTTTTTGTTTATTTTATTAAGCCGCATCAGCAAATAATCCCAATTTTAGAACCAACCTTCATTTGATTTACAAAGGTAGGAAAAAATAACTAAAAAAATAATAAAATGTAATAGTAAACTGAGTATTTATGGGATTGTATTTCATTTTTTTAAAACCGATGAGAATAGAATAGTGAAAATATCAAAATATAAACTTCAATGATTCGATATTAGCATAAAATAATTAGTCAATGACATTCGCAGTTCTCAATTCTTATTAAAATTTGAACTTAAATAAACAAATATTACAAAGAACTTATAAACAAAAACATAAAATAGATTTTCTGAATTTCAAAATGATTCAGAAACAGAAATCATTTTTGTACAGTATTTTTTTGCTTCAGATACTAAACAAATGTTTTGAGAAAGTTCAGAATTTTTTCGACTTTTTAAAAAAAAATAATGTAATATATGTAAGAAAATAAATTGAGTTTTTAAATAAAATTTCTTTCATCCATTGTTGAAAATTTTCAAATACTTTCCATAACCAATTTTAGTTCTGGTAACACTGGTCACCAAAATAGAACAAGTATTCAAGCATTTACAAATTTAAAGCAGTTGAATGTTTTATAGACAGGAAGTATTTGCGAAACAAATTATTTTGAATAATATAAAATAAATAATTTAAACGAAAAAGCAATTTATTGTAAAAATATAAAATATAACTTCAGGCAAATTGTAAGAAATGAAATGTACGTTTTATCAATAAGAAAACTGAATAGGTAAAAGAACTTGTGTACGTCTTGCATTCATTCAGAAATAATCAAAATATAAAACATATTATAAAAAATTGATTTTTATTTAATATATGATTTTAAAAAATTTGTTTGATAGTTATTAAAAAAATTACATTAAAATATTTGTATATAAATGAGAAATAATATAAAATAAAATAAATGTTACAAATTATATTGTATTGTTATAAATTTAATAGTGAATTCCATTCTATTCAATAGATTTCATATATTTTCTGTTTTGTATTGGAATTTTAAATTATTTACGTTAATTAAAAGATATTCAATGATTATTACAATAATATTATATTTTAATTGAATAGTGCGTGTTAAAAAAATTAAACAATACCACCGGTAATTATTTTATAAATATTATATCATAAAGAAATAATCTAATATTAACTATACGTACAATTCATATACATATTTAGAAGTATATGTTAAACGTTCATAAAGATAATATTTTTCTGTTTCAACAAATAATTACAGAATAACCAACTGATCAGAAAATCAATTTACATGTAGTTTTAGTGAGATTTAGTTAGAATCTGAAAAATATCTTTTACATCATTATTTCCAGCTAAATATTTGAATTTAAAAAATTCTAACGGCATTCTAAATAAATTATTTAGAAGGAAAAATAATCCATTAAGCATTTATATAACTTAATTAAATTATTTATATTTTATTATTTAACTTATTATTATTTATATTATATTTAGATTTAGCAAATTTCAAGTTCAGATCCTAAAATGCTTGTTTATTTATGAGAAAATCAATGAAATTGAATTTTCATTTATTTATTCAGTTTCAGGCATGTCAGAAATATTTATGGGAATGAATAAAATTTTATAAGACCCACACTTAATTAAGGAATTAACTGACTCATTAAAAAAAGATAAATGTAAATCATTGTTTATAATAAAAGAAAATCAAAATAATTTACATCAGAAAAGTAATTTTAAACATACGAGTATAATCAGTGAATTCATAGTGTGTAAGTAGGCCCAACAAACTTTTCAAAAACATCATCGGGGTTTTTATGCGGAAAATTTAAATTAGGCTTCAGTAATGTTTTCCATTAATGCGTGAAAGTGCACAGACGCACACACTTCCTGCATAGTATGCCCAATTTACTCTCTTTTGCTCAAGGCTGTTTGTTGTTACTCTCTTCTTCGCAAACGGTAACAGAAAAATCGAAAACCCTTCAATTCCACGTAGAAATCCGAAATTGATTTTTTTTCCTCCTCTCGTTCGATGTTTGGTTTTCACTTAGTGGAACCTTTGACAGCTCTCATGTTTAAATTCCTTCAGGTATACGTTAATCGCATTTGCTTCCTCTAGCAATGCACTCGAAAGCGTACCTGAAGACGGTGGTAAGTTTGCAGATTGATTAAATTCGAATTTGTTTAAATTACAGAGTGTTTGGTGTCTTTCTTAATGTACCAGATCATTCTTCATTAAGGAGGTCTACCCGTTACTTGTATTTGAGTTTTCATGTTTACTCAAGACGCCTTCAGAATCCGTGGATAGTTTGATGGGGAAGGACTCTATTATTGGACCCGTTTCCTCGCCATCGGGTTTAATTAGAAACGTAAATATTGCCAGCTTTGCTTTCCTTTGTAAGCTATTTTCGATTTTATTCTCTCTGCCAGACTTGCTTGGACAGGTTTTTTTTCTTGTTTTAACGCCGTCATTCTCCGAGATGGGTAATTGTTTTTAATTTGATTGGTATTTCTTTCGAAGTTTGGCATCTTGCTTCATAGAAATGGAATTATTTCTCCCCGTTTGCTTTATCCAAATATTTACTCGTTCACTAATGTTAGAGTTTTGAGAACAACAGCTCATAATATAAGCAAAAATCTGTCTAATGTCTTGACATTGTCCCGGGGCTCGTAATTAAGTAATAGGTAGATTTTGTTTTCTTTTCCCATTATATCGAGTGGGCGTCAAATTTCGTTCAGATAGAGATTTTTACGTTATTTCTTGTCATTAATTTAAGCAGAGAGATGAAATGTGCTATGTCAGAGGCTTCTTTATAATAAAATATTCCTTGAGGTTGTTAATGGATTAGAAAATTTGTGAATAGAAATATTGTTTGTCTTCATCAAAGAAACACGCATGCCTTCTAAGCAAATATATATGAAATACATACATGCCTTCGAAGATATACAGAACTAAGCAAGTTTTAATAGGTTCTAATTTATTTTATGTTAAATTTTTCGTAAAGAATTTCATTATAATCGAATGCACCCATTTCTTTCTTATAATTAAAAAGAACAAAATTAAGCATTTTTGTTCTATTCAATACCTTGGTATTCAATTAACCAGTGCAATTGCATTAATTTAAAATTGTCTAGTGTATTACTAACAATGAATCCAAGAATTTTTTTAGACAGAGAAAATGTTTTACTTATTGCATGCAAAAAAATTGTATGAAACCTATTATGCAAAAGTATTGATTACGGTAAATTGACCAGTAAAACTATAACAGTAACACAGTTAACAACATCAACTATTTTTTAAAAGTCCTGACAGAATGATGATAAAATTTGAATTCTCACATTAATTTTATAAATTAGCCCTGATAAGTTAACAATTCAGTTTTTATTGAAATTTTTGATATATTTCAACTAGGATAACCCACATTAGATATGATAGAAAAATTATAAAAATCAATAAGTCCAATCAATAATCCGATTGATCGAAATCATATGATAATAGGATCTGTATATATGTATATACTTGGTGTTTACGATCCATGTTAGCTGCTTTTATATATTTTTATCGTAATAATTAGAAGACTTCTTAATAATAACTACTTCTGACTCATAATAATAACTATACATCCATCCCTTCCTTTTAAATTATAAAACTGTTTCACTAAATACTTCTTTGTTGGAGAAAAAAACTTCGAAATATTTACCTGAAGCAAAGGTAAAAGAATAAACAAAACATTCCCTTCCATTTCTGCTGTTAAAATATAATACAACAATAACCAAACGTTCTATTTGAAGCAATTAAATACATTACTATTCGAAAAATACTTTATTTGTAACTAAGAACAAAATAACTCATACACAGAAAACAAGCAAATTGTATAAATAATACATAGTTTAATCTAAATATCTTATCAGGAATGTTAAGTGTCAAGTAGTTATAGTCAAAGTTTATCGTCTCCAGACTGTCAGACTACAGACTGTTTACAACAGACTACAGACCGTCAGACTGCTTTACTAGTTTTCTCCTTATCATGAAACATATTCGGAGCAGATCATCTTTGCAATTCTTATAACAAAACAAAATTTTTCTATGTTTCTCATTCTTATGGGAATATATTAAATGTCTTCGGGACGTAACTTTTCTAGTTCTAAAATTTGATGCAGTTGTCTCTTTTGCTATGGATGCATTATTTTTAAAGGAACTTTGACAAGTTTATGTCAAATAAAATTGTAAATCATTACTTTTGACCACATTTAATGTGATCTATTATCATCAGGTAATAATTATTAATGTAGTATCAATTAATAAAAAGGAAAGTTTTTATGATTTTTTAAAATTTTTCTCGTGAGAGTTATGTGACATTAAAAATTTTTGTAACCATGGATCTTGCAGAGATGGATTGTATAATTCAATAACTCGTACCTATTGATATATAAACTGCATTTGATTCCAACATATATATTTATTAATATATATATCAAAATAATATGTATTAAAATAAGATATTCTTGAACATTCAGTTGTCTAGACGTAAGCAGTATGAGCCTCATGAATTGAAATGGTTTTTTAAATAATCATCCGTTAAAAGACCTTATGTATATTAATTGCTAAAATCACTGCATTAATTTTATTTATAATTCGCAACTATTTGGAATTATTCATATATCCGTAAATTAATGTTATTGTGGGTTTCATCTAACTTATATTATTATTTGTAAAAAATGATCAATAAATAATAATAAATGATCCAATCTACGAGATCATATTAGCTAATTAATAATGCATTTCTAAATGAGTTTTATAATGTAAAAGTTAGTTAATCATTAATTAAAACAATAATTATAAATATGTTTGCGTGTGATTTTCAAAAGTAAGACAATATGCGGATTCATATATAGTGCTTGCATAATAATAGGCTCTAGTATTGAAGAGTTGAATCTTCGTGACCACTGTGGAATCCGCATGGTAATGCAACGTTCTGTGTTTATAAATGCTAGCTTTGAACAGTTTACGCTTATCTGAATGGTAAGATCAAATAACATAGAAGCGACCATAGCAGACTGATTAAAATGTTTGTATATGTTACTCGTAGATCGGTTACAAATGGGTGAAACTCAAGCCTTTCAGGAATTGATTGCTGTAGCATTGAATTTCCAACTAACACCGGAATCCATATAAATCCAATGTAACTATGTTATAAATTTTATGTCATGAAACACTCAAGGCTTTAATAAATAATGAAATCTATGAATAAAAAATTATTAATTTGGATTCAAATTTTTTGAAAATTGCTGTAAATGTTAATTTAGAGCAATATTTTAGTTCTTTTATTTAATTTATTTAATTTTAATTTAATGTTGTAATTATATACGTTTTCTTAATCTTAAAAATGCTCCAAGAATGCAAACTCAAAGTTTTAAGTCTACAAAACATGCAAAACAACCGTAGTATATATATATATATATATATATATATAAAGGTTTTTAAACGAGTTATCTAAAATTTATGGGATTTCTTTTAATTTTGTAATGTGTTGAAAAATATATTTCATATTTAAAGTTTTAATCTGTAAATCTAATTTGAGACATAAGTGGATTTAAATTAGGTTAAATTCCTATTCGGCAATAATTTCACGTTAAAATTAAATAATGTTTTGCTTATTATGGGTGAATTTGGAAAATTAATAATTTAAAACACTGAAATAAAAACGTAAATTTTGTTGATTATTACTAAAGTGATAAAAGAGGAAGCTCAACTAAAATATAGATATTTATGTACAAATGAAAAATTAAGCTCTTACAAATAATTTAAAAGAGGAATAAGTTAAACTATTGTTCAAATTCGACCAAATTAAATCGTTGTTTTTTTAAAGAAAATTTATTCAATGATTTTATAAATTGCTGGATATTTCCTTAAGTGAATGCTTACAGAATTTTTCTTAACAAAAAGAAAGTGTATAAAATTCCGTATTTGAAATCTAAAAGAATACAATTTGGATCTTCAAAAAAAAGTCCCTTTTCTGAGTTAAACAATCACAGATAAAATTGCTTTGGCATGAGGGTTTACGTAAGGAAATTGTTTGAGAAAAAAGATTTTTTGCTCCAGAGGAATTCCGCAAATAAACTATTTCAATACAAGTCTGGTTAAAAAGGCAATATCCCCCAATCTCCCTGTTATTTTCGAAAAGTTTCAAATCCTTCTACTCATTTGAATCCTATCGCAGAGTCTTGTAAATGAGTTTCTTTTTATGCTGTAAGTAATCAAAAAATAGTTTATTTTGTTACGTCCAATAAACTATTAAAGTAAATGTTTTGTTAAAAATAGCTTAAAATATCTTGGATAATGAAAAATTATTTAGCCATACAACCAGTACTAACTCTTTCTGCTATCGACTACAATTTTACATGCTCATTAAAAATGTACATTACCACACTTTTATATATTTACTCAACTTTCATTTTTTTTTTTTTAATTAATAGAAATAACCTAGTTTTCTATGTTCTATAGATAGTGTCAAACAAACAGACAACCTAGAAATAGTAGACAATAGACAATAAAAATAGTTGCTTAAAAATTACTTACCCAATAATATTCTTTTAAATTGCCTTAAGAATTGTTATACCAAACACATTAATACATGACAATTTGCCTAAAATAAACCATTTCATTTTATTGACTACTCTATTTCTAATTCATTTAAAATATGCTTGTTTTATGTAAATTAAATTTATTTTAACATTCTTAAGAATTTAATTCCATTATTATTTGTTTCATCATACACTTCAAAGCATTGAACTGCGTTTATATTATTATTTTTTTGGTTTTTTTTTATGATTCTTGTAATTACAAAATGTATTTTGACTTTTTTTCAGTAAGTTTAAACATCTTCATTATAGGTTTTACATTAGCATATTTCCTTGTTGTATATGTATAGAGAAAAAAATAAAATTCCTTCTAAGCAATAATAAGTAACTTGTAAAATTATTTTGTCATAAACCAGGCGCTAACTCTTGTTCCTATCGATAGCAATGTCACATGCTCATGGACAGTTCACATTAACAAATTTTTATATATTTATTCAACTTTCATTTTTTAATTAATATAAACAACCTGGTTTTCCATGTTCTATAAATAGTGTCAAACAAACAGAAAAACCAAAATATAAATAGTTGCATAAAAATCACTTAATAATAGAGAGTTTTTGCATACCGTACTTTAAAAATACGGTATTTTTTTATCCCTATCGCGCATCCTCATAGGAAATTGCGCATGCGTTTCTGTAATAATGTTTCCTATAAGCATACGCGATAGGGAGAAAAAAATATCGTATTTTTAAAGTACAGTATGCAAAAACTCTCTAATATTCTTTAAATTGCCATAAGAAATGTTATACCTAGTACATTAATACAAGACAATTTGCCTAAAATAAACCCTTTTATTTTATTGACTATTCTATTTCTAATTCACTTGAAATAAGCTTGTTTTAATAAACGTTTTATGTAAACTGAATTTATTTTCCTATTATTAGAAATTTAATCCCATTATTGTTTCTTTCATAATGCATTTAAAAGCATTGAACTGCATTTATATTATTGCATTGTGAATTATTTTTAGTTAAACTTCTTTTAACTATAAAATGTATTTTGACTTTTTTAATAAACTTAAACATCTCCATTACACTTTTTACATTAGTATATTTCCTTTATGTATATGTATATTGAGAGAAAAATAAAATTCTTTCAAAGCAATGATAAGTAACTTGTAGTTTTCAAAGGAATAAAACTAAAACTGTATAACCTTTTGAATAAATGATAACTTTTAATTGCAAAATATTTTCAATAAATGATAACTTTTAATTGTAAAACATTTTCAATAAATAATAACTTTTAATCGTAAAACAATTTCAATGAATGATAACTTTTAATTGTAAACTCTTTTGAATAAATGATGTTATTTAACATAAATAAATTTCTTAAACAATAAAGAATTTTTTTATTGTCTGATTTAAGAACTATCGAATATTAAAAAGAGATTGGCATGCTTACGCTCAATAAGAAAATACTTTTACAATACATAAAGAATTTCCAAACTATTTGGAAAACAATTATTTCGCATCATCTAATTAGTGTAGTCATCCTAAGTAACTTGTAATTCTCAAATGAATAAAAATAAAACTGTAAAATCTTTTGAATAAACGATAACTTTTAATTGTAAAATCTTTTGAATAAATGATATCTTTTAATTATAAAATCTTTTAAATAAACGATATCTTTTAATTGTAAAATCTTTTGAATAAACGATATCTTTTAATTGTAAAATCTTTTGAATAAATGATGTAATTTAACGTAAATAAATTTCTTAAGCAATAATTTTTTTTTTATTGTCTGATTTAAGAACTATCGAATATTAAAAAGAGATTGGCATGCTTACGTTCAATAAGAAATTACTTTTACAATACATAAAGAATTTTTCAAACTAGTTGAAAAACTAGTATTTCGCATCAACTATGTATTATTGTCATCATAAGTAATTTGTATTTCTCAAAGTAATAAAACTTAAACTGTAAAACCTTTTGAATAAAAGATAACTTTTAATTGTAAAATGTTTTGAATAAACTATATATTTTAGTTGTAAAATCTTTTGAATAAATGATGTAATTTAACATAAATTTTTTTTTTTTATTGTCTGATTTAAGAACTATCGAATATTAAAAAGAGATTGGCATGCTTGCGCTCAATAAGAAATTACTTTTACAATACATAAAGAATCTTCTAAACTAGTTGAAAAACAATTATTTCGCTTCTACTATGTATTGTTGTCATCATAAGTAACTTGTAATTCTCAAATGAATAAAAATAAAACTGTAAAATCTTTTGAATAAACGATAACTTTTAATTGTAAAAGATTTTCAATAAATGATAACTTTTAATTGTAAAATGTTTTGAATAAACTATATATTTTAGTTGTAAAATCTTTTGAATAAATGATGTAATTTAACATAAATAAATTTCTTAAACAATAATGATTTTTTTTATTGTCTGATTTAAGAACTATCGAATATTAAAAAGAGATTGGCATGCTTGCGCTCAATAAGAAATTACTTTTACAATACATAAAGAATCTTCTAAACTAGTTGAAAAACAATTATTTCGCTTCTACTATGTATTGTTGTCATCATAAGTAACTTGTAATTCTCAAATGAATAAAAATAAAACTGTAAAATCTTTTGAATAAACGATACCTTTTAATTATAAAACAATTTTAATAAATGATAACTTTTAATTGTAAAATAATTTCAATGAACGATATCTTTTAATTGTAAAATCTTTTGAATAAACGATATCTTTTAATTGTAAAATCTTTTGAATAAACGATATCTTTTAATTATAAAATCTTTTGAATAAATGATATATTTTAATTGTAAAGTCTTTTGAATAAACGATACATTTTAATTATAAAATGTTTTGAATAAACGATATCTTTTAATTGTAAAACCTTTTGAATAATTGATGCAATTTAACATAAATAAATTTCTTAAAAAATAATGATTTTTTTTTTTTTATTGTCTGATTTAAGAACTATCGAATATTAAAAAGAGAGTGGCATGTTTACGCTCAATAAGAAATTACTTTTACAATACATAAAGAATTTTCTAAACTAGTTGAAAAACAATTATTTCGCATCTACTATGTATTGTTGTCATCGATCTGCACTAAATATATTTTGCTTCATAAAGTCAGAAATTCAGTTCATCTCAAGTCATGCAAGATTCGCATTAGTCAACATCTGAGTGTTGACAGATGAGCCACTTACTTTTTTAGACTTCGATTTATTTTGTTTTATACTTCAGAAAGTGCTCATTTATTGTTCATTAATGGAGCATGAGAAACATGAAGAGGGTTGGATTTCCTGAGTTAAAACAGTTTTTTTTTCAGTGCTCATTTCGTGTATCTTTTGAATTATGCAAATCGTTTAGATGATCAGAAAATACTCAATCTATTTCATTTCTTTCTTTCTGATGTTATCAAAGTACAATTTGTGTTCACTGAACTCAAACAAAATGTAAACTAAAGTATTAATTTCTATTTTGATTGAATTATACTAGTACATGAATAATTTTTAAAAAAAATTGCGAAAAGCTGGATTCCTTAAAAATAAAGATTTCCACATCTTTAAGCAGATATTTGATGACGTATGAATGGATTTTATTATTTAATTACTTGTGGAAATTAAAAAAGTTACAGATCTAACAAAAAGCTAAATAAGAAATAAGTAATTTTATCTTTATCGAAATAAAGTAATTTATTTCGATTAACTAAAAATAACTTTCATTCATTTATTCCTATATTATTAACATTGCATTACTAGTTATAATATTACCCTTTTTTAATTCAAATTTTTCGATATATTCTTTTAAAACTAAAGTAAATAAAAAAATTTCATAAGCAAATAAATGAAAAATAAGGTATGGGAATTTATAGATATACTAGGTACATTTATAAATTTAACTATATTAAAAATTTTAAAAATAACTTCATCTCTAATTTATTCTCTTTATTTATACAATTAGAATTCAATGAATATTGCTGATTCAATGCAATGAATAATGGTGATAAAAAAGAATAACAACGGCATGTAGTGTATGTAAAGAAGACAAAATCATTTGTTTTTTCAATTCCTACTATTGGTTCACACTCTCCCTATATATATATTTATATATCTTGTTTAAATTTTCAATCATTAATAAAATACTTTTTAATGCCTCTACTCAAGCTCAAATACATTTTTTTAAACTTGTAGTGGATAACTCTTGATGTTAATAAAGTTTCTTTCAAATATTAATTCATTAATTAAATTTAATTAATAATTTTCAATATTTTAAATTTAGTTTTAGCAGTTTGTAATGAAATTTGAAATCAACAGACAGTAGCTCAATCGGTAAAATGCCAGGATTTCAGTATTTTTCACGTGAAAGTGAAGAATGCGAGTTCAATTCTTCAAGTCCTTTTTTCATTCTGGGTTCTAGTCTGAGTCAAGGAGGGAACAAAATGGATTTTTTTTTTACCTAAGTAGGAATTGAC
The DNA here is from genome assembly GCA_021605075.1 of Caerostris darwini. NCBI lineage: Eukaryota > Metazoa > Arthropoda > Arachnida > Araneae > Araneidae > Caerostris > Caerostris darwini. Next base: position 3,298,784 of record BPLQ01004544.1, read on the forward strand.
ATTAATTTTTTTTTATATAGTACCAGTTTTTTAAGAAATAGTGATATATAAATATGAGTTTGATAAAAAAATAATTTTACAATGTATGCTGTTTACAGTATTTTTAACGTCAGTGATGAATATTTTGTTTATAAAAATTGTAGTTTTCCTGGAAGTTTCGTCCGTATACAATATATGATGCTGTTTGCGGGACTAGTTGCGATGGCCACTGAATCTTAATACGAGTTGCCGTATGTGCAACCCAATTTCATGCTACATTTTACTAATGGGTTACGGGGACACAGATATTCCAATTGATTGAAACTGGGGTCTTAGGATGACGCGTGTCTTGGCAAAATGGTCCTTACTTGCCAATAGCAGTATTTGTCGATCTATGCGTTTTATCGTCCATGAATGCGATCCATTTCCTCTTCGGCGTCTTCATAGATATTCTTGTATCCTTCATGTCCCATATTTTAGGATATCACCCACGTCTTTCTTAACACAAGCGACAAATGTGCTCGTCAACAAATTGAAGTCGCCTAGTTCAAGAATTCAATTTCGTCTCCAAGAATTAACTGAAGAGTATTTAGATCGCTGTCATCTTTGAGGAATAACGCAACTTCTGCAAAATAGAGTTGGTATAACTGTCGCTGATGGCAACTCAGCCAAAACCCCTGTAGGTTTCTTTAACTCGAAACTGGGTGCCATATGATCCGTTAAGTACACATAATTAATCATTTGCAAGTATATCACATTTACTGGTCCTGAAAATTGTATGCTGCACTTATTATTATTCCTTTCTAGACTTACGATTTCACTTTTAGAAGTGTATGCAATTTGGAAAAATAATTTTTTTTAATTACTCAGATAAGAAGTATGCTGAATTTATTTCTACGAAAATAAGAGTTTATATGGAACTTTATTATTTTTGCAGTTTGTATATAAGCTTGAACGAGAGATAATTGTGAACCAAAACTAAATATCATCTTTAAAAATCATTATTTTTTAAATTAAATGAAACCTTATTTTTTTTATTTTCAATCAAATGTTTTCATCATCAAATGGCATCAATCAAGCAAATTGACTGACTCAATCAGTTAAATTAATGTAAAAAAACTAAAGTAAGAAAATTACTTTATTGGTTTTCAACTTATTTTCTAATTATTATATTCTTAAAAGTAAAGGCTAACAATTAAAAGGTGAAACAAAAATATTGAGAATCTTCGGATAAGTGTAATTGCTGTATTTAGCCAATTTATAATATTTAAGGTGAGTTATTTAAAATTTTAAACCTTTAATTCTGCGCAAATATCTTTTCTTAATAAAATGTACTAACATTAAGAAAATTTTATTTTTGTATCAGGGCAAACAAGGTCATATCTACTGGTTTTATATATAAAAAAATCATTAATAACATGAGTCGAATCTTTAAATTTGGAATTTAATATTAATTGATTGTCAATGTATACTTTTTAATAGAAAATGGTATAATAACAATACTCCCATTATTTATTAGGTAGAAAATATATTATATGAAAAATAATGGTAGTTAAGGCATGTGGCATGAGTTTGACAGCTTATTTGTTGAAGAAACACTACATTAGTGCAAGAATATTTTAATAAGAATATTATAATTTTAGTTGAAGGTATAGGATCAGATTTAATATCTTGGTCAAATGTATGACACATATTTTATCACTCTACTTTTGCCAATCTTACAGTAAAAGCATTAAAATAAATGTACAGAAACATAAAACCAAATATCGTGAGAAATTTACCTTCATGTACATGAACGGTTTTGCTTGTTATTTTTTTATCAGTTTACCTATTTATAAAATGTATTCTGCACTATAGATGCCTTTTTATGAAAAGTCTACTTTTCCAAATCTTATTTATAATTTTTAATAATTTATTTAAAAAAATATATTTATAATAAAAAAATGTCACTATTATAGCCAGTGCTGCGTTTTTGGAAAATTTAAAAACTCAGTTTATCCATTCTCTTCCTGAGTTGTCTTCAGTTTCTGATACTTCAACTGTATTTTTATGACAACAACAAGTCACTTAACAGAACTGTTATAAGTAGCATCTCATGTCTTGCTGATATCAAGTTGCCTATCTCTAAAATATGTTGTTGTTGTTGTTGTTGTTTCTTATCCCACTTGGCTGGCCAAGCCCACGAGCCGATATGGACTCATGATTGAAGGGGAAGGAAGCAGCTTCTGTTGTGATGGAGCACCCGTAGGTAGAAGCCTGACTTTTGCTCCGTGACGCTCTTACAGTCATAGGAGACCGGGACCAACGGCTTAAAGTGGATTCCGAACCACTACAAACATCCATGTCACCGCCGGGATTCGAAACCGAAACCTGTGGCACCGAGCGCCAGAGCGCTAGACACTCGGCCATTCAGGTCCCAAATTTGCCAACGGCACGCAGTGTTCCCAGGTGGTCACCCACCCAAGTACTGACCGCGCCCAATGATGCTTAACTTCGGTGATCTAACGAGAACCGGTATATTCAGCATGGTACGGCCGTTGGCTCTAAAATATGTTCTTTGTCAAAATAAAGAACATAAATAAAATTTTATTGTAAACGTAGGTTTGCAATATTTATTTACAAAATTTGCGATTATTTTATGTAAAGTTATTCGTCATCATAATTTCAGAGAAATGGCCTATTTATTCTATTGTTTATTAAAATTGTGTCGTTAACAATAAAAACAAAAGATCGTTAAAAATATGCCGACTCCCAATGGAAAATATTTCTCACCAAATAAAAATTATCTTTTATTTGGTGAGACAACATATAAAATGTATATAAAAATTATTTTTGTTACTTAAAATACACCCACTGGTTTTCGTGTGTGTGTGAATATTTTCCAACAAGAATTACATTTGTTTATTCAATCGAAAATAAAATTCTCAAGTTCTGGAAATAGTAATTTAATCGAAATAATTTTAAGCTTTAAATTACTTGAAAGTAAAAAAAGTGATAAATACAGGAAAGAGAAATATATTTTACTGATTTACATTAAATATTTTCTAATTATTTCCTTAATTTTTTGTAATTATTATGATCATTACTATGATTATTATTATTATTATTGTGAAAAATGCCATGCAACTATGTTTTAAGAATTCATTTTTTTCCCTTTTAAGTAAAGTTAATCATAAATGATGTAGATTTCGTTGAATTTATCTTTTATCTCCCAATATATTTATTTATAAAAATTTAGTTAATTGTAGTTAATAACGCTTGTTACTACACACTAAAAGAGTTGTCGCACATTTATAGGGAAAATGTTGAATTCTAAATATCACCCCTCTCTGAAAATATAGAATTTCATTTAATTTAGTGCGACAAACTTTCAGATTTAACGTTATGAGTTATTTTCACTGCAATGATATTGAAGATCTCTTGATTACATATTTAAAAAAAGAACTTCTTTAAAATTTCTTTACATCATCTTCCTGCAATAAATTTAAAAATTCCGATTGCTTTACAAATTCCTTTTTTATCGAATGTGATAATGCAGTCAAGAAAAAGCTAATTTTATATACAAACCAAAGGATATGTTATTACATATTTTACCACAATTATTTGAAACATAGGTAAAGGACAGCTCAATATTTCTGTTAAGCAGTTTCTGCTGAGTTAATTCACAATTTAAATTCATAACAGAGCACTAGGTGAATTTGTTTACTTTCATAAAGAGATTGAGAAAATTAAATTTAATAATATTGTACACCGTAAATTATAAGTATAAACTGAAATCAGTAAGGCTAATTTAAGTGCTTATAATGATGTACAGGGTAGTTATGATTAAATTTCTCCTATAAACAACATCCTACAGCTAAAACGGGTGAACGCATTGTAATCTCATTTGGTATATAAACTGTACACGAGATTTGGTCGAGTAATTTCGAAATAAAATTAGTTCAAAAATGTTCACTAAATAGCGCTTTTCATGGGAAACCGTTAAATTTAACCAAATAGACCACCAACACGTAATACGTAAACAATTGGAACAATTCACAACAAGATTTATAAGTAATAAAATGTAAAACAGAGAAAATTAATCAGTTTTAAGGGGGAAAAAACCCTCGAGGTATGCATGCAAAGAAGAAGTGATCTGAAGTCAGTGAAGCAAAACAGGTCTGGGTATAAAACGTTTACAGAAGTTGTCATGTTTAATTTCTAAGTTTCCGACAGTCATGATGACGGTATCTTTAGTTGAACTTGTTATTGTGTTATTGGTGAAGCTGTTTTACAAAAACAAGGGGAATTCTTCTGCTTTGGTTCGTGAATGTCATCGCTTAAAGAAACTACAGCATATTAAAAGTGTCAGGGAAAGGATTGCGATATTTTAAGAGAATTAACGGTTCAACTTGGAAGAGGCTGTAAACCTATAGCTAGATATGAAGAATCCACAACGGCTTTCATTCGCATTTCCTTTTATCAACATAATGGCTGTGGAATATTTTGTGGAGCAATGCGACTCATTTCTATTTCAATGGGACAGTCAACATGCCCACAGAATAGTTACATTTAGGCTAATCCGCGGTTGCCCAATGAAATTCCTCTACATAGCCAAAGTTAACAGACTGGTGTAGATTCATGGTGATATTCATTATTAGGCCATTTTTCTTTGGAAAAAGAACTGCACACGGTCCTCTCACGTGTTCTGTTATGGGGCCCGGAACCTAGACATACTGCAGACGTTTGTGGTGTCGTCAACGATTTTCATGCAAGATGATGCACTCAAACATATCCATAGGTCCGTGAAGGCACTTTTGCTCCAATACTTCATGGATGAATGATATTAGTCACTTTTTATTAACCCATGACCACCACGTTCGCTGGATCTAAATTCGTGCCATTTTCTGGTTATGGGACCACTTTAAAATCTGTGTTATCATTGAGATGTTGCGACGTTGGATGACTTAGAGAATTCCATTATGCTTCATGTGGAAAGTATAAAACTGAAGTTTTCTTTTTTTTCCCTCAATCAGCACAGGCATTCTGTTATTTATTTCCTTACTTATTTAATGTGGTTTGATGCCCAGGTGATCGAAAACCAATTAATCAATGTTAATATTGATATTATAGTCACTTATTTTGTTAAATTTAACGTCTTTCCATGAAAAGCGCCATTTAGTGGAAATTTTTTAACTGATTTCTTTTCTCCAAATTCATTGAGCGCATCTTATGTATTGTCTATACATGTGATTACAATCTATTCAATTTTAACTGTATGATGGTGTTTATAGGGGAAGTTTAATTATAACTCTCTTTTATAATAAATAACATAACAATGATAAATCATTTCGAAAAAATGGCTCCAAATGTAAAATGATAAAATTTAAGGTTTGTTGTGCATTAACATAATAAGCATTATTAATGAAAAAGGAGGTTTGTATAATTAGATACAATATCTAATTTCCTCGCATATAAAAATTTAAAGATAATTAAAAAGACATTAAATTAATGTTTAATTTCTTTTACTAAATTTTTTAAATTTTTTTACAAAAAAATATACGAAATTAAATATATTTTTAATTAAAATACTCAATAACAAGTCACAAAACAAAATATATATACATATATCACTTTAAATTAAAATAGTATTATTTTTCCTCTCTAATTCAAAATGTGTTTCGTGGAAATGTACAACTGAAAAAAAACATTCATATAATTAAATTTGAGAAAAATATTTTATATCATATTTTTAATACACGTTCTAAGAAAGCACTAGTTTTGTTTTATTGATATTTCGTATAAAATTTCTTTTAATTTTGTACAATTTTAGTTAGGCTAGTCATGTGCTTTAATTTTTTTTTTTTTTTTTTATATATTTTTTAATGAAATTTCTTAGTTCAAATGTCCTATATGATGTTTAGAAGTCTTTATTTTTACTTTTTAAATTCAGTGAGGAATTCTTCATGTTGAATTGCAGGATATTTATATCATGTATAATATAATACTTACGTATAAAACATCTTTCAGCTATCCTTTTTGTTGCCTTTTAAAATAAGTTAATCTTTTATATCCAGCTTGAAGTAGTATTTCTACGTTGTTGCAATTTGTGCTACGACTATGAAACTATTTTAATAGCTTCATTACTCTTTTCTTTAACCATTAAAGAAATATATTTTATACATTTATATGAACTCGGTATTTTTTTCACATACTAGTATATATGCCTTTATTCGTATTTGGCTTTGTAGAGGGCATTAAATTACTTTATGAAAAGCTCACACAAAATTAGATCATTGAAATTTTAAATTAGAAATTATATATTTTAAATAAAAATTACTTCATTTACTTAAGGAAATGATAACATATTATGTAATACAATTATTTTTATAAAATATACATTATGATTGAAAATTTGAAAAATAAGAAAAAAGTAATAAAATATACATTATGAAGAAACTAATTTGAAATTAGAAATATAATTAAATGTTTAATTATTAGCAATAATTTTATTTTCTATTCGATATCATATACATTATTTTGGAATGATTATACTTTTTGTATTTTGTTTCTTTTATGTCAAACGTATTGCAATTATTTGGAAATTGGAAATTCTTGTGATTTAGATATACATATGACTTAAAAGTAAAGTTTTTCAACAATGAATTTTATATAAATTAAAAGTAAAACTATTGAAATAAAGTTAAATTCATGGGCAATTCTTTTCCAACAAAATTCCACTAAATATTAATGTAAAATTCATTGTTAAAAAGCTTCACTTTAGGTATACATATGATTTAGATTAGAATTTTTAGCTGTACATATGATTTAGATTAGAATTTTTAGCTGTACATATGATTTAGATTATATTTTTAGATATACATAGGATTTAGATTATATTTTTAGATATACATACGATTTGAAAGTGAAGCTTTTTAACAATGAATTTTACATTAATATCAAGTGGAATTTTGTTGGAAAAGAATTGTCCATGAATTTAACTTTATTTCAATAATTTTACTTTTAATTTATATAAAATCCATCGTTGATAAGCTCCACTTTTAATTCATATGTATAACTAAATCACATGAATTTCTAATTTGCCAAATAATCACAATACGTTTGGCATAAATGACACAAAATACAAATATTATAATCATTCCAAATTAATGTATATGATATCGAATAGAAAATAAAATGATTCTTCATAATTAAACCTTTAATTATATATCTAATTTCAAATTAACTACAATTAATAACCATTCTTTCAAGTCCCAGCTCAAAATTGATACAGTTGCAACAAACTCGGCTTCTTTGCTTTGGAAGACATAATCCCTCTTTTAATAATCTGATATAATCTTGATATTTTTATCATTAAATCTTACTTTCAATTTTCTTTCTTTAATCAACTTGAGTTCTTTGCGAGAGATGTCTTGTTTCATTTCTCACTCTTAATCTCGGGTAATTAAACCGCTTAATTTAATTAGCGCTAATTAGCTCGTGAGGAGTGGAGTGTGTAAACAAATTCCATCCTCGTTTATCAGTCTAGGTAATACAGAATCAGTTGTTATTCAAGTCTTACCACCCTCATTTTTGCCCCTTCGCATAATCTTATATGCAACTGCAAGAGACAATGCAGATTAACGCTCATACAATTACTTATCGAGTGGTTGTAATGGGACCCAAAGTGCTATTTACATCAAAATAAATCCTTTAATTTATTGCTTTCCTTCCACTTGCTTACAAGTGAAAAATGCATTACATTTGTCTTTGTTTTTGCTTCATTTCTCTCCAGAAGATTGAATAGAATATGAGGATTTTGAAGTTATTTCGCGAGCTGTTATCTGGGTTTGTTTCCTGTTTGTTTTCGCCTGTGACCTTTTCAAGTGTATTTGGTAATTTATTATTTATCTTCGAGATTTATTTTTAGCATTCGTGCTAGGAGAGGCTAGAAACATAGCATGATACCATTTTGTGATGTCTGTGTACTTGAGACTTATTTATACATTAAATTCTCAAAGACGAACATATAATTTGAAAGAAACATCATTATAATTTGTAATTGTGAAGCATTTTAAGTTTAAATATAAGTTCAAATTTTCCTTTTCAAGTATATTTGGTAATTTATTATTTACCTTCGAGATTTATTTTTAGCATTCGTGTTGGAAGATGCTAGAGACGTAGTATGATAGCATTTTGTGCTGTCTGTGTTTTTGGGTCGTATTTATACATTAAATTCTCAAAGACAAACATATAATTATTGATAATTTATTTATTTGTCATTGATATAAATTATCATTATAATTTATAATTGTGAAGCATTTTAAGTTTAAATATTCCTTTTCAACTGTATTGGGTAATTTATTATTTATCTTCGAGATTTATTTTTAGCATTCGTGCTAGGAGATGCTAGAAACATAGTATGATAGCATTTTGTGCTGTCTGTGTCTCTGACGCTTATTTATACATTAAATTCTCAGACAAACATAATTATTGATAATTTATTTATTTGTCATTGAAAGAAACATCATTATAATTTGTAAATGTGAAGTATTTTAAGTTTAAATATAAGTTAAAAATTTCCTTTTCAAGTGTATTTGGTAATTTATTATTTATCTTCGAGATTTATTTTAGCATTCGTGCTAGAACTTCCTAGAAACATAGTGTGATAGCAATTTGTGCTGTCCGTGTTTTTGAAAAGTATTTATACAGTATATTCTCCAAGACAAACATATAATTATTGACAATTTATTTATTTGTTATTGAAATAAATTATCATTATAATTCGTAATTGGGAAGCATTTTAAGTTTAAATATAAGTTAAATTTTTCCTCTTCCTTTCAGTTTAAGCATTTCCATTTTGAAAATAACTCAACTAACTAACTATAAAAACAACTAAAACTAACTATAAAAACTCAATTTCCTACTATTCGAGGTACTTAAAATAATTATAACATGTTATTTATAAAATATTATTTAAATTAACTTTCAAATGCATTGCATTTGCATGAATATAACTTTAATTTAATGTTGAATTAATTTTGTATATAGTTAAAATGGAATCTAAAAATGTATAGTATTATAAAGTAATTCTTTCAATTTGTTGATTTTTAGTATAAAATACCATAGACTCTCATAGAGTATTACGAGTAACTTTTTCATGCAATGAGATTCCTAGAACATCAAGCCAAATAATAATGCTGTGACTCCCTGGATTTAAAATATAAATTAGGTTTGCAACTAAGCAATTTTCTTTTGATTTTACAATTATTTTTTGATGTCACAAGTTAAAAAAAATGTCTGAAGAGCCAGTAACATATAATTTCCATGTCCTCTTAATTTGGAAAAGCTTAAATTGAAAATAAGTATATATATATATATATATATATATATATATATAACATAAAGTTATTTTGCAGATTAGTTTTATTATATATTATTATTAAGGCATCTAATACCTGATGAAACCTGGAAAAGACCGTTTGGTATGACAATAATTATTCCAAACAATGTCCAAACATGTTTGAATTGTGGAATGTTACTTATAATTAGAAGGAATTATTATTGCAAATAATATCATAAAAAAATTTTAAATTTACAATCTAAATATCTACCACTGTAAATATGCAAAAATATAGTAGCGTAAGGTCCTTTAGTTTTTTTTAGAGAAGGATGCTTTTAAATAATCATTTATTAGGTCAAGAAGTATAATCACTATAATAAAAAATAATTACATATAAATTGTAAATTGGCATTTAAATAATTTTAAAACTTTATAATATTTATTTATTTTTATGTTGTTAGAATTTTAAAAATTAGAAAAATAAATGCATGAAAATCACACTGTTATAAGAAAATTTCATGATTTCATATTGGGCCTCATTCACAATGAAAAACGTGGACAACTTACGAAATTACAAGAAAAAGAAAACATAGAAATCATAGAAATCAACCAGAAAAATCATGCTCCCCAATTTTCTGTAACGCGAATTCAAGCAAAGTAACTTGCTAATCATCTCTTAAGGGAATTCACTGCATGTTAAAGATATTCATGTATTTATTTTATTATTGTAGCTTTCAAAACAAAAGATTTGAAATAATTTGTCAGATAACATTTCACCTTTTATCAGAAATCAGTATCTTCACTTATCCTTCCAAATGCAATTGATAATTTGTAATCTTGAATTTTTGAAATTATTATCATTATTATTATTATTTTAAGATACAAATAGATATTTAGCATGCAATTATTTCCTTAGTTTGAAACGTCGTCCAGTTTAAATGCTCATGTTTATGATATGCAAAGGAGTTGATTCCTTCTTTAATGCTGCTGAATTTCTTTAAAAATCACTCAAAATTATTTAATGGATTCGATTACGAGTCAATTCAACGGAAAGAATTGTTATTTTAATTATTCGGCTTTTTACACCTATACAGAAAATCAAAAATGAATAAGTTATCAAAATGCCCTGAATAATACGAAATATCATAATGTTAGAAAAGAGAATACACATGCAAAATCTATACTTAGTTTGTTGATGGAACAATAACTTGTTTAAATGGGAATAATAATTTGTTCCCATAATTCAACATCTTGTTACACTTCAGAATCTGCAGGCTTGTAGAAGTAGAAGTTGCAGAAGTTGGCTGCTACACATGATATATCTGTTTCTTAAGATATTGTTAAATTTTGTCTATTCTATTTTGTTCTATTTTTTATTCTATTTTTTCTATTATATTTTGTTCTTTTTTTTATTCTATTCTTTCTATTCTATTTTGTTCTATTTTTTATTCTATTCTTTCTATTCTATTTTGTCTATTCATTAGTTCAGGGCTCACATTCAAATAACCACTAGGTGAATATTGCAAAATATTGAAATTAAGAATATGAAATGAGTACTTAAATATATTTGCATTTTTTATTTAAAAAAATTAATAAACCTTTACAGCTTTTTGAAGTATGGAATTTTTTCCCACTTTTGGCACAAAATCAAGAAGTGGTTTTATGCTCAATTTATTAAATTAAATTTGGATATCAATGTGGACTATTTCCGTTACAAAGAAAAATTTAACTGTTTTATGTACATTAATAAATTTAGAAATATGTTATAAACCAAAATAAATATTAATCCATAAAGCTTTAAAAAAATTCAAGCAGAAAACTGAAAAAAATATTTTCAATTTTCAATTTAACCGAACTATTTTCTTCAAAAATTATTAATGAACTTATATATAATGGAGAAACATTAATAAAAATTTATTTTCATCATTATACTAAGAAAATTTGAGGCATGACATTAGAATTAGTGTACAGGATATTGTAAATTTTTCTAATATTCAATATAATAAGTCGAGCGGGTTTTCTTTAATTAATATCATCGTCTGAGAAAACTATAGAAAGCCAATATTTAATCAGCTTACTTTCTATTAATGAAATGTCTTCAGAAAATTTATTTTAAAATAAGACCAAAAATAATGTATGAATATGTCGATATTTGTATATTCAGTTATCGTATAAAAACTTCAAATTACACATAATATTTTTGAAAAGAGAAAGGAGAGATTTTATTTTGTTTTGTGACTTTTCCCAGTTTTTACAAAAGTTGACGCTTTTTCATCTCGTATTCAGCTAAAACTCACACTGAAAGTAATTTTTCCTAGTTTAGTAAAATAAAAATAATGCATTTTTCTAACGTCATTTACATTTGTTCATCGACTTTTCTCTCCGTAGGTTTAGTTTTACCAAACGCATGTGGAATTCAAGATTTCGTTGTTGTTGAAAGAGGAACAGTTTGAAAAACAGCTTTAGGAAAACACACAAATCATAAATGTAAGATTTCAACACAGTAGTGCCCCACAAAAGTTTAAAGGCAAAAAATTGCAAAAATGATTTGAACTTCTACAAAGACGTGTGTAAAATATGATCTTTTATTTCAGCCTTATTTATTGATTCTGATTCTTATAATTAATCACCTAATTAAACATCAGTATAATGTTGTAAAAAATGATAGTGTTAATTATATACTGATTTTTAAGTTAACAAATTGAACATTTTAATAAAAATATTTTATTAAAATTATATTATTTTTATTTAATTTTTATTTTTATTTTATTATTTAATTTTTATTTTATTACTTAATTTGTCTTTTTTAATTTTAATTTTAATTTTATTATTTAATTTTTATTTTATTACTTAATTTTAATTTTTTAATTTTAATTTTAATTTTAATATTTAATTTTAATTTTATTACTTAATTTTTATTTTTACTTATTTTATTTTATTATATTTTTATTATTTTATCAATTAAAACTAGGATGAATTTTCCTATTACCTTTCGTGGGTAAGTTAATAAAAATTAAAAATTACATTTTCACAATTAAAGCACAACACAAATTTCAGACAATACTTAGAAATGGATTGTCAAAATCGAGCAAATACGGTAAACTTAAAATTTGAGTTTAAAACAAAGAATTTTTTAATATAATTTAAAATTTAAATTAGCTTCAATATTTAACAAATAAACCATAAATATTTGTTTAAATATATAGAAGACATATACTTATTTTAATTACATTTATTACGTTAAGATATTACACTTAAAAATATTTTCTCTAATTAAAAAAAAAATTTCCTATGCAATATGCTCTGGGAGTTCTAATCTATAGGCAACACGATTGATCCTATTCAACAAATCCTTACTTAATTAAATGACAATTACTATAACTGCACAATTAATTTTTAAAAGATTAATCTGATCTTAATATTTATTTTTTTTTTTTTTTTTTTTTTTTTTTTTTTTTTTTGTCAGGAGATTTGTATAATTATGTGTTTGGAAAATACACGAAAACCAAAAAAATATTTTATTTCAATATAATTCTAAATGATCACTTCGCCTTTTAGAGGTACATTTAAAAAAAGTGAGTGTTCATGGGAATTTTGTACAAGGCAGTATCTTTACGTACAGAAATTAAAAAAACAGTAGTTTAAACATAAATATTCATTAATCTAATCATTTGCATTCATCAATCGAATCATATCCAAGTATTTTTTATCTTTCATTTCAATATTGCATCTGTTGTATAACATTATCATGGTGTAGCAAATTTGATGGCCAGCAGTTTATAAATGATCGTTACACGTTAAATCGTAATGAAATACGCTGTATGCTTAAAGTCAACAGTAGAGATACTAATTATTAAATTTTAACTTATAAAATGATGATATTTAATCATAATAAAAAATAGTATTAAGAAGTACTAACAAATTAAATTTATATAAAATAATTAAATTTATATAACAAAATTAAATTTGATGGCCAGCAGTTTATAAATGATTGTTACACATTAAATAGTAATGAAATCCGCTGCATGCTTAAAGTCAACAATATAGAAACTAATTATAAAATTATAATATTTAAAATAATGATATTTAATCATTATAAAAAATAGTAATAAGAAGTATTAACGAATTAAATTTATATAATAAAATAAAATTTGATGGCCAGCAGTTTACAAATGATCATTACACGTTAAATCAAAATGAAAAATTCTGACGGGATTGGCTTGTAGCTCTACTGTCATTTTCTACACACTTAGACTGATTAGGTCGGAACCTACAAATTAACGTGGATTCCGAACCACTAACAAACATCCATGCCTGCCACCGCCAGGATTCAAACCTAAAGCCTGTAGAGCTAGCCAATTCGCCATCAGAAAATCTCTGAATGCTTAAAGCCGCAGTACAGAAACTAATAATAAAAATAGTAATAAGAATTATTAAAAAATTAATTTATATAAAATAATTAAATTTATATACTAAAATATGCATTAATAAATTCAGTATGCGTTTTAATTAATTTTTGTACCATTAAAGTATTTATAAATTTAATTGTTTTTTTTTTTTCATTTCCAGGAAAATATTTCTACCAAGTAAAAGATTATAATTATCCATAATTTGTCTTTGTTAATAAAATTAGAAAAAATATTTAACATAAAATATCAGTAGAAAAGTTATATTTTCTAATTAATCTTAATATATGAATGTCTAGAAATAACTGAATTTGTTTTACATAAAAGGAATGTTAGAAAGGTTTAATTTGACATTCATTGAATACAATGTTATGGTTTTTATAATTCAATTAGTGGTAATACGATATTTTTGCAACTTTGAAAAACATTTTAATAATTATATTTACTGAATATGATTTTTGTTCTTCAATTGGTAGAAGAAATATAATACTCTGTATAAAATTTAATTCTAATTCTAATTAAATAAAAGCAAATGTCTATTTAAAACAACAACAATTTAATATATTTAGAAAAACTTAATTATTAATCATTGAAATAACATATTCTAAGGTATAAGATTACAGAAAATTGAAAACATGAGATTCTAGGAAAAGAGAAAAACATGTTGTTTTTGAGTGATATTATTTAAAAATAATTACTAACTCAGAATAAAGAAAACCTTAAAAAATATTTCTGATCGAGAAGACGTGTTCTATCAAGAAAACAAGAAAATATCTCTTCGAACCAATAAATTCATGAAACTTTATATTTATAAGACTTTTGTTCTGTTTTGTTTTTGTTTTTGTTTTTGCTGTTGATTCTTTAGTAGAATTAACCAATGTTCTTTAATTTGTTTATTATTTAGTAGAATAAACAAATTTGAAGTCGAAACAAAAATTTATATATCTAATTAGTTCAAAATTCATAAAACTTTCATTTCTTAATTTTATTCAAAATTAATGATTCCATATTTAATTATACAAGATCTTCTCTAGTCTTTATAGAATCACTAACAAACATTTAGAAAAATTTATCTTAAGAAGTAATCCATACCTAAATAAAAGTAAGTTCCTCTCTTGAAGAAATATAAAAGTCATAGTGCTTAAATATCGAAAAAGTACAGGAAGCAAAATCTAGTAATTATTGTTATTATTATTTTTATTACCGCCATTATTTTTGATAATCATGCGTAATAAGCGATTAAATATTAAGATAGCACATTTGTGCTGATATCTATAATGTCATCGGCGGGGTAAGTTTCAGTCATCCATAACGAAAATAAAATGACCATTCGGATCATTACTAGACTACATAAAGAGTGGGAACAAAACATGTGAAAGCCATTACGCAGGAGGCTGCTACTGGCCAGCATTCAGCAACCACAGCGATTCTAGTGTCTCAAGCTTCTATCAACAGGGAACTGAACTCAGTTATATCTAACAGACTGCAGAAATCAATTCCATTTTGAAATGAATTGCTTTTCCGCGACGTGTTTAAATAGGAGGCAGAAAACGTGTAAATAAACGCGTTCTTTTTCTTTACTTTACTTAACGACCTATGAAATAACAATTAAAATTACGAAATGAGGCAATATTATCTAAGGCATCTTTGATAGCTGAATTAATTTAGTAGTTTTTATGGCATCCCTGCTGCACAGTGAGGTTTTAATGAATTCTAAAGAACATACTAACAATGATCGGTTTCTGTATTCTATAGTAGTCTTATTCTGAGTCTGGACTATGCCCAATTATACGACCGAGTACATCCCAATCAGATAGAGGTCTATGAAGACTGCTTTTGTGTTTGCAATATTCATTGATCATTCAGTTATTATATCTAACATCTATTAAATGCATTCGAAATCTAATGGAGAATTTCCATTTATTCCATTATGCAGATGGTTTTGTCAAAGAGTCTCCAATCAACCCTCATCTTGTAAACACGAGTATCATGAATATTAATTTTGGCCTGCTACTCTCGCTTTTTTTAATAATGCAAAATCTCTTTATTTTATTTTATTGACAGTTCTCTTATTTTATTTACTGTTTACAAGTAAATCTCTTTATTTTATTTACTGCTCTATTTTATTTCCTGCAAATTATCTTTATTTTTGTTTTGCTGTTCATTCATTACTTAAGTAGAATAAACAAATTAGAAGTCGAAACAAAAATTTATATATCTAACTTAGTTCAAAATTCATAAAACTTTTATTTCCTAATTTTATTCAAAATTAATGACTCCAACTTGAATTATACAAGATCTTCTTCATTCTTTAAAGAATCTGTAACAAATATTTAGAAAAATTAATCTTTAAGATGTAATCGGAACCTAAATAAACCTAAGTTCTTCACTTGAAAAAATATAAAAACCATAGCGCTTAAATATCGAAAAAGTGCAGGAAGCAAAATCTAGCAATTATTATTATTATTATTTTTATTACCGTCATTATTTTTGATAATCATGCGTAATAAGCAATTAAATATTAAGATAGCACATTTGTGCTGATATCTATAATGTCGTCGGCGGGGTAAGTTTCAGTCAACCATAACGAAAATAAAATGACCATTCGGATCATTGCTAGACTACATAAAGAGCGGGAACAAAACATGTGAAAGCCATTACGCAGGAGGCTGCTACTGGCCAGCATTCCGCAACAACAGCAATTCTAGTGTCTCAAGCTCCTATCAACATGAAACAGAACTCAGTTATATCTAACAGACTGCAGAAATCAATTCCATTTTGAAATGAATTACTTTTCCTCGACGTGTTTAAATTTAATGCAGAGAACGTGCAAATAAATGCGTTCTTTTTTTTTACTTTACTTAACGACCTATGAAATAACAATTAAAATTACGATTTGGGGCAATATTATCTAGATATTATCTAAGGCATCTTTTATACCTGAATTAATTTAGTAGTTTTTATGGTATTCTTACTGCACAGTGAGATTTTAATGAATTCTAAAGCACGTACTACTAACAATGATTGGTTTCTGTATTCTATAGTAGTCTTATTCTGAGTCTGGACTATACCCAATTATACGACCGAGTACATCCCAATCAAATAGAGGTCTATCAAGACTGCTTTTGTACTTGAAATATTCATTGATCATTCAGTTATTATATCTACCATCTATTAAATGCATTCGAAATCTAATGGGGAATTCCCATTTATTCCATTATGCAGATGACTTCGCCAAAGAGTCTCCAATCAACCCTCATCTTGTAAACACGAGCATCATGAATATTAATTTTGGCCTGTTACTCTCAATTTTTTTTAATAATGCAAAATCACTTTATTTTATTTACTAGAAAAAATAACTGCCATATATAAATGTGTAACTATCGAAAGCATAATTAATGATATTCATGTGGTAATATTTGCAATTGCGGTTCCAGTTTTTTGTAGCCCATTATCAAATTAAATTTAATAAGATCATTAGTTAATATGAGTTCGTAGACATATTTTACACAGTTTATTTAAATTAGGTGCTAAAGAATTTTTTTGCATTGATAAAGAGTACACAATACGAAGAAGAAAGAAATTAGTAAATTTATATTACTAATCAATTTCAACTCTTGCAAAATCATCGAGTATTACAAACTTAATAGATCATTAGTTCTTTTTCTTAATGTAAACGTATGTCGCCTTCTTAAAAAGGTACCTTGTTTGTGATGGACGCTGTGCAGACTTTTTTTTGGGGGAAGAGGGATTATCAAAAATATATATATATTTTTTTTTTCGTTTTTGTTTTTAAAAGGCAATAATATATTGATCCGATGAGCTAGATTCTTGGCTCACTTGATATTGGGGTGCATTAAATATACCCTTTGAACCAGAACATCTGAAGACCACTGGTATTTTCTAAAAGGATCCGAGTGATAAAGAATATCTGATGATATCTTCTGACATTTTAATGTATCAAAATTATAAAAACAGCTTAGAGCTGTAGCAGATGTGAATGATTTGTATATTTTTTCATGCGTTTGCAATATTAAAAATAAAATAGGGCCGTTTACACCAAAATTAATATTCCTGATTTACGATGACCGGTTTACAAGACGATTATTGTTTGGAGACTCTTGGACTAAATCGTCCACATTATGGAAAGAATGGCAATACTACACTATCTGGAAGAAAGTGACGGGACACTCCTCGAAAAGTAGAAAAGTCGACAATACAGCTGACGCATGCGCAATAATAGGTATCACGTGTCAGCCATATCCTATAAATACTCTGTGGAGTCGGCTAGAGTTGTTTTTTGTCAAGATGCCGCCACGGGAAGAGTTGTCTGAGTTCGAGAAAGGTGTGTTGGTTGGATTGCATCTTGCCGAGGTGTCAATTAGGGAGATATCCCGTCTCCGTAACTGCTCAAAATCAACTGTAGCACGTGTTGTGTGTCGCTACAAGACTGAGGGACACTGTCAGAGCAAACCCCGAAGTGGACGACCTACAGTTCTCACCAGCAGGGACCGGCGGGTGCTCGGCAGGGAGATTCGAAGTAACCGTCAAACATCCATGGATAACATCGCTAATGAGTTTAGGCAAGCCACAGGTGTGCCCGTTCCGACCAAGACTCTTCGTATCGAGGCCCATAAGTTAGGTTATACGGACGTTCGGCGGCCCATAAGCCTTTGATTACGAAAACCAACAAGAAAGCGCTCCTTCGATGGGCCAAAGACCACCGTACTTGGACTCTGGATGACTGGAAACTCGTCCTTTGGAGTGACGAGTCACGATTTACCCTTTTCCGTTCCGATGGACGTGTTTAGGTATGGCGTTTACCAGGAGAACGCCTTTTGCCCGAGTGTGTCGTCCCAACTGTAAAGTTTGGTGGAGGAGGATTGATGGTATGGGCCTGTTTCTCCTGGTATGGGGCTGGCCCACTGGTGAAGGTTGATGGTGCGATGAATGTCGATAGATACTGCGATATTCTCGACAATCATGTCCTTCCTACCTTGTGGGCAACGTACGGTATGGATGATTGTTGGTATCAAGACGACAACGCAACATGCCATGTTGCAAGGAGGACTCTTGATTGGTATACGAACAACAACGTTAACCGCATGGAGTGGCCGGCGCAGAGCCCAGATGTTAACCCAATTGAACATCTCTGGGACGAATTGGACCTTCGGTTGAGGGCCTGCACCTCACTCCCCAGAAGCAAGCCTGAACTATGGAACTTCCTGTTAAACATTTGGAAGGAAATTCCTCTTGCCACTATGGCTAATTTAGTGGAAAGCATGCCCAGTAGAGATGCAGCTGTGATCGCAACCAAAGGAGGCCCTACCTCCTATTAATTTTAATAAATATGGGTTTATGTCGTTATAGTGTCGTGTCCCGTCACTTTCTTCCACATAGTGTACATTATATTTCGACATAAAATCTGAATTATCAATTAAGTAAATAATAAAATAAATTAATTAATAAATTTAATTCGATAAAATTTCTGAATGATTAATTAAGTAAATAATAAAATAAATTAATTAATAAATTTAATTCGATATAAAATCTGAATGATCAATTAAGTATCTCAATCAATCAATCTCTCAAAACAATATAGAAACACATCTATAAAATTGTACTGTGCCGTTGCCTAAACTCAGAATGAGATATTTATGACATTTCTACTTTATAAAAAAATAAATAAATAAATCTATACCAACGTGAGTGATATATCTAGAGTGCTTTTTATTCCTTCTATATTTTATAACAGTATCAGTTTTCCCTACATTGTTTCATTTTCTTTAAGAATACATTCCATGTTTCATTAATAGATTCAAATAAATGTATCCAGAGAAAAACGTTTCCATATCGAAGAAATTTACTAGAGTAGGATTTTACATTAACAAGATTAGCTTTTTAACTAGGTATTTCGCAATAAAAGTTGCTATTATCATAGCAAAATGTAAGAGAAAATGCACAAATGATATCATGGTGATCATAAAGGGAAAAAATTTAATAAATGAAGAAGATACTTTTATAAAATAGTATTATAAAGATTCTCATTACTATCTTAATATTTTTTAAACTATTTGAATTATTTATTTATTTTGTAAAAGTGACACAAAGTTAATATTTCATATAACATCAGATGTGAATGATTTTATTTTTGTAATTAAATAAAATTATATGATTTTCTACTTCGATTTATATATATATATATATATATCAATTATTTATGATTTAAACAGACTATCGCTTTTAATTTTTTGGTCTATAATTATTTAATTGTTTTTCTTTTCGTATGGGTAATATGCATTATTATTATTACGATGTTTCATTATTATTATATGTTGCAACATTATCATTATTATGTTGTATTATTATTATATGTTGAAACAATATTATTATACTGTTGCAATATTATTATAATGAATATATATTATTTTATTTTGAAATCCATAGAATAATATACTATTTAACAAAAAAAAAATTTAAAATGGTGATATAAATTATTAGTAAATTTATTTTTAAACGAAACATGTTAACTCACATAAATTCTAATTAATATTTATTAGTAAAATCTAGGAAAGTTAAGTTTAATTCCTTTATTAGTTAATCATTAATTAATTTTCGTATTTGAACTCTTTAAGAGCTCAAATAAGAAAATAATGCGAAACAACTAACACATTGAAGTTCTTAGAAACCTAATTTTAAAATAATAAATAAAGCAAATTAATTAATAAATAAATTATAAATCACATATAATGCACATTAATTTATTTAATCAATAAAGTATAAATCACATATAATACACACTAATTTATTTAATCAATAAATTATAAATCACATATAATAAAAGAACAAAAGTTTACAAAAATTTATTTTTATCTTAAACCACATTTTACTTTAATGATTACAAAAGTTTTGTAGAAATTTTTGTGCAACTGCTGAATAGACTTTATTGCTAGATATGTTATATTAAATGAAATCGGAAGATAATTAAAAGACAGAGGTCTTCTGAGTTTCCAATGAAATTAAACCCTTTTACCGCTGAAATTCAGACAGCTATCAAATAAAACAACACTTGAGTGTTTGGATAGGAAGGAGGAAGTTTTAATATAAATTGTTGTGAAAGTAAAAAGAATTTAGAGAAGGAAAGAGAAAATAAAAGAAATTCGGAGTGGAGTAAAAGCTAAAAGACCAGCACCTCACAGTTATCAAGGTTCATTTACTTATAGGAAATGAATATAACTACGACTGGCAAAAGTTTTATTTACTGTGAGTGGGTTAAAGAAAAGATGTGGAAGAAAAAATAGAAGGCTCATAAAAGTAAATAGAAAGCTGATTAGCTCTTAGATATATACGATTTATTCTGAATTGCATTATTAGGATTTTTGGTGTTAATATTTTTTTTGTTAGGAATTCTACCAGCATTAAATCACTTCTTATTTATCATTGTATATATAAATTTCAAAATCTAACTTGAATTTTCAGCAAATGTTATTAATATGACGAAAAATGCGATAAAATGAGAAAGATAAACATTGGATTGAAGAAATTTCACAATTAAATTGTTTCCTTATGAAAATGAAATTTATAAGAATTTATTAATGCTGCAGAAAATCACAGCTATAAGAACGATAATCAAAAGAAATTTTATTTTGTTCTACACTGCGTAAAAAAAGTAGAAGGACACTTGATTTTGTAACAATAACCGAAAAATATTTTATTTTTACTAAAATTTTTTATTAGAGACATTTTACAAATATTTTAAAAATACAATTTTAACATCAGAATTATGATATTCAAACATAAAATATTAATGGCAACAAAAATAGTTTCTCTTTTTAGAAACTTTGTAAAAAAAGTAGAAGGACAGCATTATAATGAATGAAAAAATAGTGATTTTAATAAGGAATGTTCTTCCCATTGGCCTTTATAACTTCAAATATTCTGTTTGGAAGTGAATTGTATAGAGATTGAACTTCTGTTTGACAAAAATTGTCCCACAAGTCATTCAATGCTTCTCGAAGCTGAGTTAGCTAATCAAATTGCCTTCTATCAGCATAAACTCGACGAACTAGCATTGCCCAGATGTTTTTCACTATATTAAGGTCAGGAGTTTTGGTTGGCCATGGTAAAACATCCACATTATTTGTTAGGAACCAATTTTTGACTCCAGTCGCGGTGTGAATGAAAGCGCCGTCTTGCTGAAACTTCCACTCTTCACCCCCAAGTCAGAGCCATAAGATAGAAGCTCGAATTCATCACTTGAATGTAGTCTGTATGTTTTTGCCTACCATTTAAGAAAACCAGACTTGTTCTTCCTCCGTATCCAACAGCCAACCAAACCATTAAACTCCCTCCTCCCATTTGTCGTGTTGAATAGTATTCGTCTTCATTCCCCAGACAATGCCAGTAGTGCTGATATCCGTCTGGACCGTCGAAGTTAAATTTCTTTTCATCGGAAAATATCACAGAAGTCCATTCTGTAGTCCAGGACATGTGCTCTTAGCCCACACTAAACGGTTATCAATGTGAGCTTGTGTCCACTTAGGATGATGTTTCCGTTTTTTGAAAATGAATTTTTTAGATCTTTTAATATAATTGTAAACTTC
Source organism: Caerostris darwini (assembly GCA_021605075.1). Lineage (NCBI taxonomy): Eukaryota > Metazoa > Arthropoda > Arachnida > Araneae > Araneidae > Caerostris > Caerostris darwini. The sequence goes on from BPLQ01004544.1 coordinate 3,321,094, forward strand.
TTTGTTTCGTCACATGATTACGTCCTGCTTGATTTCTTGCCTTTGAAACACTTCCTTTGCTCTTCTTAAGCACACGAACAGGTTTTCGTTCATCAGGTGGTGTTAACTTTTTCGGTCTACCAGTCTTCTTTTTCTTTCCATTTTTATAAGGATTTCTGATAAAGTTTGAAACTGTATTGGGGCTCACCTGCAACAATCGAGCAAACTCTCTGACACCTTTACCATCATTTTGACATGCGGAAATTTGGCCTTTTTGAAAATCGTTCAAAGGTATTCCTTTAGGCATTTCTGAGAACGGAGAAACAGCGTAACTTTTAAATAAATTAGATTTTTTTGACCGAAAAGGATAAAACAAAGTACAAAATCACTATTTAACTAAAGAACAACTCACTAAATTAAATATATTAGCAAGTGTCCTTCTACTTTTTTTTACGCACCGGAAATTATATCTACTAATTTTATTATTAATATTAATAGTAGATGTTTAATTTTTGCCTAAAATGAAAAAAAGGGTCATTAAACTAAATCTGCATAAATATCTGGTAGTTAGGAGAAAATAAGAGATATTAATTGGCAAAAAAACACTGTCCTTCTACTTTTTTTACGCAGTGTATTACTGAAGCCAATTTTTCTATTTATGAAATCATGTTTTATTCAGTAGACAGCTACAGTAGATGAGTATAGATGAACGCAGTAGTAACCGCAGTATATGAATTGATCCTTAACTGAAAAACACTAATTAAAAATAGAATGATTTTAATAATGTTGTTCTTCATTTAAGGATCAACTCCTCTATTCTAGTTGTTCTGATTTTTCTGGAATAATTTATGTTGGAGAGAAATATTCTGATAAATGTCGACATGAATGTATTAGATCAAAAACTTAATCAATAAAACCAATTATTTTTAATTCTGTTTCCCACAAAATCTAATGAGTAAATCGAGAATTAATTCCAAATGCTTTGGATCAATATCTTTATTAATATTTTTATCGATAAAACTTTCTTTTCTAATAATTTTTAAAAATTTATTAATCAATAGTCATTAGAATATCCATGTCCAGACTTGAATTTTGATATAATTAATCTGACATGTATATTTTTAACTTGTACAATTACTTGATTTAAATTTCTGTAAAAAGAATATTTTTCTAATATAATTAATTACAAACTGCCTTTGTTATAGCACCGGTATCAGAATACATCAGGCTCAATTTTGACTAAGACATTAAATATGAGCATTTCTTATCGTTGGACAATCTGGATGGTATTTTGTCATGGTGTCTTACATAAGGTACACAAATGAGAGATGGCTAGCACTGAAAATTTTTCTATTGGGAAAGAATCTCCTTTTACTTGGCAATGGATATTCATGTTATATTTTAAGAAACACAAATCTCTGAATGCAACCTATTATATACCTACTATTAATATTATAAAAGGAATAGAAACAGTATGCTTTTACTGTAATAAAAATTAAATCAGTATAATTTCACACTTATATGAAATAGAAAATAACATCATGGACTAACAGATATGATCGGCATTGTTAAGTTTCAGTGAAATTATATGTATATTACTTTTGTTAACTTAATTAAAAAGAAGTATAAGTAACAACTGTAAGACTGCCCAAATAAATGTTTTGATGAAATTATTCTCAAGTAATAACATTAAACTCAATATTTATTCATTAGAAATCAATTTTTCATCATTTAAAAACCAAACATGCGTTTGATGAAATTGTTTCACCAGTAAGAATCGCCTGCTTTATGCATCAACAGGACAAGAAGAGTTAATAAATAAGGTTTGGATGTAATTTAAAAAAATACCAAGAGAGTTCCAAATGCTTTTGCAATGCATCAAAAAATCCAAAAAACAAATTGAACTTCTAAATGTGATAGCTTTTAAGTTATGCTGGAACACACAGACAATATATATATATATATATATATATATATATATATATATATATATACATACATATATATAGATAGATATAGATAGATAGATAGATAGATTGATGATTTTATATTGTTAAAAAATAAATTTTAATTTTTCCATAGAGGACTTATTTAATTTCCTTTCATTTAAATTATTAAGCTAGGCATAAAAAGAAGCATTGCATTTAATCTTTCTAACATTCTAATCAAATTTCCTCTGTCCTGACTATTATTGAAAATATATAAAATGAAATAGTTTTAAGTAAATAATTAAAAATAATTGTGTTGTTGATACTCAAATTTTCCAACTGACAAGTTATATAGCGTAATGCATCATAACTAAAATACAATCTCTTTGTGATCAATGATCTATTTTTACTTATAATATGTTTATTTTAAAGTTCATTGACTTGTAGCTTGAAAATTTGTCTTACCTCCTCATCACAAATTCCGATTGGAATCAACATTACGAATTCTACTTCATACTTTCAATTAAGTCATTTAAGCGTTCCCCTCCAAACCAAATGCGCAAGTGCTTCATGCAAATTACCCTCGTCTTATATCTAGCAGAGCATCGAGTATAATGATAATTTATTCTACTTAATATCGCACAGAACGCAAATCTAATTATTTATTAATGTGGTGTGGAAGCATTCTAGCAGCATTCATTTCCTAGGTGGTGTGGAAGTGGATGCCCGTCATCACATCCTATATCACAGTGTGGGTATTTAAATGGTGTGATGATTTTTCCTCAGTTGATTTATTAAAGATTCGGTACTCCAAACATTTCCTAATACATGGGAGTCTGTGAATGTGAAATGTGTCATCGCTGTTGTACGGTCGACCAAAGCTTTTAAGTAAAATATATTTCCTTATATTCTAATCGTGATTTATTGGTCTGTTCTTTGATTTATAATCACTTTTCGGTTTTGTTACAAATGTGATGTAATGGAATTGTCTGCGACAATAATAAGTTTTTTACGGAAAAAGACGGAAATATTTTATTATTTTTATATTATTTTGAACATTTAATTTATGGTTGACTTTTCTACTTTAATTAGATTGAAATACATACAGAATGTTTCAGCAACAGATTTACAAACTTTTAATAGGGGTAAGGTACACTTAGACGACGTGGAATCACAAAGTAATATTGTATCGAAAATAGGTAGATGGCGCTGTACGGTTGCGGGAGTTCCGAGCGTTTATTTCACACGCTGAAGCAGCGATAGGATTCTATATTGTATGGAGGATTCTACATACGGCGAACTAGGAGATATGCAAGTTCAGAATTACAGAACTGCGTAATATAATGAGGGAGCAGCGTATCGCTTGCACCCGCAAGGATATCTGATGAGACATATTCCCAACCACAGTCTCTTTGAACACCTACACAAACGGTTATCTGAAAAGGGTTCTTTATAGCGACCGTTCATGAGTCATAAATAAGCAATACTGATTCTGGACAAAGAGTAAACTCTACTAGTTCAAGTATTCGAGCGTACCATGGCAGGATATAGTACACCATGGTAGGATATAGTAGACCATGGTAGGATATAGTAGACCATGGTAGGATATAGTAGACCATGGTAGGATATAATACACCATGGCAAGATATAGTACACTAGGCAGGATATATCGTTCCAGTATGCAAAAGATTCTGCACCAAAATGCCAAGCATCTGTTGTTCACTTTTTTACAGTTGACCATTTTACTTTTGTTGTTATGCATTGAATAATAATTTGATTGACTCGCATGATGCCCTTTCATTCTTGGTGTTTTCTGTGTACACTACAGCTTCAAGAAATAATTTGTATTGGCCCTGTATCCTCTAGAAGCCCTGTTGAAGTTTCTAAACCTGGTGCTGGTACACACTGCATTTTATTAAGTATGAGCATCCGCAAAATTATCTTCAATAATACATTATTAAATTTTTATTTATTTATTTTTTCTAACACTGATCACGGTGACATTACTTATTCTTCACTAAGATGGCTAAGACTAAATATAAGCACATTTAACATGACCTACATTATACCATCGGACAGAGAAGGATATCTGCTACAGTAGATACACGAAAGAGGGGCGTAATTCCTTGTTGCTAATATTAGAATTTATTTAATTTTAATTAGTATTTTACTACAATTCCCTTTTTCACTTATTTGGTTGTATACTGCACTTAATTACCTGAAGAAAATGTTTAGTACATCATATAAAGGTTTTGAAAATATTATTTTTCTTTTCTAACATCGAGCAGTTTATTTGAGGACATTTGACGTTGATACAATGACAAACCTGATTTGTAGCACTTTCATCTCTACACAGAAACCACCATTGGAAATGACTGCTCTACATTCCGAATTTTAAACTGGAAGAGTAGTATTCTCTAGGAGATTTTAATGGTAACTATTCAACACCTGAATGTGGTGTACAATTTTTCCCACATCAAGAGATATAGCATTCATGTTCCCAGGAGAAAGAATGTATACCCTTTAAGTGCATAATAACAACCTATCACTCAAATCAGACAGCAGATAAGCAGTATCTTGAATATTTATACTACAACAATTAGTGTTTTCTAATGAAAAAAAACTGTCACTCATATCTGACAGTAGTTAATCAGTGTCATGGATAATGAGACCTCATGAAATTAACGATTGTCTGTACGGCCTTCACAGGTCAAAACAATTACAGATGAGATATGAACTACGCCATGAGTTGTTGCATCGTGATTAGTGATATACCATGAGCTGAGGAAGTGTCGTCTCCAATGAGAAGTGAGGGAAGCTGACCTCCCCTCTGGACAGATTTCCTTAAAGGAAGGTATTTTTAGAGAAGAAGTGAGTTCTGCGACGAGTCGACATGAAGTGTTGTTTTTCTTTTTTTCTAAAAGTGATTGAACAGGCTGGAGATTCCGACTGTTTACAAAGTGAGCCCCTTGTGGGTATATCACAGCGTGTAATGATTAAGGTCTGCTGCAGACCGGTTCATTAGATTCTTCGTAAACTCGAGAACTCAGGAAATATCAGTAATTGTAGTGAACTGTATTTGTGAATCCTGAAAGTGGCCCTCTTCTAGAAGCCGTTATAGGTTTAATTTAGGATGAGATGTTAAAGTGGTATTTGGAAATACCAGAAAAAAACATTAATCAATCTAAGTGCCTATGAGAGACAATTAAGTGCCTATGTCGCAATTTCAAATTTGATCTGCTTGATATTGAGAGCTGTATTACACCAACGGAAACCAAATTTTTGTTCGTAAGAAAGTCACTGTTTACTATAATGCCGGGGGAGATATTGTCATATCCATATATATATATCCATATTGCCATATCCATTGCCATATTTATTAAAAAATTTTATAATATGTTGGTTAATGATTCAAAATAAATGTTAATGAAAAATATGTCGATGAAATTTCAAAACCATTTTGACCTTTATTTAAAAATGATGCTAATGTTATAAACTTTAAGACAATTTAATCAACTGTGTTATATCTAAATTAATTACATTAATCAAAGACTATGAAACATTTTAAGGATAATTAAAACAGTAAATAATTTATATGTTCTCTTTCAGAATGTTCAATATCCTCTTACGATAATATTAATCTATGTATCATATTAATAAATTAAATATGCCAGTTAAAGGTAATTCTTCCTTTAGAGTAACTAACATTAATTATGAATAACTGGAGTAGTCAATTAAATGCAAGCTGAGCATGATTAAGATTGTAATATAGCTACTGTCATCGTACTTTCATTTGGTATAATAAACATTTCTAGTAAGTTTTATTATCTTGTATAATTAATAAATGTTATATCTAGGAAGATTCATTTTTACTATGTATTCCATAAGGAATAGTTTTTGTTACCATTATTTTAATAGTACAAAGATTGAATTATAATTTTGAATTAAGAAAAATTGAAAAAATTAATTATTTTTAATAAAATGACAGTTTAAAAGACGTTATTTCATTTTCTATATAAATTGTATTCTGTTTTTAAATTATGCATATTACAGCAGAAATTTAATAAATTCATAATAAACTAAATGAATTTTATATTTATTATTTATTAAAATAGAGTTAAATTTTTATTTATTTAAAAGGATCCCATTTATTAAATGAAAACTTTTTATTTATATTAAAAGATATGCCAAGAAGAAAATGAAAATATTTTATTTTCAGATTTATTAAAAAATAGCATTCATTCATAATATAAATGAGCAGTTCTTATGAGCACATAGCATACTTGACAGAATAAAATGTTTTTTTTTTATGTATTTATAACAATCTTTAGACAATAAAGCAATTATTCCAAGTAAAATTTTATTAAATATTCAATTATATATTTTCCCTAAACAATAAAAAACACATTATTTCCATTTAATTATTAGACAGACAGTTACAAATTATATAAATGGTATTGTGAAGTAATTGGTAAGATTAATCATTTCAAATGTAGTATAGAAATTCATAAAAAAATTTCCATTTTATAATGTTACGTCTTTTTTTTCCAATGCACCTGGCAAACAGACATGGACGTCTTGGATGCCTTAAAGCAAGCGCTGCACAGACGTTACTCACTTTGCATTACCCAGGGGGCGCATGTAACTTGAAGATAAGCCACGGACGCGGAGCAACAATGTCCCCGCAACGCTCTACGATCATATTAGACCGGTACCTACGGTTCAAAGTGGATTCCGAACCATGGCATTGTCGGGACTCGAACCCGAAATCTGTGGTACCGAGCGCTAGCCACTCGGCCATTCAGGCCCCTAATATGTTACGTTAGAATATACGAAAGAATCGGAATATATACTTGAAGAACGTGCATGAACAGCAAAGCATCAAAAATATTTTAATGTACCGTAATTTCCTACATATAATACGCAGTCGCAATTTTCGAAGGTGCAAAAAACCATTCAAGTATAATACGCAGTGACATATAATTCGCAGGCAATGACCACCTGTTCATTCATTTCGTTTAAAATATCAGGTTTCAATAAAGTTCCGCTTTTTATACTTATGATTGAGCATAAAAGTTTACAACTTTTAAAAGCCTTTTCATGTTTCAAACCCTGTTTCCTACGTCATAATATGAAATATTAACATATATACGTATTTAAAAGTATTAAGTGTATTAGAACCATATTATAAGCAAAATAAAAGTGCTCCTTCCTCATATTTCATGAAAGCAAAACCAGTAGAAATGTAATAAATAGTAACTTCGAACAAATAATGATCATTTTAAAGATATAAAAACATTGGAAATTAAAAATACTTTTAAAACCTTACTATTTAAAAGAGCATAGTTATTTTTTTATTATTAAATTTCGTTGATTTGTAATTTTTAGAATGGTTATAGATGTAAAAAAATCTTGATCAATGTAATTCAGAAATTAGTTTGACCTTCTGAAATATGAATTTAATTATTTCATTACAGTCTATTTTCCTTCATCTGTGGAATATTGGTATATGATGTTCATTACTTATGCCTCATTTTTTACAATCACCACAATTTTACAATATGTGCAAGCTACCCTTTTTCTATTACTTTTTTTGCATAAAAAACTGTTTATTTAATGCTGGTTAATGTTTTTTTTTCTGTGTTCGGAAAAAAACATTTTTCATGTGTTTTTTTTTAATTAATTTTTACGAATTTTTTAATTAATAATTTGCTTATAAATAAAAAACAATTTCCGAGAAAAATTTCACGGACTATACGAACTGACCTATAGGCTACACTAAGAAATCCTAAACTTTTTAGCATATAATCTATGGTAATATGGTTTGGTCTCTATGTAATAATAGGTAACAAGTTAGGTAAATACAGATGCTAAAATAGAAACTGATATTTTTTTTTTTTTTTACTAATAAGCAAATTAGACTGGTTTTTAATGCAAGATCTATAAACTATTCCGCACATCATATATTTTACTTTGACGATCTTATTGTTGGTGAGGAAACACTCTGAAAATTGGAATCATATTTAAGCTTACTTATTATATTAAAATCTACACCTGTGTCCAGATTAGAGAGCAAATAGAGTGAGAGACACATAAAAAAAATTCCTCAAGTCTAGACGGATCTCGGGACAGTAATAGCCTTGCAATTTGTGAAACGAGGTAGGTTTAAAGTCACACTAGCTGAGATTGGTATTGTGTTCAGCTTCAAAGTATTTTCGTGTTGCCAAAACACGGCGTAGAATGAGATGATTGTACTAGTATTTCAAGGACTGAATTTCGAATTTCAGAGTAGTTCCTTTATAAAGGTTTCCTTTTCACTTATGTCAAATCCTATTATCTGTTGCGTTTTAAAAAACATTCGGATAAATTTTTTTCGATGAATATATTCGATTTAATATTTTCGATGAACGTGATGAGAACAAGTCTATAAAAACTAGCTGATCAATATATTAAGCATAATACTTTGATAAATACAGTATAAAGCAATGAAATACAATATACGATAGTATAATAATCAACAAAATATATGCCACTATTTTAATCAACATATAATATACTTAGAGATTCTACATCAATTTGACATTAATAGTAGATAAATATGTTCTCTTAATGATTTTCAAGAAGAGCTAAATCTTATTTATGTAATAAGCGAGCATTGCCAAAATAGCATATTAAACCGACATGCTTATGACAAAATACTTCTGAAAAATTTACTTTGGCCAATCTATTTTATTTTCCCTTAGCTGGGTGCTGGTTAGTATCTAACTCATAATCTTTCGGTGTACTGTTTTGGCTCAATTTCAAGCAGCGTTCTTACAAATCGAACCATGGTTAAGCTCTTTTATCTTAAGTTGATGTCTATTTTCGCAAAATATGATGACATTATTTTCATTTAAACTCCAATACCAATCCAACAATAAAAAGCATAGAATTTTATATTAATTTTTATGCTGAAACAGTCAAACAGTTTATTTTATAAAAAAAAAAATCATATTACTTATATATTGTTACATAAAGTTGCATAATTATATGTGGTAGCGCAATACACAATAACATGCCTAATGACCGGAGAAGTTCCCGGAGGGTAACACATGGAGTTTTCAATTTCAGAGAGCTTTGTTCGAAAACCCCACAAGCAATACCGAAATTAAAGGTCCCTTGTCTCTATCGGATATGGACACGGAGTATCCGTTAGCCATAAAGTCCTTTTATTGGTATTCGAGAATATTGTAGAATGTTGCAAACATACCAGTTTCTCAATTGCTGTTGTTGATTACAAATAGCGGTGACATAATTTGGATGCAATGTAGGAAGTTCCTTGTGGTACGTACTGATTACCGCTAAATATTCTATCTACCTGCAATTTACTTGGAAAATAATATTAGGATAAAATACTTGACATTTAACAGCAACTATTGTCTAATGATATTCCAAATTTAATCCATAGAAATAATTATGTGTTAATTTTAAAATATTCAGACATTTTTATTATCTATTCGTAAATATCAACCACATTTTGTTATACACTTCGATGGGATTCGTGATATATATATAACGTGCCCACCAATGAATAAAGAAGAGCCATTTCTTTCCTAAAGACTTTTCGTAATTGTCTCACTGTCCCGTCATATGGGAGAAACCCGTAAAATCCAACCATGCAGCCTGGTTGTAATTGCGAGTTATTTATACACTTTTCTAATCACCATAGAATCCAACCTCTTCTCAAAGCTGACTATAACAGGCATTACAAAAGATTCGATTTAGAGTCTAGCTTCATACTAGCTGCGAATTTACCACTGAGCCATGAGTCCGGCTTAAGCAGATATTAAATTTAAATCAACAATTACTTTACAAAATCTAATATAGTTTAGCAATTCTGTAGTTTATCAATACATATTCTTTTAAACAAGTGCATTTACAATTTCGCAATTTTAATGATCTTATTTGTTCATATGACCTTAAATTTTATCACTTCAAGAAAAATACTAGTTAATATCAATAAATCAATAAATATCCTTTTTAAACAAGTGCTTTTAAAATTTCACAATTTCAATTACTTTATTTGTTCATGTGATTTTAAATTTTATCACTTCAACTAACATACAGGTTAATTTTTTAACAGATTGTTGGTCAGAAGAGAGCAATTAATCTAATTTAACCTTCAAGCATCTTTTGAAAATAAGCGGATTTTACTTCTACTTCCCTACAAGGTGATGCTTCCCAGAGGGATAATGATGCAGTTTTCTACCGAAGAAAGTCATTATGTGAGTTACCATTTCTATCCAAAATTACTTTAAAATTTCTATTAAAATTTTTAGGGTCTTGCAAAAACAGAATTTAGCATCATCGGATTGCTTATTTTTAGGTTTACAAGTTTACAAATACTAAAGTAAAGAAGAAAGAGATAAATCACTTCTTTAAATCTGTATGAACTATATATTAAATGTTTCAAAATAAACTGTTTCAATTGCTTTAAACATAGTTTGAATGCCTTTCAATCTGTATTACTGGTTTACATATATATATTAAAATTCCATTGATATGAAACTCAAAATGTTGGAAATAAAATCTGTATATTAGATTTAAATTGATTAGAAGAGTGTAAAAACTTTTTATACATACATACATATTTTTGTTATTTTTTATGATTTGTCAATCGATTTGAAAATCTATTCGTGATATTAAAATTTAATTTATACTTATCATTTTTAAAATTTTATTTGTCTAACTCTAACGAAAAGATTCAATACAATAAGCAACTATTTAAGGTAGGCCAAAATTAATTAATGAGATAAAGTCGTTAAAAATTATATAAACGTAAAAAAATATTATAAATTTAAATTAATTTTTGCATGCAAACGAAAATTTTAAAGTTACAGAATAAAAATTTTATTCTAAAAAATTAATAAACACGCTTTACATTTCACAAGATAAATTTGTAATGATATAAATAAATTATTATGCTTATTTAAGTCGTAAGTATACTAGTTCTAGATTCTTATTAACAAAAATAAATGTCATGTTTTAAATTAAACACTTAATTTATTTTATGTAAAACAAAATATATTAAAACACAAAATATTCAGAACCATAATTTTAATGTCTGCATATATAATTCTTCTTTCAAGGACGTTAATTGAATAAAATTGTGAATTTTTAATTTCTGCTACTCGCTAATTAATACTTAAGAAGATGCAGTTACAGTTAATAAATGCAAAAAAAAATAATAATAATGATATGAAAACACAATTTTATTTAAAAATGCAATTCGGAAAAATGAAAAACAATACATCTCGATTGTGTATGTGTCAAATGGATTGCTAAAATTTGAGAAAAATTTCAAAACACAGAGAAAAAAGGAATCTTCCCAAATTCTAGGTTTCTTTAAATGAATTCTTGCCTTCTATCGGATTCTCTGATAGACGCTTATTCAAATAGAAATTAGCATTTTTATTGAAGTTTTTGGTGTATTGGAATAATTCGTCAATAACGTTCTGGGAGAATGAAATCACTTTCGACGTTTTGTAGGGATGTTCGATGTAAGGACAGCGAAATGAAAAAATTCGATATCGTGAATATATTCTTTCAAAGATTCTTGGTCTGCGTATTGTTGATAAACTCGAATGGTTTATGAAAGTAAAAAAAAAAAAATTTACCATGAAAAAGATATTACCAACAAATGCAGCTAAAAGTTGGTATACATTTTATAATAAAAAATTGGGCCTGAATGGCCGAGTGGCTAGCGCTCTGGCGCTCTGTACCACAGGTTTCGGGTTCGAGTCCCGGCGGTGCCATGGATGTTGTAGTGGTTCGGAATCCACTTTAAACCGTAGGTCCCGGTCGAATATGATCGTAGAGCGTTGCGGGGGCATTGTGTTACTCCGCGTCCGTGGCTTATCTACAAGTTACACGCGCCCCCTGGGTAATGCAAAGTGAGTAACGTTTGTGCAGAGCTTGCCTTAAGACATCTAAGTGTTTGCCATCTGTATTAGAAGAAAAAAAAATAATAAAAAATTAACCAATTTAACAGTGTTCTTCTAGTTCATTTTCAGTTCATTGTTCATTTTTAGATTCGCATCTGAATCAGAATTTTTTCTCAATTTTCTTGTGTATATATTGAATGACAAAACGCATTACCAACTTTAATATGTGTAAATATTGCTGACCAAAAACCCTAAACCGCTTTATTTAAAATACTGAAGTTGTCAGAAAAATCACAATCAACGAATCTTTCACAATTAAAAATTGATAAATACAATTAGGAGGAATAAGAGTTTAGCTTAGATATGAATGTCATTTACAGTAACTCACTAGCTCACAAAATGCTGCTGCTACCATACATGTTATAACTAGCTACGTGTTAAGCAACTTCATCGAGACCTATGGTTATATGTATGTCCACCTTCTTTCTTTTGAATTTCTTGAAATTAGATGTCATTTATTATGTAATTATTAGGAAAGAATTACTCGTAACAATAAAATATTTCATGCTTTAGTAAATTTTTTGGAATTATAGTTTCCTCCGGTTGATATCTTGTATTAGTGTAGGCTTCCTGGTATGCAAAAGGGCACGAATTTATTTTCTTGGCGCAACATACTACCATTATTGGTTGGAAATCAACTAGACTGAGTGAGATTGCTACAAAAATTTGCATTTGCGATCGTATTCTCTCTAATAAAACATGCAAATAGAAGTCAACTAAATACCCCTGAAAAACCACTCGTTAGTTGGTACTTTATCAGACTCCATTCTATGGGAGTATTTTGATTGACACATTGAATAAGCACCAGTCATTATAATGATGTCAGCATTTCAAGATTTTGTCAATATTTTTCCTTTCTGCAGGTTTTACATCCAAATTAAAGCTGCAAGCTTTCGTTATCTTTTAAACTTAGCTTAGCATATTCTAGATCAGGAAACATAATTACACTTGTAATTTATGTTACTAATTTGGATAAGTTTTACAATTATCCATAAAATAATTAAGTACTCTTAAATAAAAGTTGAATTGCATCAAATTAAAAAATTAATTTGCATTGCTTGTGATGAGTGTTCGAGGATGATGTTTAGAAAAGAATATAAGTTTACAATATAAGTTTTAAGAATATAAGTTGAATTTCAAAGCGTTTCCCGCTTTACGCTATAAAATTAAAAAAATGTCTTTTCAGTATTACTCTTAAAAAATACTAATTTAATTCCAATATTTTCATAGAATATATATCTTTTAATACTGCATCGATTTTAAAAGAATAAAATTAAAATAACGAATTACACATCTTTGTTACAATAGATATAAAATAAAAATGTAGTAATTAATTTTTCTGACACATCAATGAATAAATTGGGAGGAAATGTACATTAAATCTTTCAAAATTAATTTTTAGAAAAGTAATTTTTTTAATTAATTTCATTTCAAATTTTATTAGTATGATCAAAAATCAGTGTTGACGTTGTGTTTATTAGTATTGTTTTTACTAGCATTGAAAAGCTTTTTTAAAGTGATCATTTTAAAGTAAAATAATTTAAATGTGTTCTAAAATTATTTATCAACGTTATACTAAATTTGAACATTTCCTGGTGACAAGGTGTTTTAAATGTAAATTAACTTTTAGCTTTTGAGAAAAAACATCCTCTTGATTTACATACATTTAATGCAGCATGAACATTTCTCCGAATTATTGAAAGTTAAAAATAAAATCAATTTGAAAATACTTGAAACAATGAAAATGGAATTGCTACGAAATGTTCTTTTGTATTTGTAAATAAATGCTGCATTTTTATTGATTGATAGTAATTCTAAATTACAAAATAATTATTCCTAACTAATCCTAATTCCCAAATAAAAACTCCAAAATAATCCTAATTCTCAACAAATTATTCCAAAATAACCTTAATCCTCAAATAATTATTTACCGAATAATTTCCAAATTTATTTTATACTAAATACCTGGCTGTCATTGAAGAATTTATTCATATAAAACAAAAATAACTTCAGGACAATACTGTTGACCTGAAGATGAGTGACTGATCCAGTTCTTTGAAAACAAGCTATTAGGTTCCGACTGATGTTATTGCTGGGAGATACTTTTAAATTAAAATGTTTCCGGTATTTTCTCCGAGTTTCAATAATTACTTTTTCACTGAAATATAAAAACTCGGAGTTTTACTCGTTGCTGGGCATCATAAGTAGTGATTTTAATCTCCAAGGGCTTGAAAACCCAACCCCTCCCAAAAAAAAAATAAGATTGAAAACAAACAATTTATGATTTTATCAGCGTCTTCAGTTTTTCAGCGGCACCCCTTTATATATATGACCTTTTTTATTGCAAAAAGTATTTTTTTAATAAATCAATTTGTACGGTACTAAGAAAAAATATTTCCAAAATGGCAAAAACTTGCCTTTTATTTATGACAATACTGTGGTTATTTTGAACAGCTTCTGAAAACAATTAAAATAAAACTGCTGTCGGTGTTTTCAAAGAGCTTATAACATCTCTTAATGCCATCCTTAATGCACTTTTTACTCGCGTCTTCTGTATTGCGCCATCTAAATTGTGCCTTAACTGTGATGAATTATGAGCTGGAAGAAATTTGATAGTCACTGCCTTCGTGATTATGTTTTTATATATTCATGTATCTGTTCCAATTTATAATTTTTATGAAAATAAATTTCTAATAATTACTAAAATTCTGTAAAGGAGTTTACTGTATAAAAAGAAATTAAAAAACCTATTTCTAAGTTATCTATAACAAAAACTATATATTATTCCCGATTTTGTTAATTGCGTATCTGTAACAACATATACAGAATTAATACAACAAAGTTTCTGTAGTCATTTTCTGGAGGAAATCGATTTCTCTCTTTTCGTTATCCACCCAACAATAGTTCTCGAAATGTCATCCATTCCTTCTTTTTTAAAAGATTAAGCATTGCATTGAAATATACATATATTTCCTAAATGTGCGATACAATTTTTAAATTAATGCATAAAATAAAATAAGGAACAAATTAAAATACCAATTAGTTGAACCAATTAATTCAAATTTATCGTTAATTAGTTTGTCCGATTTCTCTAGAATTTCGATAAAGTAACAAACAACAATGTAAATTATACAAAATACGCAAAGTAAATATTTAATGAATGAGGTTGTTATAAAGGAATATAAATAAAATCAAAAATGCAATTAGAACGTGTGCCAAGATCATAAAAATTCAGTATATTAAAATTCTAACAATTACTTCTGTAAAGGAATTTACTGTGTAAAAAGAAATTGAAGTACCTATTTCTATAGATGCTATATATAATAAAAACTATATGTTATTCACAATTTTGTTAATTGCGTATCTGTAACAATATACACAGTATTAATACAACAAAGTTTCTGTAGTCATTTTCTGGAGGAAATCGAATTATCTCTTTTCGTTATCCACCCAATAATAGTTCTCGAAATGTTATTCACTCCTACTTTTTGAAAATATTAAGCATTGCAGTTAAATTATTCATGTATTTTCTAAATGTTCGATACAGATTAATTAATTTAAAATTAATGCATAAAATAAAATAAGGAACAAATTAAAAAACCAATTAGTTGAACCAATTAATTCAAATTTATCTTAATTAGTTTGTCCGATTTCTCTAGAATTTCGATAAAGTAACAAACAACAATGTAAATTATACAAAATACGCAAAGTATACATTTAATGAATGAGGTTGTTATAGAGGAATGTAAATAAAATCAAAAATGCAATTAGAACGTGTGTCAAGATCATAAAAGTTCAGTATAATAAAATTCTAATCATTACTTCTGTAAAAAGAAATTAAAGTATCTATTTCGATGTTATCTATAAAAGAACTATACATTATTCACGATTTTGTTAATTGCGTATCTGTAACAATATATACAGAATTAATACAACAAAGTTTCTGTAGTCATTTTCTGGAGGAAATCGAATTCTCTCTTTTCGTTCTCCACCCAACAATAGTTCTCGAAATGTCATTCATTCCTTCTTTTTGAAAAGATTAAGCCTTTCAGTTGAATTATTCAGGTATTTCCTAGACTATCGATACAATTTTTAAAATTAATGCATAAAATAAAATAAGGAAACAATTAAATAAACCAATTAATTGAACCAATTAATTCAAATTTATCGTTAATTAGTTGTCAAATTTCTCTAGAATTTCGATAAGATAACAAACAACAATGTAGCTTACATGTAAATTATACAAAATATGCAAAGTATATATTTAATAAATGATGTTGTTATAAAGGAATATAAATAAAATCAAAAATTCAATTAGAACGTGTGTCAAGATCATAAAAATTCAGTATATTAAAATTCTAATAATTACTTATGTAAAGTTTACTATCTAAAAGGAAACTAAAGTACCTATTTCGATTATATATTATTCCTGATTTTGTTAATTGCGTATCTGAAACAATATATACAGAATTAATACAACAAAGTTTCTGTAGTCATTTTCTGGAGGAAATCGAATTCTCTCTTTTCGTTCTCCACCCAACAATAGTTATCGAAATGTCATTCATTCCTTCTTTTTGAAAAGATTAAGCCTTTCAGTTGAATTATTCAGGTATTTCCTAGACTATCGATACAATTTTTAAAATTAATGCATAAAATAAAATAAGGAAACAATTAAATAAACCAATTAAATAAACCAATTAATTGAACCAATTAATTCAAATTTATCGTTAATTAGTTGTCAAATTTCTCTCGAATTTCGATAAGATAACAAACAACAATGTAGCTTACATGTAAATTATACAAAATATGCAAAGTATATATTTAATAAATGATGTTGTTATAAAGGAATATAAATAAAATCAAAAATTCAATTAGAACGTGTGTCAAGATCATAAAAATTCAGTATATTAAAATTCTAATAATTACTTATGTAAAGTTTACTATCTAAAAGGAAACTAAAGTACCTATTTCGATTATATATTATTCCTGATTTTGTTAATTGCGTATCTTTAACAATATATACAGAATTAATACAACAAAGTTTCTGTAGTCATTTTCTGGAGGAAATCGAATTCTCTCTTTTCGTTATCCACCCAACAATAGTTCTCGAAATGTTATTCATTCCTTCTTTTTGAAGCCAAAATAAATTCCCAGTTTTAGGCTCCTGTTCAATCTCTCCACAAAGCTAGGTCCAATTCGATATATCAATCAGCATCCGACTAGCTCTGATTTACACGGAAACCCACAGAACGTGCAGGAAGGATGCTCTAAATATCCTACCATGTATATCTCCTTTCTTCCTACTGGTTTTATTTTCCTTCCCTTTGTATCAATCAGTGGATTCTACCTTCGACAATCTGAAATATCCAACACTGCATGAAAATCGCGTTTTCTACCCAATTCTCCGTTCCTGTTCCTGTTTGTTTTTCTTTATACATATGAAGATTACTATTCTTTTCTATATTTTGTCGTATGCATCGATGGAACAAATATTTTCATATTTGTAAGAGGCGGACAGGATTTGTTTGTATAAAGTTAGTTCCGTAGAGATTTAGGCATCGAACTTACAAAAGGTTATTTAGTTGTCCTCGCGAAGAAATAGAAAAAGGAAGTATGAAAAGTCTTAGGAATAAATAAAAAAAAATATAAATATGTAGATATTTTTATAAACATATTGGAAGATACTGAATCCGAAATATACCAACTATATTCGTTGCTATAAATGTATGCAAAGCGAATATTTTTGTTTTTGTTTATTCCGAAATAATCGAAATAAAACTGGCTAACAGTCTTGGTAACGACAAAAATATGTTGCTTTATCAGATTCATGGAAATCTAAAATATTAAAAATAAAATTTACCATCATTTTTTTTTATCTTAAGAATTAAAGTACATTAAAAATATAAGTTAAGATACACCTAAGATTCAAATACATTTAAAGTTATCTGTAAAATGTCGAAGTGTTTTAGAGGAAATAATTTAAACATTATTATAAATCTATGATTTGCTTAGTTAAATGCTTAGTTAGTTCCATGGTCATACCTGAAGTAGAATCTTAAGGATTAAAACTAAGCAACTTTTTTTAACTAAGCTAAATGTTAACTGAATCCAGTCTTTTATATATAATTTTCTCACTGGTAATGCAAATGGGAATTAGTTGTATTTCAGAATATAAGAGAAAAGACATTCATAGATTTTAATATATTTTAATTTCAAATTGATTAGCCCATAAACAATATTGCACGAAGTCAATGACTAAATCAGTAATTAATACCAAATTGTGATATCCTCATATAAATTGGACTACAAGGGTACATTATAATACATTTGTTCAGTTTAATTTGGAAATTTATAAACATTAACCTCTTGATATTTATTTTTAATGCACAAAGATAATTTTAAAAAAATACAGTAATTTCCCCCTATTATATTTGCAATATAATTGTATGCAAATGAATTTTTTATACTTAAAAATTCATCTGTATATAATTTCAGTTTTTTCATTTTTTTTTTTTTTCATTTTTTTAATACTTAAAATATAGAAAATTTGATATATTTAAACTGTTAACAAAGTATGAAGAGAAAGACAAATTATATTTTAAGTCGCCAATATGTTATTATCCGCACATGCCTTTTCAGTAAATTTATACTAATTACTTTTAGTCGCAAAAAGTGTATAAAATGATAATTAAGTTTCAAGTAAAAGTACGGAAGTATAACGATTTCAGTTAAAATTTAATTATAAAATCCCCTTTTTTACTATACTTTGTAAAAACATCAGTCTTTTGGCCAAAACACCTGTTCATTGATTCGGATCCTTTATTTTCTTTGCTAAGGTAAATATTTTTTATGGATTCTTAGAAACCAGAAATTGAAATTTTGAGAAAAGAATTCTGCAGTTAAGTGAAATACGTGAAAATCCAACAATGAAAAGTAATTTTATATTTTCTTATTATACAGTAGAACCTCTGTAAGTCAAACTTCAAGGGAGACGCCAAATAATTCGAGTTATACAGCTTAAGAATTATAAGAATAAGAATTATAATAAGAATATTTCATAGAATTGGTTATTCTATTTACTGTATACTCATACATTGTTTTCTAAGAAACAATGACGTGCATTGTCGGAAAATCCTTAAAGTCGGTAACTTATTTTTCTTCAAGCTATAGAGGTAATTAGTTTCAAATGATCGAGTTGTAAAGATTGTAAAATGAAACATTGCTAATGTTCGAGATACAGAGATCCAATTTTTTTTTCGAGTTACAGAGGGAAAATATATACTAAAATGACTTGTGGGGATTGACTAATTATTTCGACATATAGAGGGTTGAAGAGGTTTTCGACTTATCGAGGTTCCACTTAAAGAGGTTCTGCATTTCAAATTGTATTTTGTTGATAATTAAATGTGTAACAAACTATCAAAAGATATTTCTAAATTTTCAATTAACTATTTTTCAACTTTCTAGAGATATATAGAATTCATGGATAAACCAAAATGAATTTATACCTCATATTAAAATTACGATTATTATAAAACCACACATTATCGCAAAAACTTTTTTAAAAAATGCGCACTTTTTTTTTTAGTCCAACGTTGTATCAAATTTAAAAAGGGATTAAAACAGTCAAATTTTTAAAGATTAAGCATTGCAGTTGAGTTATTCATGTATTTCCAAAACGTTCGATTCAGTTTTTAAAATTAATGCATAAAACAAAATAAGGTTGAACCAATTAATTCAAATTTATCGTTAATTAGTTGTCAGATTTCTCTAGAGTTTCGATAAAGTAACAAACAACAATGTAGTTTACGTGTAAATTATACAAAATATGCAAAGTATATATTTAATGAATGAGGTTGCTGTAAAGGAATATAAATAAAATCAAAAAGGCAATTAGAACGTGTGTCAAGTTCATAAAAATTCAGTATATTTACCTTGCAATTAATGGTATAAGTGTTGCTGTTCAAATAATCAATTTTTCTATTTGCATTTTCAGTTCATTTTTATTTTTCGTTATTGTCTTCTATTTTATGATATCAAAAAATAGAAAAGTTTTCTAGTTTTTCTTAATTTTTAAAAATACTTTTTAAAAAGGAATACTATTCTTATTAAATTTGATTAGATACTGTAATTTCATTATTAGTTGTTGTTTATTAAAAATGTTCACTATACGCAAATTACTCTGATTAAGAAAAAGTAACATTTTAATGAAAGAAATACGTAATTATTTATTATTAAAAATATATTCCTACAATAACGATTTTCAACGATTCAAGTACCATTGAAATTTAAGAATCCCGATAATTTTTCGTACTTTTCATCAGTTGAAAATCATCATTTTTATAACTGCAAATAGCAATTGTTTCTCATTCAAAGTATTCAATACGTAATTTAAATAAATAAAAAATATTTCAAAGAGTTTTACTTTAAACATTGTATGATAAAGATTAGTACATCCAATGTTCTCATTACCAATTTTTATACATTTTGCATTCAAAATAAAATATATGAATAATAATGTAATAAAATGCTTCCAGATGAAATACTGCAAACATTTTAATTACCATATTTAAAATTTTATTTAAAAAATTTTTTATGAAAATAAATTTTCTCTTTTTAATATCTTGAATATTTAAATTTAGATCAACATGTTTATGAATACAATGTATTTTAATAACAGTTTTAATAACATCAACTGCAACAATACGCTGAATATTCTATCACGGATTAAATCAAATTCATGAATTATGATCCAAAAAGAGTTTTTTTAATTCTTATCAGCGAAGTTATTATTCAACTTTATTTAAATAATTCTAGGTTACTTTTACTCTTGCAATGACTGAACATAAAAGCATATTCATAATACATAAATTATATGTAAAGTTTAATAATAAATGTATAACTGTGCTTTATCACAGTAACGTGACATGTGTGTCTGAAAAATTAATTTTCAAATTACTGAAAATTATTATTTGAAATTATTTTATTTATTGATAGTTGACAGATTTTTCTTAAAGGGTCATTTCAGGTTTTGAAATATATTTTAACCCCAGTTAAAAACCTTATTTTAAACAAACGTTTTATGAATGTTTGATTAAAAAATTGGAATTTTTTACAAGTGTTATTTTATTTTTCTGTGTATTATTTTAATTAATTACAATAATAGTATTATTAACAGCTTTTTATAATCTTTAACAAGTAAATTTGATTATTCACCAAGTACTACATATTGAAAAATTATTACTAAATATAAAACTCTCCCCTTTTTTTAAAAAACCGTTATGTACTTGATTGGTATTTCACTTGATTTTACCATTATTTCCAAAAACATAGTCACTGACATCAAATTCAATAGACCTTTACGTCCCCAGGTTTTGTGAACAAAAGAATTTCTTTGGTTTAAAGTAAACTATTGTGTTTCTTGTATTGATTGGTTGTTCTTCAGCGCTACCAATAGATCGATAAAGGTTAAAGGAATCTTTTTCTTTTACTTGTCTAAGGAGAAACATTTAGTTTACAATGGATGCAACTTTGAAAGGAAACGTTGCTGTGCTAGAACAGCTTCGATGTTTTGAAAGACTGCAAAATGCAGTCGAGTGGCTCATATTGTTGCCTCTCACGCCTTCATTAAGTGCATCGGGAACTAAGGTTGAATGTCGATTTCTGCAAGAGTGCTGGCATAAACAAGCAGTGAGCAACTCTTGTCCGTTTAACTTGCGGAGATCGTTAGTGACATGGTTTTATCTGAAAACGATCTGAATTCACTTATCTTACTTTTCTCCAAAAAGTGGGTAGGGTTTTTAACTGGAATTTCCCCCTTTTTGTTGGAGAATCATTTGTGTGCGTGAAATAAAAAAAAACACTTGTGTTTTCATTTTTATCTTGGAAAAAATTTTTTCAAAAATACTTATTTGGTGCTTCATTATGGAGAAGAAAGTTAAAAATAATTGCTGCTGCATTTTTGATTTCAAAAGACTGTATTATTATATTCTACTTTTTAAAATAATTATTTGCAGATTTGAAAATGGAGAAGAAAAATTGAATTTGAATAAAATATGGTAAATTGACTAAATAAATGTGATAAATACGCATAAAAAAATTTAAAAAAGGTATTCTAATTAATTAAAATATAATTATAAATAAAAACTGGCGTTAGATTAGCTACAATTTTTAATATACCAAAATCTTATAAAAACGCCTTTATGCTGGTAGTTAATTAATACTTCATTATGGAAGAAAGTTAAAAATAATTGATGCACATTTATGATTTCAAAAGACTGTATTATATTCCATTTTTATAAAATAATTATTTACAGGTTTAAAATGGAAACGAAAAATTCAGTTTGAATAAAATAATTTGAATTGTCCAAATAAATATGGTATATACGAATAAAAAAATAGTAAAAAATGACTTTAATTTATTAAAATATAACCCTCAATAAAAACTGGCGTTAGATTAGCCACAGTTTTTAATATACCAAAATCTTAAAAAAACGCCTTTATGCTGGTAGTTAATTGATACTGGCATCAGTTTCTTTAGATAAAGAAGTAAATTATATGTACAATGAATGCAACTTTGAAAGGAAATGTTGCTGTGCTAGAACAGCTTCGATGTTTTGAAAGACTGCAGAATGCAGTCGAGTGGCTCATATTGTTGCCTCTCACGCCATCATTAAGTGCATCGGGAACCAAGGTTGAATGTCGATTTCTGCAAGAGTGCTGGCATAAACAAGCAGTGAGCAACTCATGTCCGTTTAACTTGCAGAGATCGTTAGTGACATGGTTTTATCTGAAAACGATCTGAATTCACTTATCTTACTTTTCTCCAAAAAGTGGGTAGGTTTTTTAACTGGAATTTCCCCCCTTATTTTTTTGGGGGAGAATCATTTTGTGCGTGAAATAAAAGAAGCACTTGTGATTTCATTTTTATGTTGGAAACCTTTTTTTTTTAAAATACTTATTTGGTGCTTCATTATGGAGAAGAAAGTTAAAAATAATTGCTGCCGCATTTATGATTTCAAAAGACTGTATTATTATATTCCACTTTTATAAAATAATTATTTTGCAGATTTTAAAATGGAGATGAAAAATTTAATTTGAATAAAATAATTTGAACTGTCCAAATAAATGTGGCATATACGAATATTTTTCTAAATGACGTTAATTAATTAAAATATAACCGTGAATAAAAACTAGCATTAGATTAACTACAGTTTTTGATATACCGAAATCTTAAAAAAACGCCTTTATGCTGGTAGTTAATTAATACTTCATTATGGAAGAAAGTTAAAAGTAATTGCTGCACATTTATGATTTCAAAAGACTGCATTATATTGAATTATTATAAAATAATTATTTACAGGTTTAAAATGGAAACGAAAATTTCAATTTGATTAAAATATGGTAAATTGACCAAATAAATGTGATAAATACGAATAACAAATTAAAAAAAAGAACCTTAATTAATTAAAATATAACCATAAATAAAAGCTGGCGTTAGATTAGCCACAGTTTTTAATATTCCCAAATCTTAAAAAAACGCCTTTATGCTAGTAGTTAATTAATACTGGCATCAGCTTCTTTAGATAAAGAAGTAAATTCTATGTACAATGGATGCAACTTTGAAAGGAAACGTTGCTGTAGAACAGCTTCGATGTTTTGAAAGATTGCAAAATGCAGTCGAGTGGCTCATATTGTTGCCTCTCACGCCTTCATTAAGTGCATCGGGAACTAAGGTTGAATGTCGATTTCTGCAAGAGTGCTGGCATAAACAAGCAGTGAGCAACTCTTGTCCGTTTAACTTGCAGAGATCGTTAGTGACATGATTTTATCTGAAAACGATCTGAATTCACTTATCTTACTTTTCTCCAAAAAGTGGGTAGGTTTTTTAACTGGAATTTCCCCTCTTTTTTGTTGGAGAATCATTTGTGTGCGTGAAATAAAAAAAACACTTGTGTTTTCATTTTTATCTTGGAAACTTTTTTTTTTCAAAAATACTTATTTGGTGCTTCATTATGAAGTAGAAAGTTAAAAATAATTGCTGCCGCATTTATGATTTCAAAAGACTGTATTATTATATTCCACTTTTATAAAATAATTATTTTGCAGATTTTAAAATGGACATGAAAAATTTAATTTGAATAAAATAATTTGAACTGTCCAAATAAATGTGGCATATACGAATATTTTTCTAAATGACGTTAATTAATTAAAATATAACCGTGAATAAAAACTAGCATTAGATTAACTACAGTTTTTGATATACCGAAATCTTAAAAAAACGCCTTTATGCTGGTAGTTAATTAATACTTCATTATGGAAGAAAGTTAAAAGTAATTGCTGCACATTTATGATTTCAAAAGACTGCATTATATTGAATTATTATAAAATAATTATTTACAGGTTTAAAATGGAAACGAAAATTTCAATTTGATTAAAATATGGTAAATTGACCAAATAAATGTGATAAATACGAATAACAAATTAAAAAAAGAACCTTAATTAATTAAAATATAACCATAAATAAAAGCTGGCGTTAGATTAGCCACAGTTTTTAATATTCCCAAATCTTAAAAAAACGCCTTTATGCTAGTAGTTAATTAATACTGGCATCAGCTTCTTTAGATAAAGAAGTAAATTCTATGTACAATGGATGCAACTTTGAAAGGAAACGTTGCTGTAGAACAGCTTCGATGTTTTGAAAGACTGCAAAATGCAGTCGAGTGGCTCATATTGTTGCCTCTCACGCCTTCATTAAGTGCATCGGGAACTAAGGTTGAATGTCGATTTCTGCAAGAGTGCTGGCATAAACAAGCAGTGAGCAACTCTTGTCCGTTTAACTTGCAGAGATCGTTAGTGACATGATTTTATCTGAAAACGATCTGAATTCACTTATCTTACTTTTCTCCAAAAAGTGGGTAGGTTTTTTAACTGGAATTTCCCCTTTTTTGTTGGAGAATCATTTGTGTGCGTGAAATAAAAAAAACACTTGTGTTTTCATTTTTATCTTGGAAACTTTTTTTTTTCAAAAATACTTATTTGGTGCTTCATTATGAAGTAGAAAGTTAAAAATAATTGCTGCCGCATTTATGATTTCAAAAGACTGTATTATTATATTCCACTTTTATAAAATAATTATTTGCAGATTTGGAAATGGAGAAGAAAAATTTAATTTGAATATAATAGGATGAATTGGCCAAATATATATGATAAATACGAACTTTAACTACAATTATTAACTACAATTTTTAATATACCGAAATCTTAAAAAAAAAAAAAACGTCTTTATGCTGGTAGTTAATTAATACTGGCATCATTTTCTTTACATAAAGAAGTAAATTCTATACTACTGACTATCTTTAAAGTCAAAGTATTTATTACTAATTTTAATTTTATTTTAACAAATCTTAGGAATACTTGGTACTTGTTTGGAAATCGATGAACTATTATGTAAAGAATTTATCTTTCAATAATACTGGCTTCAGTTTCTTTAGATTAAGAAATAAATTCTATTCTACTGACTCCCTTCAAAGTCAAAGTATTTATTACTAGTTTTAAGTTTATTAAACAAATAACAAATCTCATGAATACTTGGTACTTTTTGGAAATGGTTTAACTATTATGTAAAGAATTTATTCTTTCAATACATTAAGACATATTTATGATGTTGACTTTTATGTGCATTGATATTAGTTAATAAAATATTTATTCTAGAGAAGAAAGCATAAAATTATTTTCATTGCTAACATGCCAAGACATGTAAAAGTTTCTAAAGATGTTGGATGAAATGTTGATGTTGAATGAGATGATAAATATCAAATATCAATAAATGAATAACAAATATCAAAATTTTCCAATTTATTTGATATTTGATATTTTTGTAATGAAATATTTTATGTTCTTAATATTTATTCGCAGGAACACATTAATCAGATTTTCAATTTATTTGCACATTCTGACGATATAGCTGAAGGCAGGTAAACTGGATTTTATCCATTTATAATATGAACTAAAATATTAAATTTAAGACGATTTATCAAATAAAAAGAGAATGACAAACTAATGAATATAATATAATAAAGCGAGTAGAAACATTTCTTATTTCTATCAGTACAAATAATTTTAAAAAGGAATATTATAAATGTCATATTTTTGAATGAATGTTTTAAGTATATAATGAAAATTATGCCAAAAGTTTTGTATAGTTAATATAGAATAAAACATCAAAATTAAAGTTGAGAAACTAAGCAATCTATATTTTCCATTTTAATAATAAAATAAAATTGACTGTTGTAAAATAATAAAAAAGCGTATTGCTTTTATGAAATATTTTAAATTATAATTCATATATATATATATACGAGCAAATTTTTAATTTATAGTATTGCAAAAATTGAAAAGAAATTTAACTTTTAACATATTACATTTGCAAACAATAAAAAATGTTCAAAGCAGTGAAACTCATTCAGATGGCGTCAATTCTGTAGATTCTTCAAATTTCAGATATAAAATGTACTTGTACTTTTGAAAAAACTGTATAAAATGTACTTTATGATAATAAATAAGAATAAAAACTGAGTAGCTTTCATAGATTATTTTATTTTTCAATTAAAAACCACAATAATTTCTTTAACAACAGATTATTTCTTACCAATTTTGTTTCTTCGAATATTGTTCAGTAAGTATATTGTTCAGTAATAAGTAATAATAACTCCATAATTATTTTTAGCATAATTTTATAATATTGATTTCAGTTGTATGAATGTGGCTTTAAAGTTTACCCATAGAAAAGAACGTTTTATTGGTGGATTAAAACTCTCTTTCATCAAGTACTAGAATTATAAATACCTTAATTATACTATATAAAGATACAAACAAAAGTTTAATCAGTAAATCCTTACAAATTGTTTACATGAAATACTTTTCAAAAAATACTATTAAACATAAAATAAAGGCACAATCGAATCTTCAAAGAACGTCAAAATTATCATCGAGTTCTTTACTAAAATGTCACAAAAATTATTGAAGCTGTTTGTGATGAAACCCAATTTTATCAGATCAACAATATCTGTATAAATGTTATCTAATCCAATTTAGTCCTTAATTGTGATGAGTTATGCAAAGAATAAAAAAAAGTATTCAAGAAAAGAGCAACCGTAAAATGAAAATAAATAAATAAATTGGAGCTGTAGAGTGCCTACGATTAACAATAATTTGCTTTGTAATGAAAGGAAAAAGAAGAAACATCTCTTGAGAAAAGGAAAAAGAGGTTCTCTTTAATTTGTAAATTGCTGAGTTGGTTCCCGTGAAATTTCTACGCTAATTTCCCACGCTAAATAAAAGAATTCTCACGTTTTGCAAAAAAAAATTCTTTCACTAAACAGTGAGTGTTGAGGCAAATCTTAGATCCTAATTAAAAAGAGGTACTAAACGTTATAATTTTCTCAGCAGAAATCAATACTCTTATTCTAAGTGTTTCAGAGATGGTTATTGGTGTGTTTAAAGAGGTAATTGCATTGTTTAATAGCAATAAATATTTGTTTTAGATTAAATGTGCTATGGATTAAAATCCAAACAATTATAATTGTTTTGTGTGTTAAATGGACCGTTCATTCTACCGTTAAAAAACCCGCAAGAAATGTAACGAATTGATAATTGGCGTACTTTGTTTTAATTTAAGGTTAAAATTAGCTACTTCACAATTATTTTTGAATCAACAATGTGTATTTAACATATTTGCTGATCGAAAACCTCGGTTATTTGCTTAGGAAAGACAAAATTTGATTTAATTGCACTGTTGGTTATTTCATTTTTGCAACTGCTTGGTAGCATAACGCATTTTGAAATGGGAAAATTTTTATTTATTCTGTTTTGAATGTCTTCGTACATAATTTATATTTAAAACTTTCAGCAAAATTGTTTTTATTTATGTACAGAA
This sequence comes from Caerostris darwini, assembly GCA_021605075.1. Lineage (NCBI taxonomy): Eukaryota > Metazoa > Arthropoda > Arachnida > Araneae > Araneidae > Caerostris > Caerostris darwini. The sequence continues at coordinate 3,348,921 of BPLQ01004544.1, forward strand.
AATATTTTTCGAAAACCAATTTTCTTTTTACCTTTTAATGGTTACTTTACTATTAAATAGTAGGAAATAATCATCGCTGTTAATAAAAATTGTTTCTTAATACCAACTAGATTTTATACAATGTTTAAATGAGCCTAGACTGATATACACAATTTCTTTCTTTAAAATAAAATTGAATTAAATTTTCAGGAATAATTCATTGAAAAATGACACCTTTTATTACTTGCAAAATTGGTTGCTGATTCAATATCAGTACAGTGCAGTCTGCTTTGAGTGAATATATGAAACCCATCTAGCTAACTCTCCACGTCCCTAAACGAGTCATTTTATAAAACACACTTTTATGTATTTTGCGACTGTCATTTGAATGTCTAGGGCACTCTTACCTTCCTCTCTCCTAGGAGTCTTGAATTTTAGGTATAAAAATTCAAGTCTATTTCAATTCATGGAAGTAGGAAGTAAAATTGCATGTTATTATTTTACGTTTTTCAAAATCCCGGAAGCTATCAATAAAGCGTCTACTACAACTTTGTTATGGAAAATATGCACATTTTTCCCTCCCTTACCCTGCTGATATTCAGCGCAACTGTCATTATATTTATTTATTAAGGAGCTTATATATAAACGCATATATATATATATATGAATAGCAAAACTATGTTTTCCTGGGTGTTGCGTGGAAAAACCATTAATTCTTTATTTTGTCTCCAAAAGAGGACAATAACAATAAACGATTTTACTGATTTTTATGGCTCCATCCTTATTAACTTGTTTTACAATAATCTTGTTTCATAAATTAATTCCTCTCTCTAGTAAATTTTATTTATTTCTGTCAATTAATTCAAAAATAAATGACATAGTACTTGGACACTTTTCCAGAAATTGACTTCCTCATAAATGACATCCTCATTCTGAATCATGAATTTTGATCCACATGAAGTTCATTTTGTAAAGGAAACCTTTGTTGAAAAGTCTTGCAATTTTTTTCAAATTCTATGAGAATATTTTACTTTCACCGAAATATTTTGGTGTTCGAAACAAATTATTACTTTTGAAACACTGTATGAAAAAAGACTTTTACTTGTATGGCACACATATAAAATTTCAGTAAACGAATGAAATTGCTTACAAAAAAATTGTTTTTAGTATTACTTCAAAAATGAGGAAAAAATTATATTACGAAAGGAAAATATAATACTAACAAAAATATTATTCATTGAGAAATGGAAGAAATGTGGTTATTTTAGAAATAGAAGAAATAATATTATTTTAACAATGCTCTTATATAAGAATTTATTTTAGGAGTAACTCTTATTTATTAGTCATGGATCATTTATATATTTTATTATTATGAATTTATTTTAATATTCAGCTTTGATCTTATTTTAAGATGACAGATCTACGATTTCTGCTAAAAGGAAAATTTGAAGGGAAATATGATTAAACTGATATTAGTAGGATAAATAACAATTGACAGTAAAAAAAATTCATATCGGAACTTACGTAAATATTGCTGGTATTTATTTCAATATCATGATGCGAAATTTAAGACTTTAATAGATTCATTAACAAATGCATACCTTTATTTGAAAGTCTCGTTAATTGTATTGATGCTAATTTATTTTATACATAAAAAAAGAATCCGTTGTTGAAGAATCCGTTGAATATGTACAAATAAATTTTTATGGCCTGAATCTCATTTAAAAAATTAAACAATCAATAATTCTTAGTTAATTATCATGAAAACTATTTATTTTGTGAATAATTTATCTATATTACTTTAGAATACAAAATTAACGATTGTTTAATAAATAAGATTATTAAAATTGCATTTTTTTAGAAAAATTAGTTTAACTTAAAATTTTAATATAGAGTGAATGAGTTCACACCTTACACCTTAGAAGGTTGCAAATTTACGGGCGTTGTCTGTAAATCTAATCGAGCTTTCCAGTTCAACACCTGACCAAGGCCCTTTCTGCCTATATCAAATCCTACATGATTATGAACCTTGATTACTACTCTAATCTGCAATTAATAGCAACGTCGTGTACAGGAACAATTCAGCAATTAATTTAATTATTGCAATCGATAGTGTACTCCAGTTAATCAGTATCAATTGTCAAGTGCACCATAACACATAAGAATATATAGACATAAACATTAAATTAAATTTTAATTTAAATTTCATGTAAATATATAGTTAGTAGTACGATTTTTAAAAGATTTTAATTCCACTTCACTAGTATAATATTTTCAAATTATTTCACACATCTAATGTTTGATATGTATTTGGTAATCATCATTAATTAATAATTTTAAATTAAAGTTATTTAGATTTACACATCGAGTAGTGCTTAATCTAGTACATAGCGTTCGTTTACAACTCTTTTCTAAAGAAGATACTGTAGACACAAATTTGACAGTGTAAAACTGAACAGAATAAACTGTTTAGAAGCAATGTTGAATAGATTATACTTTCTCAAAATAATTTTTACGATAACTAATAGTTGAAGAATAAATATTAAACTTCAATGTCTCTTTAGAATTAATATAATCTGCTTTTGGTAAATATTCGATATTAATCTCTATAATTATATGTTATATGAATATAATATTTCCGAGTATGTTGAATTTAATTCCATCTTCCATCCTTTTAATGCACGCTGATGTTTAAAATTAATAGAGTTTTCACTTTTCACCGAATACCTACAGATCTATTGAAAAGATTTGAGTGAAAGTAGGTACGCACTAAAGTTGTTATGGTACAAAAAAAAATTCTACAGCAGCCTACATTGTCTGCGGAATACTAAATAGATTCTAACCGCGTGATGTCTTCAAAGGTACTCAAACAACAAATCTTTTTGCAAATAAACATTTCATCTGCACTGGAAAAAGTAAATCCTAAAACTCGTGTTTCTGTAGAACATGAAGGTCCTGAGAAGATTTGAGGAGATATTGAACTCATGTTATGCTTTTCTATAATGCACACATGTCGATCTTCATTGGTTGTCTTAGCTCTTGGGCGACATATGTCTAGCCTTTCTGCCTGCGGATTGAGTATCTTTCAGCTGTATCCCATAATTTGGCAACGATGTTGGGCATCATATTTCAGTCTCTAACAGTCTGCACATGAGACTGCACTGCTTCCTGTCTCTTTGCAATTATTGATTCCTTACTTCATCCAAATGGTGCTCACTAATTTTAACAGTTTGTTCTTGAATTTCACAGAATGCTATAAAAATTGTCGATCTTTGTGAGCGAGCGGAAATTTCAGCTTGTGATTTTGAATATCAGTGTATTATATTACACATAGAAATATTCATTCCCAACCTTGTTTACTGATTTAAATCTGTCCCTTTCGGAGCCAGTGAGCTCCATCAACTCATTTACCTGGACTTGGACCTCATGCACCGCATTAAATGAATATGCATTGAATAATGCTTAAAACATAATAAAATTTCATTGAACGTCTTAATTTGTGTTACAAATTTATATTGCATTAGGGAAATTTTAAATACATTTAAAACATCCGAGATAAATTATAGTGATGTTTTATATTTTTATGCTGTAGGAAAACATTAAAATTTATTTAAGGTAAATCAATAATTATGCATCATCATCAGAGAAAATAAACAATTTCATTTTAAATTGGATTGAATTAAATAACAGAAATACGACAACTAAGTAAACGCAAAATCGAAACACATCTAATCTAAAATCTTTATCTTACCAAAATCGAAATATATTTATCTAATATCTTTATCTAAAACTTCTAAAAAACATCACTCTGATAAATCAAATTTGGCATCTTTATATCGGAACAAATGAAATATAACTTTATATTTTATTAAATAAATAAAACTCTTTTATGATTTCCAAATACCTTTCTTACCGAACATGACATCATTTTAAACAATTTTATTTAAACTTGATTTTTTCATAAAAATATCTTACATAGATAATATGGAGACATATGAATTTTCATCCTTATCCACGTAAATTTTGGGAATAAAATGTTTTTATTTTTTAATGATATAACTTTTAATGATGTAACTTGAGGTGCGGTAAGGTTTCTGCCAACTCATCTAAATCTAAAAAGAACATAAAGAAAAAATTAAGTATGAATTTTCTGCTTTTCTCCTTGATTGTATGCTCTTTGTTTTTGTACATCGATATATACGTTAACGCAATTGTTTCGCCATATCTCTTTTCCTTTTGAAAACTATATTGATCATTAAATTTTTGCTTATGTGTTTTAAATACAAATTAGATGTCTTAACAATCACAGTTCGAAAATTATCAATGATTAAATCAATCACAAATAAAATATTTTGAAAGTCTATTATTAATGAAAGCAACAGAATGCTTGAATAACCATGAAGCAATTGAACAAATAATACTAATTGAGCAGTTTGCAACATTTGATGTCATACGTTAAACTCATCAATTATATGCTAATGGAAATATAGATGAACAATCAATTCGAACAAATAACATCACTACTTTAATACCGGTTGTTAAAACTATAAAAAAGCTCAGTTGATGTAAAGTATTCTGATTTAGAAAATAATAGTTTTACATTCTTAATTCCAAGCGCCTGATGGCCGAGTGGCTAGCTCTCTGACGCTCGGTTACCACAGGTTTCGCGCGCCACAGGTTACCGGCGGTGTCAAGGATGTTTGTATTGGTTCGGAATCCACTTTAAACCGTAGATACCGGTTTAACAGGATTCCTAACAGGACAGGATCCGTGTCCATAGCTTATCTTCAAGCTACACGCACCTCTTGGGTAACCGCCACTAAGTGTATAACGTCGGTGCAGCACTTGCCTTAAGGCATCAAAGACAACTGTCTAAGTGTTTGCCAGCTGCATTAGAAAACAAAATGCTTAATTCCAACAAATTGGAACTTAACATATACATATATAACAATGTATATTCTTACTTTCATTCTTAATTCCACCTTTCTTGGACAATTTTAAAAGAAAATTGCTTACAGCGTCTGCGCATTCAATTAAGTTATTTAAGAAATGTTCAAAAAATAAGCTTTATAAAACCTTACATTAAATCTATTGAATTTAATATTTAATTCTTCACAAACAAGATGTAAAATGAAATAATATATAATTCTAATGTCGGGATTCCTAAGTTACAACTATATACGGAAAAGATTACTAATAGACCAGAAGATTATGTACACAGGGTCAAATATAAATTTCAGAGAATATAAGCTCATTTTTATAAATTCCTGTTATTTCCACGAGCAAATTATCAAAGTAAACAATTCTTCAATGACTTCAGCTCCCCAAGTTCTAGCAGTATTTCCATACCAAATATGCTTAGTTGATTTCAAATTGGACCAATGTTGATAAACATTGTCTTTTCTGAGGCTGGTATGTTCTTCCGATGGGTTCATGTTAGAAATAAGAGTAAAATGTGGACCCTTTAGATTCCAACTATGAGATATTCGTTTAAAAATTGTTGTGGTAAGCAGTGTGTGCGTTGTAACATATATTTTGTGATGCACTTTGGATTACTCTGAATTCACTACATACAGACCTTTAAATTGAAGAAGGATTTAGGTAAAAATGCTTGCCATTAAAAAATAGCAAGAATTGTTTATTATAGTACATAATTAATTGATACTATACTCATTGGGCCTGAATGGCCGATTGGCTAGCGCTCTGGCGCTCGGTACTACAGGTTTCGGGTTCGAGTCCCGGTGGTGCCATGGTTGTTTGTAGTGGTTCGGAATCCACTTTAAAAAGTAGGTCCCGGTCTAATAGGATCGTAGAGCGTTGCGGGGGCGTTGTTACTCCGCGTCCGTGGCTTATCTTCAAGTTACACGCGCCGCCTGGGTAATGCAAAGTGAGTACGTCTGTGCAGCACTTGCCTTAAGGCATCTAAGACCACGCTGTCTGTGTTTGACAGCTGCAGTAGAAAGAAAAAAAAAATACTATACTCATTTGAGTGAGTGCCGATAAAATAGCTAAGTAGGTAAGGATCAAAATATCAATAATCAAAAATGGTATTAAACAATGTATTGATTAAACTATGCATATACCTATATATATTGATTAAACAATGCATATACCTTGATTCTGTCGTCGCTTCTTTTCCAATTTATGTTGGCTGAAGAAACAATTTCTGAAAAATCATTTGGTTGTTCTGCAATTGTATTATTAATGAATGACGAAATTAAAAATTCCATTTTTTGATTACGTAATATATTTAATAAATTATTTTATACCTTCTCTTGAATGCAAATAAAAATGCATAACAACATTAATTGTATGCATATTTTATGATGTTGTATATACGTGATGAAATATACTGCTTACACATTCCTATAGTTATATTTTTTTACCAAACATTGTTGTAATATTAATATTGCTTTCAAAAAAGGTCATGTTTATTATTTGCTATTTTGCTGAAAAGGAAAAAATATTATATATAAGATGTATGAGGCCAATTAGTTTATTCTTAGTCATATGTTACATAAATAGGGCCTGAATCGCCGAGTGGCTAGCGCTCTGGTGCTCGGTACCACAGCTTTCGGGTTCGAGTCCCGGCGGTGCCATGGATGTGTGTAGTAGTTCGGAATCCACTTTAAACCGTAGGTCCCGGTCTAATATGATCGTAGAGCGTTGCGGGGGCATTGTTACTCCGCGTCCGTGGCCTATCTTCAAGTTACATGCGCCACCTGGGTAATGCAAAGTGAGTAACGTCTGTGCAGCGTTTGCCTTAAGGCATCTAAGATGTCCATGTCTGTTTGCCAGCTGCATTGGAAAAAAAATGTTACATAAATAAGGACAAGTTATCTTTTAAGATGTCTTACATTATAGTAATCTTCCTTTTATTTCCTATAAATTGCCTAGATTCTTACACGATGAAGAAAGACAAATATTACGCATGGCATTTAATATAATCTTAAAGACTTAAATTACGGAACAAGAATTGTGAAAACACTTGCGAATTTGTTAGATTTATTTTAATTTAATTACTAATAAATTAATTGAATAGTCGTTATTATATTACAAATTATATTTAATAAAACAGAAGTCAAGTAATATTTATTTAATGCGTCATATATGAAGCTGTAATTTCATCTCAGTATTCAGCATAAGCAAACACAATTAACAAATCAATTCAGAATGTAGGAGAGGAAATTTCATCTAAATCGCATTATTTTATTGCCGGATCAAACAAATTAATTCTAGATGCATTGAAGATTAGTTCCAATCATCAGGCAAAACAATTCTTGTATTTTGCTTCATCTTCTATTAATTCCTTAGAGAGACGAGATGCTGACTTAGAATTACTTGAACACCATAATAAATACTCAGTTGATTATCAAGACAGACACTATAAGATGTTAATCTTGCAGTGTTATCAACAACAACTAAAGCATTAACATTTAATCATAAGATATTTATATTTTTCTTGCAAATCAAAAGAACTTTCGATTGATTCCTTCAATTTTTTATAAAACTCAATAAAAAAGAGCATTTTTCTTATTGAAAGCGAAATGTTTTTATAAAGACTAGAAAAGATTGTACTTGACAGAGAGATAATACTTGTCTGGCAAAATATTATAGTTATTAATCATCGTTGGTACTGAGATTATATACGTCTAAATATTTTTTTTTCTTTTTATTATTATTTCTATCTCCTTAAAATTCATTAAACTATGTTATTCCGCAATACAAAAATAAATTCAAAATAGAAAACTCTCTTGTTTCAGCAAATCCGTGGATTTTTCATCACCGCTTTTGATTGCATTGATTTTTTCGGAAATGCTTTTAAGATATTAAATCTGAATAATACCGAGAGAAAATAACTTCGGTTTAATCACAATAATAAGCTTCTTTTACTTTTCAACTTCTTTAAAACATTGAAATTCATTATATAAAAAAGATCCGAAAGAATTTGCAAACCGCGTCGATCGTTCTTTCACATGAAATGTTGTTATGAATCCCTGTTGTTATTAAGGTGACAGAATTCCGTAAAGATATATATATATATATATATATATATATTTTTTTTTTTTTTTTTTTTTTAAATCCGAAAATCTTTTTGTGGGCTTGAAAAACAAAAACTCTCTTGTTTCAACAAATCCGTGGATTTTTCATCACCGCCTTGATTGCATTGATTTTTTTGGAATGCTTTTAAGATATTAAATCTGAACAATACCGATAGAAAATAATTTCGGTTTAACAATAATAAGCTTCTTTTACTTTTCAACTTCTTTAAAACATTGAAATTCATTATATAAAAAAGATCCGGAAGAATTTGCAAACCGCGTCGATCGCTCTTTCACATGAAATATCATTGTTATGAATCACTGTTGTTATTAAGGTGATAGAATTCCGTAAAGATATCTTTTTTTTTTTATTTATTTTTTGCGTATTCATTTTTTTTTATCCAAAAATCCTTTTGTGGGCTTGAAAAACAAAAACTCTCTTGTTTCAACAAATCCGTGGATTTTTCATCACCGCTTCGATTGCATTGATTTTTTCAGAAATGCTTTTTTAGATATTAAATCCGAATAATACCGAGAGAAAATAACTTCGGTTTAATCACAATAATAAGCTCCTTTACTTTTCGACTTCTTTAAACATTGAAAAAATATCCTTATATAAAAAAGATCCGAAAGAATTTGCAAACCGCGTCGATCGCTCTTTCACGTGAAATGTCGTTGTTATGAATCACTGTTGTTATTAAGGTGATAGAATTCCTTTTTTCGCGTATTCATTTCTTTTTTATCCAAAAATCCTTTTGTGGGCTTGAAAAATACAATGATGTAACGAGAAGAAAATGAAAGGTAGCAAAAAAAAAAAAAAAAAAAAAAGGGAGGGGGTAAGTGTCTGGCTGAGGGAAAAAGGTGGGGGGAGGGAAGAGTTTTTTTCAGCTGTCATTTATCTTCCGTCAGTGCTATTGCTTCTGTTTTATGAATTACCCTCCAGGATGGAGAATGGACACATCATTTTCCAGAACAAATATGATGAATGTTTGTGAGCCCGGGTTTGGAAACACAGGCCTTTCTGCTGGGGTTTTCAACAAAATATCGATTGATGGCGATAGCAGTGGAGAAATACAGGGGTGGTTTGAAGATGCATTGAAAGACTGGGAGGTGAAGACTGAATCGACAGAAGAAAGGAAATAGAGTTTGTAAATATTTAACTTGTTTCAAGTTACCTTCCGCAATAGGAAAGAAGTGATTAGACTGCCCGGTTTAAGATAAGGATCGGGGCACAGTAGGCGAGGATTATAAGTTTCCTTCCTTCCTTCCGCTTTTCGTTTCTTCCTTTGATTTTCTCCTCCCCTTTTTGCTCCTCTTTTACATTAAGTTTAAAAATGAAGAAGTAACTTTCGGATGAAATAAATTGAAAAGCTCGTTCCCTTTTAAGGAACGGGGAACACACGTTGAATATTTTAGCAGAAAGGGAGATGAGGTGCGTGAAAACGTATACAGAAACCGGGATTTAAACTTAAAAAAAGAACCTGACCTTTCAAAAAAAACACTCTACTCTAAGGATCCGTAATGAACATATGCGATTCAAATCTATATTATTTATTTTGAAGAAGGGATAAAATAAATTATGCAAAATATTCGAATCGTGATTCAATAATGAAAAGAAAACCTGAAAATACACTGGTGGCAAATGAAATCCCAATACCAAGAAGAAATTTAGACAAAACATTTCTCTGTGTAATATATTTATTTCATTAATGTAAAATCACAAATTTAATTATGTGCGAGAAGAGTCTAATGAATGATTCTACTGAAATGGTTTTTACATTAATAACCACTGTAGTCGCAATTATTTTCAATGCAAGCATGCAAACGTGTATGCATTGGGGCGTACGGGTACCGTATGCCATTTTATGTGATGAAAACCATGACTTTTGCACTTTATCAATCTAATTATGAACGATCCGTGATGACTATGAATGACGCTGGATTTGTTGTTTAAATAGGTTCCATAGTTCTTGATGGGAGAAAGATATGGTGATCCCGCGGCCACTCTGTAGAATACGTCGAGAGACAACAGATGCATAGTGACCAGCTTTATTCTGTCGGAAAATACCCTCTGAAATAGTGATCAAAACTGGTAGCACAATCGGTTCAATCTCCAGTCGGGCGTACTAATTTCCTGTCAAAGTGTGTGGGATAACAACGAGAGTATGATTCTGCGGTCGTAGGTTATTTGTCCCCAGACCCTATTTCCTAGTGTAGGTCCAGTGTGTCTAAAACACAGACAGATTGGTTCAAAGCACTCATCTAGTTTCCTTTTAATCAACATATGGCCATCAGTAGCACCTAGACAAAAATTTCTTTCATCTGAGAACACAACATATATTTATACCCCCCTCCAATGAACACTAGCTAGCTCTTGCTTTACACACTGGAATTGCAGATGAAGATGGTTTGGAGTTAATGGCATGAACGCTACAGTGCATCCGGCTTGGAACTGTCGTTGGTCTGGTTTGGAAAGAATTGTTTTTAATAGAGACCCAATTGAGATTTTTAAAAAAATTGATTTAAATGCTAAAAAGGTATAATTGTTCTTCAAAAATGTTTTGATATTAATTAATTCAGAATTGTAAAGTCCACAAATTTCAGTTTTGATCATCAAAATTTCAAAATATATACAAATAAAAGTCATAAAAAAAAAAAACGAAGTCATATCCACCAAATATTAAACTATTTATAATACTCCATAAGTTGAATAGGTACCTCCAAAACCATCATGCTACCTAACATAACGTCAGTTATTTAAAGTGATGGTCTTACATTAGTTGGATTTTATTCAGATGCTTATATATTTATCATAAACTCCTCAAATTTCAGAATATTATTTTCCTTCACAACAATAAAAATTTCGTATAAGATTTTTATTTAAGATACTATATTATTTTCATCAAATTCATTAAATTGACAACATTCATTTCCATATAAAATAACAGTTTTTTTCTAAAGTTTTATTTAGTATTTATTTTGCTGTGTTAAACGTAAGTACATTATTATCTATACTTATATTCATGAATTAGGGTTTTAAGTGAAATTTCAAGTAAGTAAAGAAACATCAATATCAAGAAATTAGATAGATATTTATGGGTGCTTATTGACATTTGTGATACTAATTGCGAGCTTAATTTTCTTTATTATTTAAAATTTATTCAGTAATAAATAAGTGAAAGAGATTGTGAATAGTTTTATAAATTTTAGATCAATCACCAAAATCGTGAATTTTTAACGTTTCTATGGCGATATTTGTTTTTAATATTATATATTTTGTTTCAGGTGTTTTATTATGCAAACTTAAAAATTATTTTTATACTTAAGATTTAACTTTTAAAATCTAAATAATAGTTAAAAAAAATAACTTAATGATTTTTCGTGATTTTTGAATGCGCACCGTATAAAAAAAATAATAAACTAAAGGAAAAAAGGAAACTACAAGAGCTATAGTTTTAAAGTATATAAACTGCATATCGGAAAAATGGAAACAGATGATTCGATTACTTGTTAGATGTGCTAGGCAGACATACGTAGATCAAAACAATTTTGAGATACGAAAAATCATTGTTATTGTGAATTTTTTAATCTAATTTTTCTTTTAATACTATGTAATTTAAATTTCTAATAATTAATATTAATTTTATTTTAATTAAAACCTTTCTGGAAGTACCTTTCTCCCCTATTACACCGCTCTATTTAAATCCGTACCGCTAGGCCGCTTGCCAATTTTTCACTCAATTGTTGGTCGAACTACAGTTACATAAACCTTATATATATATGTGTGTGTGTGTGTATGTGTGTGTGTGTGTGTTTCGAGATTATTTTCTTAGGATTCCTATGTCCCTTTCACTGATATTTTGGTAGTATAATTCAGAGTAAAAAATATAGCACTTCACTGAAACTGGGTAGCACCTGACAGTTTGTAATAAAAGGCAGTATGATTTAATATAATCTGCATAATGCTTTATATAGTAATCAATTTACATAATAACTAATGCTTTAAAAGATGTTCTCAATGAATATCTCATTATATACGACTTAAACTATCTGAAAGAGATTCTGATTATTCTACCAATTAATACCTCATGTGCTGATTTAAATTTGTGACATTGTAATTCTCCTTGGAGCTTATTTGAGAATATACAAACGTAGGAAACTTAAATATACAATGTTTTCATTTGCTTCTCACAATCATATTTAAAATATACTTACGTAAAAGTAAGGTTGATAAATAAATCTAAAAATAATAGTCTTTATTTTTCATTCATTATAAATAATATTAAAAGTAAGATCTATAAAAATGCATACTGTTCGCTATCTTTTACTTTTATCCATTTAGTTACATTGACAAAATTTTATCGAAATTTCTTTAAAAAAATTATCAATAACAAATCATGCAATTAAGCATACGTGGTTCAACAAATTGTGTCCTTCTGATATAATTACTTTCCTACGCTTAAAATAAATCCAAAAAGAAAGTGGAATAAAATGATTCTTTGAAAAATTTGTTTTAATAAGGTCAAAAACCTTTTTTCCAGCGAAAGAAAGAGCAGATTTAGCGGTAATTAATTATTAAAAAAATTCTAAAATAATATTTTGATTTAAATTTTCGTAGTATGTGTAAAAGGCAAAAAAAAAAAAAAAAAATGGCATTAAAAAAAGGACGAGTTAATATAACAAATTAATTGACTGGAGCAAAGTAATTTGCAAGAAACCAAGTTTTAAAAATGAATCTGTTTTCTTTTTCAGTTTTCTTGTTAATTTGAATTGTTTTCATAGTGATAAGGAACCAAAAGATTTAGAAGGTTAAATAATTTTTTTTCTTAAGATATCTTCATTAGACGTCGTTGAAAAGAATACCAATGTTTCTGTCTTGAGTTACAAATAAGTAAAAGTTAATCGAAAAGGAATCCAACTATTTTCTTTATTTAAGAAAATTGTAAAAGTAATATGAATTTTATAATAAAATTTAACAATTTAAATTTTTAGTCCTTTTTTTTTTTTCGATCAAACATAATTTTTATAGTAAACTGATATAAGTTCTGTCTAATTAAAAATAGATTTTCATTATAAAATTGCTTTACATCATTTTATTACCGGCTATCAAGCTGGATATTTTATAAGAACTTTAACTATACAGATATCTAGCAGTTTCGGCGTTATCTAATGTGCAACATCCAATTATACCCACTTTATGCAACTTGATTCTGGAGCGGAATAGAAAGAGTGAAATTTGGGACATTTGCCACCTTTCATTAGCCTAATACATAAAATTTCTGACCTACATATTTATCGTACCGTCAAATTCATAGAGGATTCTTCTATGAATGGGATGAAGTATCCCATTTATAGATGATTCTTCTATGAATGGGATGAAGTGTCCCATTTATAGATGATTCTTCTATGAATGGGATGAAGTGTCCCATTTATAGATGATTCTTCTATGAATGGGATGAAGTGTCCCATTTATAGATGATTCTTCTATGAATGGGATGAAGTGTCCCATTTATAGATGATTCTTCTATGAATGGGATGAAGTATCCCATTTATAGATGATTCTTCATAGATAATTCTTCTATGAATGAAAAGAAGTATCCCATTTATAGATGATTCTTCTTTGGGATGAATTTTCCATTTATAGAGGATTCTTCATAGATGATTCTTCTATGAATGGTAAGACGTATCCCATTTATAGAGGACACTTCATAGATGATTCTTCAATGAATGGTAAGACGTATCCCATTTATAGAGGACTCTTCATAGATGATTCTTCAATGAATGGTAAGACGTATCCCATTTATAGAGAATTCTTCATAGATAATTGTTCTATAAATTGGCTGAAGTATCCCATTTATAGACTCTTCTATGAATGGTAAGAGGTATCCCATTTATAGATTATTCTTCTATGTATGAGATGAAGTATACCATTTATAGATGATTCTTCTATGAATGGGATGAAGTATCCCATTTACAGATGATTCTTCATAGATAATTCTTCTATGAATGAGAAGAAGTATCCCATTTATAGATGATTCTTCTTTGAATGGGATGAATTTCCCATTTATAGAGGATTCTTCATAGATGATTCTTCTATCAATGGTGAGGAACATCCCATTTATAGAGGATTCTTCATAGATAATTGTTCTATAAATTGGAGGAAGTATCCCATTTATAGTCTCTTCTATGAATGGTAAAACGTATCCCATTTATAGATTATTCTTCTGTGTATGGGATGAAGTATACCATTTATAGATGATTCTTCTATGAATGGGATGAAGTATCCTATTTATAGATGGTTCTTCTATGATCTCGCTATGCAACTAAAAACCTCAATTATGCTTGCTCTTCGGTTAGAAGTGCTAGTACCAGTCACCATTTCAATAATATTACTTTCTAAAAATACGATGATTTTGTCATATTTTTCATATTCATAACAGTTCATCATAATTAATGTTAATCTTAATTATTATTTATAAGCCAATATACTTTAGCAAAACTTTTTACAAAGTTTGGTGGAAATAGTAAGACTTTTTTTTTCTCTTACAACATTGAGTAAGTGGATCCCAGAAAGCAACTTTCTCCACTTTCTCTCCCCGTAAATAAACTAATGTCTCAAATGTAAAAGTTAGACAACGAAATATTCAATTAGTTTTATGCACCAGGGCCAAAAAGCACTAAATACGAAAACTAACTCTAATATCTTCTGAAGCAAGCACATCCAACAATAATGCAACTAAAAACGAAAATGATTAGAAATTTTAGATTGTATTCAAAATAAATACAGGTAGATTATAATTAATTAGTATAAGAAATTGTTCTACAGAACAAAACAAACTCATTAATTATTCGAATTTAAATTGTAAACAGCAAAAATCTTCACCAAATCTTCTGTTTATACAACAAGAAACAAAAAGCGTTTTATAAATTATAAAGGAACCCAAAGTATATAATGTTTAAAATTCTAACTTTTACCTTTTTCCTTATTAAATTATAATGTAAGTTATTAATTATTTAAGTATACAAATTATTAAAATGTAATACTTTCTCTTCATTAATTTAATTAAAATTAACAAAAATTTAATCAAAGATAAAAAGTTATATATACTAAGTTTCAAAGATATTATGAGATTTCAAAACATCTAACCAATTTTCAAAATTAAACTGTTTTTCTATTGTTTAAATTTGGTTTAATTTTCCCTATATCTTTACCATTTAATTATTTTAAAAGCGTAAAATAAATAAAACTTTATAATACTCTAAAATTTTTAAAGTTTTTTCTTTGATTGTAAATAATCGAATCTTCTTTAATATGGGTCAAGTGAAAAAAAAAGAAATAAAAGGGCTTTTATCTTTACTGCTTGTCAAAACATAACAATGCAGTTAAAAATTGGTATAATTAAATCCTTTTTCAGGCAGTTTGTTTCAAACAGTCTTTTGGTTGCTGTCAGAGGTGGTTCATTGGCCTTATTTAATCCTTAATAACATCGTTAAAGTTTTATTACGGGTTCCTTTTTTAAGAAAAAAAAAACATTTTTTTTTTCCGTATAATCGTTTTTCATTTTAAAAAGAAGTCATTTCCCAATTGAAGGAGGATTAACTAGAAGCAAAACAAATCTTTAAAGTAGTTTTTCAAAATAATTTGATTTTTTTTTTTTTTTTTTAAAAAAAAAAAATAATAAATAAATAAATATGGTAAACTAAGACACATATATTTTTTAAAAAAAACTTCTCTCCTGCATGTTAGGTGTTTTGAGAGCTATTTAAAGCAGGATTGCGGTTTTATGTTTTAATTACCCTTAAAAACACATCTACGATTGATCTCATAGTGATAGGTGGCAACCGAAGATAATTTTAGCTTTGCTATAATTAGACTCGGAAGTCGTCAATATAGAGTTATGATGCTTAATAAATATGGAACAAGATCCTATACCAATCGTCCATAAATCTTACTTCTTTCAGTGGTCTTAATATTGCTGTGCCATACTGGTCACTTTGTAATGCTTGAGTGAATACTTCTTTTAAAGAGGGTAGGATATTTTTGCTACAAGATTGCTTACTATCTTAAGGCTCGTGCTCACCAAGGCGACAAGATGCAAGCGACCAAAATTTGACCTCACCGCGGTCGCCTGAAACCGGTTTGCAGTTCGCCGCGTGGAGTAGCCCAACTTTCAACTTCAAGCGGTTTTTCACTATGCGTAATGCTATTTCTGACGTTTCGCTGTGAAGGGGTCGAAAAAATTTGGTCGCTTGCCTCTTGCATCTTCACGTCTCTCGCCTCGGTGGGGACGAGCCTTTAGATACTAAACAACCTTTTTTCTACTATTGAAGTTTATGTGAATAATTATTCAAAATGAAATTGAAAATTCATGTCTACATAAGATTCAGACATTATAATATTTCAAAACATTTAACCAATTATTAAAATACATACAGGTGACTTGCCAATTATTAAAATATATATAGGTCACTTACCAATTATTAAAATATATATAGGTCCCTTATCAAATATTAAAATACATACAGGTCACTTACCAATTGTTAAAATATATATAGATCACTTATCAATTATTAAAATACATACTGTTGCTGTACCATACTGTTTACTTTGCAATACCTGGGTGAATTCTTCTTTTAAGGAGGGTAGGATATTATTGCTATAAAATTACGTTCTGTCTTAGATGCTAAATATCTCTTTTTGTACTACTGAAGTTTATGTGAATAATTATTCAAAATCAAATTGAAAAATTCATGCTTACTTCAGTTTCAAAAATATTATTATATTTCAAAACATTTAACCAATTATCAAAATTAAACCTATTTCACTTGTTAATGCTCCTTCCCACCGAGGCGACAGGCGACGACGCGACATGCAGCAGGCAAGAAAATTTTTTCGACCCCTTCACAGCGAAACGTCAGAAATAGCATTACTCTTAGTGAAGTTCCGCTTCGAGTTGAAAGTTGGTCAACTCGAAGCGATGCATTTCAAAGCGGGTTCAGGTGAACGCAGTGAGGCTAGTGATTGGTCAACTCTTGCCGCTTAAACGCTTTTCGCCTCGGTGAGAACGAGCCTTTATTTAGCATTGATCCTATATTTATTTATTTATTTTTCGTTTTTTTTATCATCTAATTTAATTAAAAGTGTAAAAGAAATAAGACTATTTAATACTCTTAAATTTTAAATGTTTTTTTTACACAATGATACATAATTGATGTTGAAAATAGCATTGCATTAAGATTCATATGTCACACTCCCAAAGCGATGATAACTTACCAACTAACATGCGAATTGTGAAGGTTTGGTTCTCTCTAGTAGCATGCTGTAGATCAATGATTTGAAATCGAGTAGACTAAGTGGATATTAGGCCAGTGTGTCTCACTTCAACAGCTATTGTCTGGATGGAGCTTTTTTGTTCTTTTCCAATATGGCCATCAACTATGGGATAATTGCCCATGAAAGTCCTATTCATATATCGTCCTACAACTATTGATGAAATATTCGTAGGACGGTAGAATATTGACCAAATGATGTGATACAACCAATAATAAAGCGATGAATAAGATTTGAAGCTTCATGGTTCACATGCATGGAATAAACGCTAGACATGCATGGACGCTAGATTTTAAATAGACGTGAATTGAAATAAAAAGAATTTTATTAAACTAGAATTTAAATAAAATAAAAAGAATTTTATTAAACTAGAATTTAAATAAAATAAAAAGAATTTTATTAAACTAGAATTTAAATAAAATAAAAATAATTTTATTAAACTAGAATTTAAATAAAATAAAATTTTATTAAACTAGAATTTAAATAAAAAGAATTTTATTAAACTAGAATTTAAATAAAAAGAATTTTATTAAACTAGAATTTAAATAAAAAGAATTTTATTAAACTAGAATTTAAATAAAAAGAATTTTATTAAACTAGAATTTAAATAAATAGAATTTTATTAAATTAGAATTTAAATAAAAAGAATTTTATTAAACTAGAATTTAAATAAATTAGAATCGACGCTAGAATTAAAATAAATTAGAATCGACTTGACTTGACTTGGTGCTTTGAGACGTATGCCTGCCGACGCTGCTTTACCTCAATGTATTCAAATGTTTTCCCTTTTTTTTTATATATATAAAGAAATCAAAACATTTTAGCAGAAGTGAAAATGAAACCATCATTAAGAATTAGAACCGACACTAGATTTTAAATAAACTAGAATCGGCACTAGAATTTAAATAAATTAGAATCGACATTAGAATTTAAATAAATTAGAATCGACATTAGAATTTAAATAAATTAGAATCGACAGTAGAATTTAAATAAATTAGAATCTATACTAGAATTTAAATAAACTAGAATCGACATTAAAATTTTCCAAAACTGGTAACAGTTTATCATTTGATACTAATTATTTTTAAAAAATAGAAAGAAAATCTGTAATTTTCTCATTAAAGTATCATATTCAACATCTCTTCGAAGTATTTACTTTTTAATTTTTATAAGCATAAAAAGAAACTTTAAAACAATTTAGAACTTCTTGTTAACTTTAATTAGTTAACAATTAAGAATATTTTATAAACTTTTATTTATTTCATAAGTTAATGCTAATTTAACAAATTATCAAGGAACCATAACTTCAATAGGATAACAAAGAATATGCTTGTTGAAAAATAAATTTCACTCTTAAAAACCAAGTATTTTTATTAGAAAAACTGGAATTTAAATTTTTGAAAAGGTATAAAAATAAATCCACGTACAAAACAAAGTAAAAATACAACATCATTTATTGTCAAGTTTCCGGCTTTAAATATAACCTGCAAATGATTTTTTTTTTTGTTTCATTAAAATATACAGATAACAATTTATTCTTTAGAATAATATTATTTTTTAGAAAAACAGAAAAGATACTAGCACTTGCCTTTCTTTCATCGAGAAAATGTTCATCCATATTTCTCTATTTAAATTGCTTCTTATGTTATAAGGATCTTATCTTTGAAATTAAAGCAATAACATAAAATGCTTTTCAAGTTAACTTAACAAATTCTTCAAAGAGCAAAAGTATTTTTTTTCTTAATTAATGTCATACTTCATCCTTAAAATGTCAAAGAGTGCTTAAGTGTTGTTAATTCCTGAAAAGTCATCCAATATTTTAAATATCTCGTTTGGCAGAATATTTTAAGATTAAAAGCATTAAATTCATCATAAACCCTTAAAAGCAAACTGAAAGACTCAATTCAGCATTTAAAGTTTTGACCTCAGGATTTTACTGAAAAATTCTGTCGTTAAATACTGAAGGCGAACCGAAAATGCTGAAGAAAACTGTAACGGGGATAAACACGTTATTAATTTAGCACGGTGTGCCCAGTGACTTTAAAACGATTTAAGTGTGGTTTAATTAAATTTCACTGCAATTTCTTACGGTGCACATGTCAACTCATCGTTAATATGAGGCGAAACCTTGAAGAAAGACTGAAATGAAAACAGTTCTTTGAAGTTGAAATAACACCAACCGCCTAAATTAGGTTCGTTAGTTTATATATTTTTGCTAAAAAAAACTTCCTCGAACTTGAGTTGATATCATTAGAGGAAAGATGGGGTGGTATTACTGATTTTTCTTAGAAATTAGGTATAAAAGAGGAGTGAATAGGATACTGCACCTTTAGATAAATTATATATTTACGCAGTTTGTAATGCAATATATTTTTTTAATGGAAATTTATTTTTTCAGAATTCTCACAACAGGGGATAGATACCAAATAAATGTATTTCCTGTATGTATTTCGTTTCCTAACTTTCCATAAAAAATAGAGAAATCCTGAAATATGAGTTGTCATTGTTACGGATATGTTGTTTTTGACTATTGGGCATTTCTACCTAAGACAGTAATTGCTAAAATGACTGATATGTAGCATATTAAGCAATTTCAAGGATGCCGTATTTTAAAACAAACAGAACAATAATAGTAAAATTTAATTTGTCATTGTTACAGATGTCTTGTTTTCGATTATGTTCATTTTTACTTAACATTAATCGCTAAAATGATTGATATGTAGCATATTCAGATTTTTCTGGGGTGCTGTGTGGATGGTCTGCTATTCTGCACCCACATTTTGCCATCACAATTTAAAACAAACATCAACCTCTTTAAAAGCACCAACCTCTCTCCTTCCTCGAACCTAAAAGAATCGCCTTCTGGCCCATGAATTCATGTGTCCATCTCGACATAAACACGGGAATTTTTAGTTCGCCTTCGATTACTGAATTTCAAGCATGGCTCCCTTAGTTCGGAAATCCTACATGGTATCTACTAGGCTACTTCCATCCTTATTTTAGATGTCACACAAGCTAAAACTTATATGGAGGATTTATTAACTAAACAATTATGGATGATTTATTAACTAAACTATTATAGATGATTTATTAACTAAACTATTATGGATGATTTATTAACTAAGCTATTATGGATGATTTTTTAACTAAGCTATTATGGATGATTTATTAACTAAACTATTATGGGTGATTTATTAACTAAACTATTATATATGATTTACTAACTAAACTATTATGGATAATTTTTTAATTAAACAATTATGGATTATTATTATTATTTTAATACAACTTAATTAGTTTCTAAGTAAAGATCATGTCATTTAAAATATTTTCTCACTTTGAAAATTTCTTGGATTCACATATTTGCCCAATTTTGAAATCTTTTAAGAGTATCTGGTAAAACATTTACTGAAAGCAATTAAGTTTGGTTTTTTACTATTGCAAGCATATGTTTTTCAATAATGTAATACCAATATAAAAACTGGGATGTGATAAATGTATTTTTATAATTCATAACAATCCCCCAATAATCAATTCATAATTTTCGCGCATATATGCAAAATATCTGTACTAACATATTTTAAAATGGTGTTTATAAATTATGTGTTTGTTGTTTTTAAAATGTTGTTTATTAGGAATTTCACCTGAGCTCATTCTCCACTAATATTGGAGGACATGTAGAAAATCAGAATTAATCAGAGTCCACCACGAGAGCCTTATACAACGCCCCGTATGCAATCAAAATCGCCAACTGGGTACATCGCACTTTCCTCTTCAATCTCAGCAAAAGGACTTTCTGGCCTATATATATATATAGACCCAGTTTAGACCCAGATACTTACGGTTTTTTTCTCTGTTTAGGTTTCAAATCATTCTTTCTATGTATAGCCCCCTCGGTTTTCCCATTGGAATGGACCTGAGACTGAAAAACCAAGGATCTATTCATTATTCCTTCGACAAAAAAATTTAAGAAAATTAAACAATTGAAAAAAAATATTGTCTTTTAAAATATATTTATTTAAGGGACGCAATAGTTAATTTTAAGCACAAAACACAATAAAGTTAACTACAAAATATTTAATCTTATAGGTACTGATAAAATAAAGCGTTTAAAAAAATATGCAACATAAAAAATGTTAATCTAATCACGTAAACTCAACAGCTAATGTATGATGCATTTAACTTTATAAAAAAAATGAACGAATTTATTTTTTATTGACGAAAGTTTAAGAGTTTTGGTAAGTAATTTTCGCCCGGTAAATCATTCATCTGAAAAAGAATCACAAATATTTCATAAATCCAGCTAAACTGTATAAACAATTTGAAGTTTCTCCATCTAGTTTTAAGTTCAGGACACTAAAAGTATTGATGAAAAAAAACTTTTAATTAATAAAGTATCACACATGAATGAGCTGTGATTTTTTTTCCCCCTTTCGCTGCAGCATTGCTTAACGGGGTACAGTATACTCAACATATAGTTATTTATTTTTTTTTTAACGACACAGATTTAGCTCATTGCGAAATAAAAAAAAAGATTTATATTTGTCTGCCATAAAAAAAACTTGCTGATATAAAATAGTCTCTAGAGAATGTGTTCGAATAATAAATTCAAACTAATCATTAAAAATACTTCAACATAAAAAAACGTTAAATAAATTAATTGGAAAATGATATTGAAAAAGTATTTTAAAAAACATTTATCAGATCATTTATCATTAAAAATTGAAATTTTATTCCCTTGGGTTAGTTTTTTTTATGCCTTTTTAACAAAAAATAATGGAAATTTTAGTATTCCCATTCTTTAGATTAGAAAAAAAAACTAATTTTTCCACGGAAAAAAAAAATCAGAATTTTTATTTAATTACTTAGTTTATTTGATTTTTGTTGCAGAGTTTTGTTTAGTTTTTAGTCAGATTGTAATGAAAGTAATCAGTAAGTGCAGAAAAGTAATAAAAATTTAATGCAAGATTAATTAATTTTTTCACTTAAATCAGAGTTTTTTAAACTTCTGCAAATATGCATGGCTTTAAAAAAGTATGGCGGTGGGTTAAGACTTTGTTACTCAAAGACTGGTAAAAGTTTTTATGCCATTCTTGCAATACATTGTAACAGCAAAAATACAACAGCATTACATTATAATACAACAGCAAATATAATATATTTACTCGATATCAAAAAAAATATCAAATTTATATAAAATATCAAATTTAAACCGTGGTGAGTTAATTTTTTTATTTGCCAGCTTGTAAAAAAAAGCAATGTCAATATTGGAAGCATTAATCTGAGAAACTTCAATTTTTTGTGTTAGCTAGTTAAAGACTTGAATTTCTACATTTAAATCATGCAGAGTATATCTGTCCAAATTTTCTAAGATGTAAAGTAATTTAGGACCTATATTGTAGTATGAAATTATTATTAATTTTTTTTTGTTACAAAATAAGATCAAAATGGGAGATGGAAATCAGAATAGGGCGGGTACAATATGAAATCAGTTAGAAAAATATTTTGTTGAAGGTGTGGCATTGGTACACATAATTGTCTGCCCAAGAGGAACAATAGCAAATAGTTGTCCTTTGTAAATGATATGACCTCCTTAAATTGCAAAAGATATGCTGCTTTCTCCACTCTTAACTACAGTAGGGCGAAGAATTGCTGTGACTTTAATGTCCATTCCTCAAATTGTCAGACCAAAAAATGTCGTCGCAAACCATTCCACACATCATATATGTCATTTAAATCAAAAACGAACTGTGACTAGTCCCTTCGAGGAATATTCTTACTTTCCAATAACATCTCCACAACAAGCAATTGAATGTGGCCTGGCATTAATGTTCATAAATATGTAGTAAGCATCAATGTCACCTAAAAGTAGAAGCCCGAGGGAAGTATCATTTGTTGATAAGAGCGATCTCCGTTAACGGTATGTCTTCTAAAAATATGGAAGTTGAGTGAAATTGTTCACAATCAAGCCTTCATAGAATTATTATAATGGACTTTATCATTAACGTTACATTATTAGAACCATGTGTCCACTTCTCTTCATATCAGATGTCATCAAGAATCATTCATGACTATGATAACACAGGTTTCTTTAAAGAGAACGTGACCTAGCTAATGAGACCTCCAGTTTTTGTTCTTTTTAAAACAAATTAATGATACCACTGATAGGCGGCCATCAGTGGAATGCATCAGCTACATTAAATTAGGACACTTTATGTCAATTACTATACTCAGCTCATGGCAATATTGCTTGCTGATTTCAATATTGCCTGAATATAATGATACACAGCTCATCTCATAGTTGTGGAGTTCAGTATTAACCACTACCAGCCTTTCTCATAACTGTATATGTATTTTGCAATAAATTTACCCCGGATATTTATTCTGGCCATGTTATTTATAATATTTGCTTGCATTTGCAGCCAACGTTTTTAATACCGTTTTTCCCCATCCTTTGCTTATCATCATGCACTGCACCCGCCTATAGTACGCTTTTTATGTATTTTCAAGTGAACTACAATGATGTGCTTCCCTTATTTACTTAAATGTCTTCTTTCAATTAATGTTCAATGAATCAATGAATCTTCTTTCAATTAATGTTTATTATACTAAATGCTACAAGACCTTTTATCCAAAATTGCTTCCATTCTTAAATTTTGCAAGCTTATATGTTGCAAATACTTACAAAATTTATTACTACAATATGGTACTTTTAGAAATATTTTTGTTTGGATTACATGTGGTGAAATATAAAACAATATGAATTTCTGCATGGCATGTAAATTTTTGATAATAATGATTAAACTATTCTAAAGTGTGATGAATTTGAGGATACCTAAACAACATGATGGGTTCTATGGACTACTAGATAGATTATCACGAATCTTCTTTTTCTGTTTCCCTAGTGTTAAGGTTGTGTTAACACTTACTATTCACGTGTTGTTTCTCCGAAATGCATTGATCGGTGATAATTTCTTTTACACTTTATTGCATTATGTTCTTAGATGGGTAATTCATTAGTTTCGTTGGTTTCATTTATATGTTCAAGCAATATTTATTATTGGATCTTACAAGCAATATTTGCGAACTATACCCTTTATTTAAATAAGTTGATCATTCAATTCTTGTATATTTCGATATCTAAATAAACAATCAAAATTCCTTTAAACAAGCAGAAAACATTATTTTTCTACTGGACAATTTTTAAAGTTGTAATTAAATTCTGTTATTTTAACTAGAAAAACTTCACATTCAAGAGTGACATAAATTTGCTTCCATCAACTTTAAGAACTATTTTAAATGTTTGATAATTGAACATAACTTAATAAATTTCTGCTACAATCGTCTAAATATCAATATAATAATTCTTTGATAGGTAGTCATTTAAAGCAAATATAATAAAAATTGTTGCAATTTACATTATTTCTCAAATACTTAGAATAACTTTTTGCTATCGTTATTTTCGTAAACAAATTTAGTAAAATTTTTTCCAACTTGGAAGAAGGAAAATACTCCTTACTTTACGAAGAATGACAAGATTAAAATTTTTGCCTTTAGATACGAAGCTTTAGTTCAATTGTGTTGAATTAGAATATCACGGATTGCCTAAGACGTCGTATTGCTTATGTAAATTACCCACAGTTCACCCAAGAAGTTGGTCGAAGAATGGAATTTTAATCTGTTTTTTTTACAATAATCTAAGGCTTTGAAAACATAAATATATTCCTAAACTAAAAAAAAAATCAAACACCCGGGCTATGTTGATTTGCAGATGCAGTTGATTTCCTAGATAAGTATATTTTTTAAACCTAGAAATTTGCAAAGTTTCTAGATATATCGAAAAGTCACCCTTGTTAATGTGATTATACAGAGCAAACCAATTAAAGAATGAAAATGTAACAAGGAAAACTAGGGATAAATTCAATTTCAAGTTAATCTTATCTTCTGACTTTTCACTAAAATTGAAATATACAGTTTTATTTATTTTTTTCTCTTCCTGTGTATTAGAGGCTTATTAAACACAGGGAAGCACAAAATTTATTTATTTATTTATTTATTAAGTTCATTCTTTAATATATGCGTTTATTTGATTTTAAATATTTTATAAGCTCATCTTTACAAATTAATTTAGATTTTATAAATTTATTTTATAATGACTATTAACGCTTATTTCTTTTATTTTAATCTCTCAAAACTATTTCTTGAAAATAATTTTAAATGTGATCTTATCTCAAAAAATTTGTTAACTCATCATATTTTTTCCAGGATAAACTTTTTTTGTTAATTTACACATCACTATTTATTTTTAATTTTTTAAATTATGTATTTGTTAAAATGCAATTCATAAATCTTAATGTGATAGGTGAGAATGTGATATATACTTATTTTCATGAAATTAAAAAATAGCACATTCAGTTCTTTAAAATAAGATTAACTATTACGTATTTAGTAATTACTAAATCAATGTTTTTCTGTATAAAAAATACACAGGCCTACAAAACTTAAGCATGTGTATGGTTTTGAAGCATACAACAAAGAAAAAAAGGCCCTATATCGATTAAAATAATGAACTCCATACCAATAGAAGGATTGGTTTGATTTGATGCTCTACGGTTATTTTTTACAACGTGGGCTAGTTAGAATGGGAACTACAAGACTTTGACCTTACTACTTCACGACACCACACCACACCACACCACACCACATCACTATGTTAGAGCTGAGATACTCCTATGAGACTTTAACCTTAAAATGGATTCCGAACCACTAACAAACATCAATGCCATCACCAGAATTCGAATCTGAAGTCTGTGACACCCAAGACCAGAGCTCTGGCTACTTTGCCATCAGGCCGGCAGTAGAAGGAAGATTCGTTTGCAAATAAGGAAAATAAGAAAAATGTCACATAAAAAAGCATAGAATCAGTACAGGAAGATAGTGTTGATAAAGAATGGGAGGGGAAATGGCGGCTTTAAAGAAATTTGTTGCAAGGGAATCAACATGTGACATGCTTTGAAGAAATTTTCTGGGGGATTTAACTGGTAAAAGAATTATCAGTAATCTTGAGGACAATAATAGTATAATGAGTGCAGTCTTAAGTGCTTATATCAGCATCAGTATAGTTTGATGAACTTGGAAATCCTCCCAAAACAGAGGTACAGCTGTAAAAAACATTAAGTGTAACAGACTGCAATTGTCCAGACGTCTTCATACAGGTGAACTATTCATCTGTTTTCTTGAACAATAATGTAAAAGTATGGAATGATAAGTGAAAAGAGAATTTCAAAGACATTTTATGAAAAATATTGCCTAAAAACATGATTTTTAGCTAAAACTTTAAAGCTAGAAGATTTTTAGCAGTTTATTCAACAATGTATCAAAAGGTGTCTTTTCTGTTCTATAATCCTTAGGAATCAATTGGGAGATAAAAATCAGGATACAGAGTTCGTATAGAACATGCACAATATGGAATCAATTAGAAAAATATTTCATTGAAGGTTTGACGTTGGCACACATAATTGCCCACCCAAGAGGAACAACATCAAATAGATGTGCTTTGTAAGGGTTATGACCTCCTTTAATTGAAAAGATATATCTGTTTTCTCTATGCTCAACTACAAAAAATTGAATAGCTGTTGTGACTAGAATATCCATTCTTCAAATTATCTGGCACAAAGATGTCGCCCCAAAGTATTCTACAAATGCTCTATGGCATTTTAATCAGAAAAGAATGCTGACTAGAGGTCATCTTGAGGACGATAATAGTATAATTAGTTAGTAATATAATTAGTTATAATTAGTCATAATTAGTCAGTACAGTTTCATGAATTTGGAAATCCTCCCAAAACATAAGTGCAGCTGTGATAAACATTAAATGTAACAGACTGCAATTATCCAGACGTCTTCATACAGGTGAACTATTCATCTGTTTTCCTGAACAACAATGTATATAAAGTATAGAATGTTAAGTGAAAAGAAATTTTTCATGACATTTTATGAAAAATATTGCCTAAAAACACATTTTTTAGCTCAAACTTTAAAGCCAACGATGGATCAAAAGGTGTCTTTTCTGTTCTATATGCCTTAGTAATTACTCTTGGATACAATGCAACTCAAGTTGCTGTAAAATTACAGATTTGTCAAAACGAATTTATTTGCCTTCAACTGAAATAATAATAAAAAAAAACCTTCAAGACACTATAAAGAAAAAATGTTATAATTATTTCCTTAATGAAGACAATCTGCAAATGTGGATATCTTTGGCAATTCAATAATTAAGTAGTAATTAATAATTAAGTGGGTAATTTGACAATTAATTAAAATAAAACCTTATTAATTGGAAGAATTATTTTTCAAGATGATATTCATGGAATGCAGCACATCATCAAAGCATTATTTTATTTAAATAATTTATTTAATTATAACCGTTTAGTATTTGAGTAAGATGTAATTTTAAAAGAATTTCTTGTATCATCACTGATAATTACCCCTAATCTTACAATAAATAAAAATATGGCTTTGATAGAAGTTTAGTCCTCTGAAAAAGTTTTTCTGATGTTACGTTACAAAAAAATTATCGTTATACATTTACTACCAGTAGAGTGTTAACGATAAATATACAATTTTGCTTAAATTTTTATACTATCCTATTTTAATAAAATGTTTTTGAAAAAATTATTTATTTATTGTCAAAATTACTTCATTTTAAAAGAATAAAGTAGAAAATGGGGTTGTAGTTTAAATGAATTACTTTAAATAACCCTGTGGTAGTCAAACACCTTACAGGGTAAAAAACATTACTTACTAATGTTTTTTTCTGTATGCCAATAAATCACAAATATGCACTTTTCTATAGTTAATTAATTGA
This sequence comes from Caerostris darwini, assembly GCA_021605075.1. Lineage (NCBI taxonomy): Eukaryota > Metazoa > Arthropoda > Arachnida > Araneae > Araneidae > Caerostris > Caerostris darwini. The sequence goes on from BPLQ01004544.1 coordinate 3,377,140, forward strand.
AGTATAAGGTGCTTTCATTTTCAAAAATAAATTCCTTCAAATACATTGCTCCGTTAACCTGCCTCTTAATATGTAATATGCATTTGCTAAAAAAGAGGAATTTTTTAAAGTATTTATTAAACTTGATTTTTTAGACTTACTGATTTTATAATATAATAATACTATACGACAATACAAATTTTATTATGGATTCTTTACATTCTACTTTTTAATGCAAAATTATAAAATGAAAGTCTGAAATCAACTTTTACTTTGGAATATTTGAAGTAGTGTAATGTTCTAGAAAGAAACAATGCTTTGCTTCATTTTATAAAGAAATAAACATTAATTTCTTCTTAATAATAATTTTTCGCAAAAATAGTAGAATGAGCAAGATATTACACATAATAAAATTAGCTTTCAGACTAATTTACAAATTTATTTAACTACCACCATTTATCTTGTTTGTACTTGTTTGAAAAGTAAGATTATAATCAGTTATTTGAACATTGCCATGCAAATAATAAATGAAATATATATATATATATATATATATATAACAGCTCATAAAAACCTTAATATACTAATGAAATCAACTGAGACAATAATTTTTTATAGGACAATCTATTTAACCCCTGATATTAATTTTAATGTGACACTCACGTATATTATTCCAATTATTATTTAAAGATTTTCGATTTTCAATTATAATGTTTGCTATATAAAATAAAAAATGTTATTGAATCATGTTGTTTGTTGTTGTTGTTGTTTCTTATCCCATTTGGCCAACCCACGAGCCCATGGACTCATGATTGAATTTGTTGGTGATGGAGCACCCGTGGTGACCTGACTTTTGCTCCGTGACGCTCTTACAGTCATAGGAGACCGGGACCTACGGCTTAAAGTGGATTCGAACCACTTCCATATGGCACCGCCGGGATTCGAACCCGAAACCTGTGGCAAAGAGCGCCAGACACTTTCAGGTCCCAAATTTGCCAACGGCACGCAGTTTTCACCCACCCAAGTTACCGCGCCCAATATGTTTGCGGTGATCTAAAAACCGGTATAAAAAATTGGCTGTTATTGAATCATTAAGATGAAAAGTGATTGGTGAGATCATTAAAGTTTACTCATTCAGAAGTTTTATTTTATTCATTATTGTTTATCGCTCTGTGTTCCAAAAATGTTGGGACCAGTTGGAATCTAAAATTTAACTTCACTGATATCTTTCTCCCTGATAATCTCGTCTAAAATTCAGTCCTAAACGTAGAAGTATTTGTAAATAGTTTACGATAACAGAAGCTTAATGTAAATCAAATATAATCTTCATATACAATTATGCAAAAATATTGGCAGTGTTCAATGCCTAAATCTATTGCAGAGAAGGAAATTTAGCTACTTTAAGCTACAAAGTTCATCACCTGGACTCCACATTACTGGATAAGTTCAGGCTTAATTTTCAAAATGTATTATGTCTTGATCTTAAGAGAGCAAGATTCATATACAACCAATCCACCATTTTTGAGAGGAGGCAGTGGTAGAAAAAAGTGAGTTGAGCAAAAATCTCTTTGGGTAATGGTATAGATATCCATACAATCGATAAAGGAATATAAATATTTACATGTATTAGTTCTTTCTCAATATGTTGGTAAATTTGTTGATAATTTCATTTTAACCTAATACTCTACTCAAACTGTAATCCTGCAGTGAAACTCTGTGGTCGAAATTTTTCGTTTGCATATGTATCCTTTACTGTGTCAAGGGTTTTTTAGGTGTCTCCTCTGCCTTAAGCGACCTGATGTTAAAATTGGCTAGCGCTCTGTCCTTTGGTACCACAGGCTTCAGGTTCAAATTCTGGCATGCGGCATAGATGTTTTGTTAGTGGTTCTGAATACACGTTAAACGTAGGTCCCATTCTAATTAGCCTAAGTGTGCACAAAATGACAGTAGAACGACAAACCAAACCAAACATCTGCCTTAAACTAGGTGATTCATTCCTTTGAACTCTATAATAATGAAAAAGTTCTAATATTCGAAAATTAACTATTGAATGTATAAATTATGAATTCGTCTAAACACTGTAGCTATTTTGCTGTCTAGAAAACAGAAACAAAATGTCAGCTTGATAGTTTTAATCTCCGTAAACCATCCATATTGCGATAACCCATTGACTCCAGAAAGGTTTCGTTAAGAACTGAAATCATGAGAATTCACGCTGCTGAATAATTTCCTTCCAGGCCAATGAATAGATTGAAATAAGGATCTTACCAAACTAGACAAGCTGGGATATGCTAACTAACTAACTAACTACTACTAGACTAGTAGGATTCGAGTATGCTAATGAAACAACATTTGAAGACAGGCAAACAATCTGTCTTTAAACAAGCTGAAATAAGTTATTTCAGCTAGGAGAAGCGAAATTGCATATTGAGATTACATTATTTTCTTTTTCCTATCATATACTCCTATTTAAAAAAATGATTAACTTTTATCAGTACGTGAATTACAAATGAAATAATAATAACGGAAAATTCATATATATATATATATATATAAATTTTCCGTTATTATTATTTCATGTGGGATTCCCGTACTAAAAAATATATATTCACTACTGACCATTAAAATTTCTACACCAGGAAGAAATGCAGATAACAAAATGATATTTACTGGACAAATATATTATACTAGAAATAACAAGTAATTGAATTTTCAAGACATTTGGGTGCATAGATCCTGAGAGATCAGAACTCAGAACAACCCCCTTTGGCAATAATACGATAGGGCAAACAGAGATTGGATGGCATGTACAGATACAGATACAGATACAGATACCCATGCAGCTTCAACACGATGACCTAGCTCATCAACTGTAGTAACTGGCGTATGGTGACAAGCCAGTCGTTGACAACCATGGAGCAGACGTTTTCTATTGGCGAAAGATTTAGTGAACGTGAAAGCCAGGGCAACAGCCGAATATTTTCCGTATCAAGCAAGATCCATTCAATACTGGCAACATGCCATCGGGCATTATCTTGCTGGAACGTAGGGTTTCGCAGGGCTCGAATAAAGCGTTGAGCCACGGGTCGTAACACACCAGAAATATAACGTGCATTATTCAAAGTGCCGCCAATGCGAACAAGTATCCAATAGCACCCCATATCATCACGCCAGGTGATGGGCCAGTATGATGATGACGAATGCACGCTGCCAATGTGAGTTCACCACGATGACGCCAAACATAGATGCGACCATCTTGATGCTGTAAACAGAACCAGGATTCATCTGAAAAAAATGGATATATATATATATATATATATATATATATCTAATATAATATATATATATATATATATATATAATATATATATATATATATATAATATAATATAATATATATATATATATATATAATATAATATATATATATATATATATATATATATATAATATAATATATATATATATATATATATATATATATATATAATATAATATATATATATATATATATATATATATATATAATATAATATATATATATATATATATATATATATATATATATATATATATATATATATATATATATATATATATATATATATATATGAGGGGGTTCGGATTCTTTTTAATTTAAAATTTTCATCAAACTCAATATCTCAAACTTAAAAACCTTTGAATTGAATTAATTTTGGGAGGAATTTTCATTTTTTTTTTTCAATATATTATTAATACTAAAAGCTATACTAAAACGCAGCTCAGAATTCCATAGAATACAACATTTTATTTATTCTATTCCTTTCTTAAACAATTGTTATTCCCTTAACCGTTTATCTGTATTATTTTAATTTTATTTTTAGAAGCATTCTAGGCAATTTCGTTACGTTTCTTGAAGGTTATGTTATTATTTTATAAAATAAACCTAAAACACATTTCATATATTGATATGGAGGAAAATATGCCCATAAAAATGAGGAAGTTTTGCTTAGGTTAAATATATTTATAATCTTAGCAAATAAGGAATATTTGAGACCTACATTTATTTAAAAAGTAGCAAATTTAAATAATAATGAAGAATTATTTTTTGTTTATACTTTTATAGGTATTCAGAAAAATTACATGAACAAACAAACTGTTTCAAATAAAAAAATTCTTCATTTACATTGTTTTAACTCCTGCTCTTTTTTAACTAATACAAGTCTCTCCCTTTTCAGTTAAAAATTTATTTATTATACATCTAAAAATACAATAAAAATTCCTTAAAAAAATCCCATCTACTTAAGGTAAGAAAGAATTGTGAGTGAAGTACACATCCTTGTTTTATTATAATTTTTTTTTCTCATGGGATGTCCTAATCGATGTCAATCACCTGAAATTAAGATTTTTCTGAGAAAATAATAAAGCATAATCGTGCTTCACAAAAATGCACTGTTTTCGGGAATTTTTTTTTCATTATAATACATCTCAGCTACCTGTAAATTATTAATAAAAAAAATCCCAAATTTCTTTAAACAGGATAAATAATTACTTAAGAGAAAATTAGTGCTTTAAGCACATGTATAAGATTGATGGTAGTCACTTTTTGAAATAATCGACAGGTTTAGCAAAACTTTACCTGTGGGAAAAAAGGAGATCAGATAATATTTTAAGAGCATCGTGTTATTTTTCCTCGTAATTTTATACTTTATTTCCTTAGGGATCATAGATAATAATCTATAATATTTAATAACAGGAATATTTATTTTCATAACAAAGATAGACAAAGATTATAGATACTTCTAATAAATTAGTTTCAGATTCAATTAATAGAGTATACTTATTTCAAATCTATCAACAAATATCCGCTAACATATTTTTACAAATTAATTTTGTTAAATATAAGTTGTTACTTTAATTAATTCATTCGGTTTCAATTTAAAGGATTATTTCGATATATATGTAAAATTCAACGAACAAATCCATTGATAACATATTTATTCCTTATATATATATATATACACTGAAGTGACAAAAGTGATGGGATAGCAATACGCAAATTTTCAGATGGCAGTAGCATCGCGTAGAACAGGTATAAATGCGCAGTGCTTTCGCAGAGCTTTCATTTCTGTTCAAGTTATTCATGTGAAGAGGTTTTGACGTGATGATGACCGCACGACGGGAATTAACAGACTTTGAACGCGGAATGTTAGTTGGAGCTAGACGCATGGGTCATGCCATTTCGGAAATCGTTAGGGAATTCAACATTCCCAGATCCACTGTGTCAAGAGTGTGCCCAGAGTATGAAATTTCAGGCATAACATCCCACCATGGACAGCGCAGTGGTCGACCGCCTGCACTTAACGACCGAGACCGGCGACGTCTGCAAAGAGTCGTAAATTCTAACAGACAAGCAACACTGCGTCAAATAACCGCATAAATCAATGTGGGACGTACAAGGGACTTGTTTGTTAGAACTGTGCGGAGAAATTTGGCTTTCTTGGGCTATTCCAGCAGAAGCCCGACTCGAGTGCCTTTACTGACAGAACGACATCGCTTGCAACGACTCTCGTGGACACGTGAGCATATCGGTTGGTCCCTAGATGAATGGAAAACCGTGGCCTGGTCCGATGAGTCACGATTTCAGTTGGTAAGAGCTGATGGTAGGGTTCGAGTGTGGCGCAGACCCCACGAAGCCATGGACCCAAACTGTCAGCAAGGTATTGTTCAAGCTGGTGGTGGCTCCGTAATGGTGTGGGCTGTTTTTCCATGCCATGGACTTGGTCCTGTGGTGAGACTGGACCGAACATTGACTGGAAATGCTTATGTTCAGCTACTTGGAGATCACTTGCAGCCATTCATGGACTTCATGTACCCAAACAACGATGGGATTTTTATGGATGACAATGCGCCATGTCACCGGGCCACAACTGTTCGCGATTGGTTTGAAGAACATTCTGGACAATTCCAACGAATGATCTGGCCACCTAGATCGCCCGACATGAATCCCATCGAGCATTTATGGGACATCATCGGGAGGTCTGTTCGTGCCCAAAATCCTGCACTATCAACGCTTTCACAATTATGGACGTCGATCGAGACAGCATGGCTCAATATTCCTGCAGAAGACTTCCAACGACTTGTTGAGTCCATGCCATGTCGAGTTGCTGCCCTTCGCCGGGCGAAAGGAGGGCCGACACGATATTAAGAGGTATCCCATGACTTTTGTCACTTCAGTGTATATATATATATATATATATATATTATTTTTTCTCATATGAAGAGTTTCAGACATTATTGTGGGTAGTTATATTACAGGCAATTAGTGTTTTGCACTAATGAGAACAACTTGTTACCTAAATCTGATAGCAGATATTCGGTATATTGTATAATGAGATCAAGAAATTAGCGAATGTATGTGCGACCTTCACAGGTCAAAACAACTACAGATTGAATATGAACTATACCATGAGTGGTTCCATCGTGATTGGTGATAGACCACGAGCTGAGAAATGTCTACTCCGATGAGAAGTGAATATTTTTTATTAGAATTTAATCAAACACATATTATAATAAGAGATATCAGTTACATGCTGCATATTTTATAATTTTCAATTATATTTCTTGTAAGATTCAGAGACATTCCTTCACTGAGAAACTCAATTAAAAAAAATTTCGAAATTTGTAGAAAATATTTTTTTAAAAAGTGTTAATCTTAAAATTAAAAATAAACCGAATTAACAGTTATTCATTGACTTTTTGAATAACATTAAAAATTAGCATTTAACATTTATCATTCAAAATGCAGTACTTTTAAATAAAATAAATACATCCTTTCTTTATTTAATTAGGTTAAATACATTCACGTAATGAAATGAATGAACTTCTCGAAACTTGTCACATACTTTATCTTAATGTTTAAATATATTTCCCCACCCATTAGTATATCATGAAGACTTGATGTAATCATAAATGGATTTCTGGCAATTACTGAAGGATATTAAGTGTTAGATGTATTAACGCACTATTTCTCTTGTTGGTTACTACAATTCTACATTGAACATTACTTTTATATCTGATTTGTTCTCCTCTAAACTCATTCAGTAAAGATAAATGGAACCTCTTTTCTGTACTACAACATCTGAAAATGCTTTTAGTCTGCTTTTAGAAATTGTTTTATCTAGCAGAAATATAATTACTAAATTTTAGGTATAGAACCAGGTTAAACTTGGTTATAAACTTTGTTGGTGTAATGGTGTGCGATACTCAAGAGGTTTCTTATTTACTATAAGTGATTTTTTGTAGTAAAAAAATAAAAATGTGACTGGAATACCTATAGGTCCCAAATAAAAAATAAAAATGATAACGTTTATGACAAATTTGAAATAAATGGATAAATATACTTAATCTTATGTATAATATTATTATTGTTGAAATAACTTCTAAAATATAACTAATATGGTATATATTAGTTGTATTTAAGAAGTTATTGCATTAATAATAATAATAATAATAATAATAGTCAAATTTAAATGATTACTTGGAATCATTTAATTTTATAAAATACTTGTATGCCTATGCTAGTAGTATATGTTAGTAGTATGTAGTATGCATGTCTTGTAGTGGCCTTGTTTGTTATGTATGCCTTGTAGTAGTTTTGAATGTTATGTATGACTTGTAGTAGTCTTGTATGTTATGTAGGTCTTGTAGTATATAGTATGTAGGTCTTGTATGTTATGTGTGTCTTATGTTTGTCTAGTAGTATATGCTAGTTGTATTTTAGAAGTTATTGCAATAATAATAATAATAATCGTCAAATTTAAATGATTACTTGAAATCAATTAATTTGAAGACTTAGTACATATTGATTATATATTTTTTAAAAATAAATATAATCATAATGCTGTCTTATTAATACTAACATATTATATGAATGTGGCATCAAAGGAAGATATACATTCAAAAGAATATTTATTTAATAACGTCAACATAATGACAAGTTTCTCAAGAATAAAAATATATTCAAAATCCTCTTAAACTCACGATTTTTATTTATTTTAAATACTTTTTCAGAAAAATATCAGTTGATACAATTAATTCAATTCGTTTCATGAAGTATTTTAATTTTATTTTTAAATGCAATTTTAAAAAAAACTAACTTTGAACGAAAAACAAGTATCAGAATGTAATTTTTAATTTTAAAAATTGTAAAATTGAAGTATATAATTTTTGAAATTTTCACTTCGGCTTAAACTTACCGATAAAACAAAATTTTAAATTCTAGGTCAAAGGAAAAATGCATATTGAATTCTTTTAAAAGAAAAATTTCATCAAAAGCCTAACACTTTCATTAATATCAATAAATGGTGACAAATTTAAGTAACCCTGTTTATTCTTTAAATAATTTTGTGTTACTGTGGGAAACACGATAGGTTAAAATATAAAAAAAAAATCTATATGGACAAACAGAAACAGAGTATAAAACACACTTACCTTTAAGGAACACCAACCTTCTAAAATACAAAACGCCATATCAATATCAATCAACTTCCATATTGAAATTTACAGTGCTCCATAACTACGTTCGAAAAGCTTCCACAACATATATCACTACCCTCTATTGATCCTGTAAACAAATTGCCAGAATTTTCCCTGCAGAAAACGATCTTTCTTTATAACTATACAATCAGTGCTTAACTGGGCATAAAAAAACATAGAGTTCTTGGGGTATCGCATGCTTTCCTCGAAGTCTGCCCACCATAATTCTGCAGCATAGTTTAAATTCCTGGGAGATATATTAAGTCGGGTTTAAGTCTTTTCCGTCGGCATATTGACTTACAAGAAGGGGAATTATTCTGAATTTTTATCTCGCATTTTCTCAAAACGCTGATTCATGCCACAAATATACTACCTTTAACAATAGTTCGGTCATTTATTGCATCGTTCCTTGGTAATTGGTTTTTAAGAAATATTTTACGTATCTTTTCTGCTGTTTGGAATGTATTCTTGGGCGATAAAAGAAAATTGAAATGAGTAAAAATGTCTAAGTTTGGCCCTTGCGCTTTCTTTTTCTTGTTTAGAAAAGAAATGTGTGTATCTATCAGATCGGACTAATTTTTGCCTGCTGCAGTTTTGGTGGATAATTTTTTTAACATGTACCTAAGAAAAAGAAGAATTATAATATTGCTTTTGTTAGAAACAGGAACTTCATAGAAGGAATACATTAAATTTAACAACTTAATGGCTCATCTTTATAGTTGTTTTAAATTAATCGTAGCACTTTACCTCATGATTCAAATTTATAATATTTTGCTCACTAAATGATTCGTTATAATTATGACTTATTATTATGCTATATAAATTGAAAAATTCCACTTAATTAAAATTAGAGCCTTTCCGTTTAATCAACGTCTTGGCTTAGCGATTATATGCATTGCTAACGTACCGCAGGTCTTAGGTGCAAATCCGCTGGTGGCGACAGTTGAAATTACTGTTTTCACTCGCAAAAAGTCTGGATGGTGACTGACTGAAATGTCGTGCATAAAGGTCTTGCATTTAAACTCAAGTTGTCGGATGGAAGCATTCAGTGTTTTCTCCCATATTACATTGAAAAGTTGGCAGATACTCCCTTTCCCCCCACCCCCTGTTGGGCTGCTGTCATGGTATACATAAATGATCACTAGGCTAACCGACGTAAAACAAAAAGTAATATGTTAATGTTTAAAAAATATTATTAGATATGTAAAACGTAATCCACTTAATCTGTAAGTCCCGGTCTAATATGACTGTAGAGCATTGAACGTCGAACTGACACCCCTATCCTGTAAAATGAAAAATACCTGCTGTCTCGAAATCTTTCAGGTGGATGGCCTAAAAAAATCTATATAGGGAAAAAAAGAAACAGCATATAAAACACACTTACCTTTAAGGAACACCAACCTTCTAAAATACAAAACGCCATATCAATATCAATCAACTTCCATATTGAAATTTACAGTGCTCCATAACTACGTTCCAAGAGCTTCCACAACATATATCACTACCCTCTATTGATCCTGTAAACAAATTGCCAGAATTTTCCCTGCAGAAAACGATCTTTCTTTATAACTATACAATCAGTGCTTAACTGGGCATAAAAAAACAGAGAGTTGTTGGGGAATCGCATGCTTTCCTCGAAGTCTGCCCACCATAATTCTGCAGCATAGTTTAAATTCCTGGGAGATATATTAAGTCGGGTTTAAGTCTTTTCCGTCGGCATATTGACTTACAAGAAGGGGAATTATTCTGAATTTTTATCTCGCATTTTCTCAAAACGCTGATTCATGCCACAAATATACTACCTTTAACAATAGTTCGGTCATTTATTGCATCGTTCCTTGGTAATTGGTTTTTAAAAAATATTTTACGTATCTTCTTCTGTTGTTTGGAATGTATTCTAGGGCGATAAAAGAAAATTGAAATGAGTAAAGATGTCTAGGTTTGGCCCTTGCGCTTTCTTTTTCTTGTTTAGAAAATAAATGTGTGTCACTGTCTGTTAAGACTAATTTTTGTCTGCTGCAGTTTTGGTGGATAATTTTTTTAACATGCACCTAAGCAAAAGAAGAATTATAATGTTACTTTTGTTACAAACAAGAACTGCATAGGAACAATACATTAAATTTAACAACTTAATGGCTCATCTTTGTAGTTGTTTTTAATTAATCCTGACACTTTATCTCATGATTCAAATTTATAATATTTTATTCACTAAATGATTCGTTATTATTATGACTTATTATTATGCTATATAAATAGAAAAATTGTATTTAATTAACAGGATATACTGACTCGTGGCTTAGTGCAGGAGGTGTTAGGTGCGAATCCGTTGGTGGCTTCCGTTGAAATTACTTTTTTCACGCACGAAAAGATTTGATGGTGACTGACAGAAACGCAGTGCATAAAGATCTTGCATTTAAACTCAAGCTGTCCGATGGAAGCTTTCAGAGGTTTCTCCCATAAAACATTGAGATGTAGACAGCAGATTGCTCCATCAAGAAGTCGATATACTGTCCATCCGCCCCGGTGGGCTGGTCATGGTATACAAAAATGAACACTAGGCTACAACAAAAAGTATTATGTTAATGTTTTGAAAAAATATTGTTAGATATGTAAAAATGAATCCACTTTAAGCTGTTAGTTCCGGTCTAATATGACTGTAGAGCGTTGGGCGAGGGTTGACAAGTCAACCCTGTAAAAGGAAAACATCTTCTGTCTCGAAAGCTGCCAGTAGGCGAACAGGCCGTGACACATTATGGACTGTAGTGTCAGGTAGCTTGTTAGTTAGATAAATATTAAAATTTCAGCCTTAAAAACCAAAGCAGACTACATTAACTATTTACATTGAATATTTTTTATAAAAATTATTGAAGATTTTTTTTATGGAATTCACGATCGTAATTCAAAATTTTTTGATAGCAGATTAAGCAGAATATATTGTTGAGTACTATTCAACTTAAGCTCAATTATTGTTGAGTATTAATTCAACGTTAAATGTTATATACACTTAATAAATATTTTAACATTGTTTATATAATTTTCTCAATATGCCTCGGCATTATCATGCTGGATATGTGCATGTTTTCTTGATCAACGGCATCACCCTTTTTTTATTTTTTGGGGGAAGTATAATAATGCATAGGATGCACCCTTTGTATCTTGAATCAGCTGAAAATCTACAATATATGTGGAGAATGATGTCAAATGAAGTATACTAGAATTAGAAAAAAAATGCATTGTTCTTTTTTTTAAATTTGAATTTACCTTTGCAGTAGTCTCGCTAATTTCTTTAAACGAGTGGTTGTTTTTGTGATCACACAACCTTAGCAAGTTTCATTATCCTTCCATGATCATACATTTTCTTATTATGAATTTTTCTGAATCACTTTATATTTTTAATACTAAATACCTTTATTGCAAATTAAATTTTTTTCCAAAATTGCCAACTATTTTTCTGGTTTTTTAAACACATAACGTTTCAATGCTTACTTACCACGAAATTCTTATTAAGTATATACACCAATAAATTTTCCATTTATTGGTATATATGCTACTATTTTATCAGTACTGTTATAATGCTCGATAAAACTATCAAAATGTATCATTTCAGTTCGTTTCTAGTCTATTGATTTCGCGACTTTTGTCAATCGAATCAAAGATATTTTAAAATAAACAAAGTTTTTAAAAAGAATGGTCTTAAATACAGTTTCTTTTGAACCTTGTTTTATTAATACTAGAAGACTAATATAATTTTTTAAAAATACATACCGCAAAATAAATATTCCATTTATTTTCTCCCCTTATGTATTTGCTAACATAATTTAAAATATTCTCTTTTCAGCATTTTTGCTTTTCAAGTAATTAAATAGGAAATAAATGTGAAAATTCGACAAATGAAGCTCAATGATATTTAAATATTCTATATTTGATTAATAAGGTAAAAAATAAACACTTTCTTAAATCGATAAAAATCCGTAAAGTAAATTGTAACGCGTAGTGTTTTCATAAGAAAGATTTTTTTATTTTTTTTTTTACCTTATAATTATTTTATTATTTCGTGAAATAATGTATAATTGTTGTACATATTTAATTTATTTAATATATTGATTGTACACATTTAAAACTACTTAATATTTTCGTAGATTATACTTTCCTTTTTTTATGACAATGACAACTTAAATAAGAAAATAATTTATAATTATTGTAAATAATTAATAATAATAATAATAATTAATTTTTAATATTTTATTATTTCAATATTTCATGAAATAATGTATAATTTTTGTACATATTTAATTAATTTAATGTATTGGTCGTGCGCATTTACAACTACTTAATATTTTCGTAGACTTTCCTTTCCTTTTTTTGTGACAATGACTTCTTAAATAAGAAAATAATTTATAATTATTTCATTATTTCATGAAATAATGTATAATTTTTGTACATATTTAATTTATTTAATGTGTAGATTGTACATATTTTAAACTACTTAATGTTTTCGTAGACTGTACTTTCCTTTTTTTTATAACAATGACTACTTAAAAAAAGACTTATTTAAAAAAAGTAATCTGTAAACTAATCAATTAAATTTTTAAATGCTCCCCTTTTTTCAACACATTTGTAGAAAAAAATCAGTTCTCTATTTGCTCTGTAAAAAATATTTCCTATCTAATCGTAATTCTTTCTTCTTGTGTTCTATAAACCTCTTACGCTAGTTAATCAACCTTTTAAGTTAAGTGTTTGCTCAATTTTTATATCCTCTAATTGAATCTGACATCACTTGAAAGGAAAAGATTTCACACACAAACTTTATTTCTAAGAAGCATACAGCAAAAGCGAGAATACTACAGCTTCAAACAAAACTAACTGGAAATTGTTTCTTGTTTCAAGTAACATTCATAAAAATTTAAGGAAAGATTAGTGTGAAAAAACTTAGTTATAAAAGATCCAAATCCATAGTTATCTGGATGCCCCGCATTAAAAAAAATATCATCGAGGTTTTGTTGAAGACAAAAATTTAAATTAATTGCTTCTAGTTACTTTGTTTTAATATAATTTGAATGCAGTTAAAGATTACAATTTTATTATTTTGTACATCTCATTATAATGCTTACAATTATTTAATATCAATTTCACAATGGTAGAATTATGAAACATTAAATATTAACAAAAACTAACATTATTATATTTTTATACTATTTAAAAATAATTCAGCAATGCTGACAAAATTATCTTTAAATAAGCGCTGTATGAATATTTATATTACTTTTCTAAAATGTCTTTAATTGTAGCTGCAAAAATAACATTCATTTTCATAATATACACATCCTTAATTATACTTATAAGCAATTATCAATAAATATTGAATTGAATAAATATCCAAAAGTATTTAGCAGTTAATGATTACAATTTCATTATTTTGCATAGCTCATCACAATGCTTACAATTTTTAACATCAATCTCCCAATCGTAGAATTATGAAGCATTGAATATTAACAAAAACTAGCATTATTATAATTCTATACTATTTAAAAATAATTCAACGATGCTGATGAAATTATCTTTAAATAATAACTATATGAATATTTTTATTATTTTTCTAAACTCTCTTTAATTATAGCTGTAAAAATAACAATCATTTTCATAATATATATCATTAATTTTTCTTATAAACAATCACCAATAAGTATTGAATTGAATAAATACGCAAAAGTATTTAGCATAATGCAAAAAAGTTAATACCTCCAAAATTCCCAAGGACTGTCACGAAATATTAAAATTGCGAATATTTTTTGTCTATAATTGATGATGGTTGAGGGATGTCTCATACTTTTGGCTAAGGTTGTACATATTTAAACTCGAATACAAAAAAGAACTTTTTAATTTTCTCCAAAACTGAACAACTTAAATTACTAAACAAAGACAGACTTCTTATTGTTCTTAATTCTTCTTCACTGGCGCCATAGCTCCATGGTGGGTCAAGGCTGTCTGCATACTGAATTTCGAGACAGAAGATGTTTTTTTTTTTTTTTTTTTTTTTTTTTTACGGAGTAGGGTTTTCAGTCCGACGTTCAACGCTCTATAATCATATTAGACAGGAAAATATGGCATAAAGTGGATTTCGAACCACTACAAATATCCATATCACCACCGGAACTGGAACCCTAAACATGTGGCCCCAAGTGCCATAGCGCCGAAAGACAAACTTACTGCCTCATAATTGCACACTATTTAATATAAACATAAATTTATTTATGTGAAAGAGATTATGAGTTTTAAAATGTCCTTTCGTTAATGTTGTTAGTCGTCTAAGTTAATTAACTATATAATAACTATTTTAAATATTTGTAGACTACTGTACTTTATTAAAACTTACGAATAAAATTTTAGTTAGTTTCAACATAGAAATACGTATGAAAAATAAAATAATGAGACAGTTCAGAGACTTTTTATATTACTACTCCTGACTGGCGTTGAAAACAGATGAAAGTTAAACAAATAAAATATTTAGTGACTAATAATGTATAACGAAATTAGATTAATTTAACATAAATCATTAATCATTTCAAATGTTTAAAGTTAATTTTCTTATAAGAAATATATTAAAGTTATGTCCTTTCGTATATTTAAATTATACTATAATGCTAACTATACTTTTTCGTCAATTTTGAATGACACTGTAGAATTCTTTAAAAATTTCACTATTTATGTTAAATTTACAGCAGCAACAATAAAATACCCATGTTGTTTATGATAAAATATACCTTAAAATATATTTGGCTGTATATTTTATTATAAACCACGATGTAATAAAATACAATAATGATAGGGTATTTTTCAATCCATAACTATTGTGCCTGTTTTATGTTCCACAAGCAAAAAATTCCACAATTGTAAAAAATTACTAATCTTTGTATGGTTAACGTGCTATTCTAAAGAAGACTTTTACCCTCTAAATCATTTAAAATTTTCTTTATGTAAAAAATTCAGGTATGATAAAATATTATGTATTTGTAGAAAACCTCCACTTATTGAATAAAAATTATTGAAATCATTGTAATAAATTAAAATAAAACGGTAATAAAATTGTGAGATGTCGCTTATCAGATGACATTTTAAGAACATAAATAATTTTGTCGAAAAATGTATCAATAAGTAGGAATCAAATAATAATTATTAAAATTTTCTTTTGTGTGTTATTGATAAATATTAATGATTTCAATGTACGTTAAGCTAAAAAAAAACTGAAACGTCAATTGATCTAAGGCTTTTAAAAAAAGCAAAGTGTTGTTTTTTTTCTTTTAATATTCGAATAACTTTACAATGTTTTTTGTAACTGCACTCATTCTTTAAAATTTTGGCAGGAGTAATGAAAAATATAATGCTTCTTTAGTTAACATCGAATGAAGGAACTTTAATAGATTTCTTTTTCGACTTCTTATGTAGAAAAAAAAAACAGTAATAAAATTGTGAGATGTCGTTTTTCAGATTGCATTTTAAGAACATATATAATTTTATCGAAATATGCATCAATATATGTATGCCTCAATATATCAGTATATGTATCAAATATAAATGTTATGAAAATGAAACATCAGTAGATCTAAGGCTTTAAAAAAGGCTTTTAAAAAAAAACGAAGTGTTGGGATTTTTTTCCTTTAGTATTCCAATAATTTTACAGTGGTTTTTTTTTATCTGCATTTTATCCTTTTAAATTTTCGACAGGAGATATAAAAAGTAAAATGTGTCTTTAGTTAACTTAGAGTGAAGGAACAGAACTTTAACAGATTTCTTTTTTCGATTTCATATGTAAAAAAAACGGTACTAAAATTATGAGATGTATTTATGAGATGTCATTTTAAGAGCATAAATAATTTTATCGAAATATGTATCACTAATTACGAATCAAATAATGAATTTTAAAATTTTATTTTGCTAAGTATTAATGTTGCCAATTTACGTTAATATATAAAAATGAAACTGAAACATCAGTGGATCTAAAGCTTTTAAAAAAAAGCAAATTGTTTGGATTTTTTTCCCTTTTAAATTCCAATAACGAAGGAACTTTACAGATTTCTATTTTCGACTTCTTATACAAAAAAAAAACTGTAAAAATGCCATTTGTCGAAAAATACATCAATAATTAGGAATCAAATAATGAATTTTAAAATTTTATTTTGATAATATTAATATTGTCAATTTATAAAAAAAAAAAACTGAAACGTCAATAGATCTGAAGCTTTTAAAAAAAAGCAAAATGTTGGGATTTTTTCTCTTTTAAATTCCAATAACTTTAGTGATTTTTTTAACTACATTCATCCTTTAAAATTTTCGACAGGATTTATGAAAAATATAATGTCTTAAGTTAACATAGAATGAAGAACTTGAACAGATTTCTTTTTTCGACTTCTTATGTAAGTACATCTATCGTCTTAATTGATTGGATGCTTTTCCGCACTTAAGAATGAAATATTTTGCTGCCGTAAAGCTTACGGTCGGATTTATTGACCGTTATATCATTTTGTTGAGAAGCTGCTATTAATACTGCTTTTCCAGCAACACATTTCAAGAGCAACCCTAAAAACGGTTGGTAAACCCTCAGGATACTTGTAGAGACTTAATCTCACTGACCGCAGTTTCTAAATAACATATATCTCAGGAACTATCATTTATAAGGTGATTTTTATGATACAAAAAAAAATTCTTCTCAACTTCGCCGACGGATTTTCTCTAATTCTTTGTTGTGAGATAAAAATGATATATGTCGGTCTTATACGTCTTTACGTGATTGTCCTGTGAGATAAATAAATGAAGTTGTGCCACCAAATTGTAGTTCAAATATATTTTAAAGGGAAGCATTTGTTTGTGTATGTATTTCTTGATGAAAAATGACGGAGATCCATTAATATTGAATCTAAGCCACTTTTTTTTTACTTAAGTTATGTAATAAATCATACTTAAAATTTTATTTCTTTCCAAGTTAAACTGAGTTTTTAGGGAAAACAGTTCAATCAAATAAGTTATGTTTTTATTTTAAATGGAGCCATATATTTGAATAACTAATTTTTAAAATATATGTACATCAAAACTTTCGTATTCGCTTAATGTTTTGTTTAACATATTTAGATACTAATTTTTGTGTAGTCAAGAATACGTTTGTATTTTAAACATATATAAAATATAAAATTGACGAATGCTAACAATAATTAGTAAAAACTAGTTCTATAATTTTAGACTATAATGATTCTTATTAAATAAGAAATATTTAATTTTGACGTATGATCTCTCAAAGGAGTTTTAATTGATTTCATTTTCTGACTGTAGTAATGATTGAAAAACATTATAGTTTGACGTATTTAAGTGATAGACTCCCTTAATATCTATGTGAAACCTGAAATTCCAACTATCCGCTTTTATCCTTGCAATATCTATGTAACCTTTTTTAACGTATATCTGCAGTCGCCACCTTACGATGTACTCCATTTTTTTAAGTTGACACTTACAGACGAATGTATGGAAACGCATTGGCATCATTTTGGTTTGAAAAATTTTATAGCCATTCTGACATTACAGTAATATGGCTGATTATTCAATTTTTAAAAAATATATTTTGAAGCTAAGGCTGAAAATAGAGAACAATCAAATGAATTTTTTTAAGATAAAAATTACGAAAGAAAAGTAATGAATGCATTCAATTAAACTGCAAGTAAGATAATCCTAACCAATAATGAAAATATTAAATTACACTCGCTTATGATTATATTATATTATAATGGTTAAAGAAAATAATAATATACAACTACGAAGCTAAGTATAGCTTATATATATATATTTATATATAGTTAAATGGAATATATATTTTTTTTATTGAACACCTGTGGGTTTCGTGTCCCACTTATGTACACAACACACATCACATTGAGATGCAATTACTTTCTTGTAGGACTTTTAGGAGTAACTGCCCCACATTTTTGGGTCATATGGTAGAAAACAAGGCAAAATTCACTGCAGTCAGCTTGAATTTCGATGCGAGGCATTTTACACCTTGTTAAAATCGTCATCGAGTCTCCTCGTTTCTGAAAGTAGTGACTGAAAGAGACGCCACCAGTGCATTCAAACCCGTGTCTTTCTGCATTCTAGCTGTGTACGTTTCCCCTCTTACATGAATTGATCAATGAAATTTAATTAGAAGTGTAAACGGCATGTTGTTACTTACAAAAATCAGAAAACAAAATTCTTGAAGCCATGAAATTATTTAAGAATTGAGTTAGTAAATATTGACACAATATTATACTATTTTATACTTATTAATCCACATTGTCATCAATTTTTGAATAATATTAATTTTGTGAACATATTAAATATTATTATTTTTATTAATTTTAATTTCCTAGCATTCGTTCTTCTTTAGTAATGATATTTTCTCTAGTAATTTAACAATAAAACGTTGTGAAATAATTTAAAAGAAGTGTTTCATATATAACCATTTTTGCTTTCAAAAATAAATTGTTTTTTTTTAAGTACGTTATTAAAAAAAAAGATGCAGAAATAAGTCTCACAAAAATTCTTTTATTTCAGCCCTAAAAAAAATAAACTTTTACTGAAAGTTGTATAAAACAAACACAAATAACAAACAATACGATTTATTTCTTTGAATTATGCATGCCTCTTTTTTTGTACTAAGTATTCAAATTTTATTTCAACTAACAGTAATCGCCACTTAAAGTTTAACAAAATGAAAATGAAATAACAAAGAGAAGTAGAGAGAGCAAAAAAAAAAAAAAGGAATAAATCCTTGCTAGTTTAACGGTTTTCGATCGTCAAGAACATATAACGAAATAATAATAAAAAAAAAATAAAAATAAACTTTTCTTTTTTTTTGTTTCTTTTCTGAAGTTGCAACTAAAATAATGAAAGCACTTTATGCTGTTTTGTAATTCTAGTAGCAAAAATATTTTTCCTTTTATATATTTATTCTAAAGCACATTTTCATATTCTAAAATTCCCCACTACCTCGCTTTGCCATTATCAAACGTATATTGCATTTATAAAACTTTAAAAAAAAAAAAATCCAGCCTTTAATTTTCTTTTCAGAGAACAATTTTTTTCCGTGTTCGTTTCTTATGGATGAAGCTGACGTTATCCCACCCAACACTGGGGTATTTTTTTTTTTCTTTCTTGTTTTCTTTTTTTTAAGGAATTTTTTTTTTTTAACTTTATCCTTTAGTCTTTTAGTCTTTTAAGAAATGAACTCGGAGACAACTGCCTTGATCTACTCATACATCGCTTTTCCAGATACCCAATTCCAGGCTTATTTTTTCTGAAATTTCTACGAATTTCATGATTTTCTTTTTTTTTTTTTTTTTCCTATGTTTCTGCGATCTGCTGTTTCAGATTTTCTTAAGTGTTTTCTTTGTTTTAAAGATTTTTTTTTCTTTTCTTAGAGATGAAAAGAACAAGGATTAAAGCATTACAAAATGATATAGGCTGAAGAAATATAAGCAACTATCTAAGATCATATACCCGCAGGGATAACAGGAAACAAAATTCCCTATTTTCACTCAACTGATAAAATTACATTTTTTTTTATTTAAAAAAAATAACGGATTTAGGTTTTTCACTTGTTGAAGTTCAACAATTCGGTTTTTAATTTAATTTAACGAGGGTGGTTCATGTTTAAAAAAGGAGTATTACTTTTTAATTGAGATTTAATGTACCACAATTTAATTTTTTCAACAATTTATATTAATTAATTTCAATTTAAAATAATTTTTGATTAAAGATAATTTGAATTAGGATTTCAGAATTATATTTAGGTAGATTCTTGAAATGAATTTCTATTTTTTAGAATAATTTTTACACTAACATTTCAAAAACCATCTTTGAATAAAAAAGATTTTTTTTTATCAAATATTTTTCATTTAACATCAAAAATACTGTAAAAGCAGCAATTAATTTCGGAAAAAAATAATAGTTAGTGTGTATCTTTTTTAACTATTTTTTGATAGTATGTATTTTAAAATTTTAGTGATTAAATTTTAAGATTATTTTTATTACAATTAAATACCACCGAAAATACCTTTCTTTCCTATTACGCTGCTTTGTTTGAAATCATCTGACTTGGCCACTAGCCAATTTTTCGTACAAACGCCGGTGAAGTAAAACAGTGCAATATATTCTGATTTTCAATTAAATATGATGTTTCATTTATAACATAAACATAACATTTTAATTATAACATAAACATAACATTTTAGTTATAACATAAACATAACATTTTAATTATAACATAAACATGAATATAACATGACATTTTTTCAAATGGTGAAATGTATTTTTTACACGAAGAGAAATGGTGCTATACTCTCAAACTACCTACATTAAAATAAAAATTGAGAAAAATTTCGTATTTAATTTATATATATTATATCGAGAATTTCTATCGTAAATATCTTTTAATATAAATTTGGTAGAATAAATAAAGAGTTTTTGAAAAAAATAAAAATTGTTCTTACTTTTGGGGCACAGTAGTATTTTTCCACTCGCCATCTTCGGTCTTGTTTTGTCTGACATGTCTTATGTTCTTTTGTCCTATAGATTCCAAAAGATATAATTGCCATATCACCAGAGATTCAAGGGTATATCACTGTAAAAAAAAACCGTGCAACTGCAAAAATATTGTGGGTAAACTTTTTACAAGGATACATCTGCCTACGCTTTCTCCCTCATATGTCCATTTTATTAAAACTAAAATACTAAATCTTTTGCTTAAAAGGTTGTAAGATTTTGATGAAAAATTATGGCATGGATTTTAAGATTATTTTTAATAAAAATCCATCTCTTGTTTCATAAATAAAATAAACATTTACGTATTAAAACAATGTTGTTGTTTTCTTCTACTTTATTGCAAACCAAAGAATTAGATTCTAGTCTGGATGTACGATCCTAATCTACGTAATATATTCTTTTTCATACGACATTTATTGAAAAAAAAGAACATGTTCCATTCTAGAATTGCACAGTAAATGAGGTTCCTTCTAAATAATGAAACAAAATGCGCTCTGTTTTAATCAATATATAAAACACTTAAATGAATAGTATCAATATAAAGAAAATTCTGTTTGACTAATCACTTCTGCGCATTGTTACATGGAGATATATAGATGATTAAAAATAAAAATACAAAACACAAATTAAATTCATTTTCATCAAATTCTTTATGTGCTATTTTATTATCCATCATATGCTGGCTTCAGAAGTCTTTGCATCCCAGATGTACTATAAAAACACTGTTCGTTAAAAGTTCCTTATTTTTATTGTATGCGTTTTGCATTTTGAATTTCAAATCTTCTTTTAGGTGCTTTTCCGCTACGCATTCTATGAAAGAAATATTTGTTTCGGCTAACTCAATCATTTTTAATTTAGTTTAATAATTTTTTACCACAGTGCATAGTGGTTCGTGCAACATTCTGTTTAGATTATATCCTATTAAGCTGATGTAACACAAAATAATGTTTTGTGCAGTGAATGCGAAAAATAAATACCAGCCGATTAATGTGTTCTTTGGAAAAATTCATATTCGTTATACTCAATTACCAGAGATTGATCAGCATGTTAGAGGAAAGTAAGGAACGAATTCGACAAATATTTAAAGTTGCAAAAACTTTCTTATTTAAAAGCAATTCAATGTGTGTAAAAATACTTTTATTAAATACGTAGAAAATATGAGGACATTATAAAATGAAACGTTTCTAAATTTATTATTAAAAGGATTGACTCATTAATTTATTAATATAATTACATTTTATTATGAAATATTAAGGCAAGTAAAAAGGATGGTTTTAAAATTTATTTAGGGTTACAAGATTAAGTTCATATATAAAGTAATAGATAATGATGTTTGTGTTCGTAGTATAATTTCATAAAATTTTAGGCACATTTTTATTCATGAAATTGCTGCAAATGTTTTAAACTTTCCAAGAAAGACAGCACTGCAATATTTTAAGTAAGAATTATTAACATTATATTGAAAAATTTACACTTTATTATGTAGGTATACTAATGTGTTATTTTAAATTGACAGAACAGACACTGTTCGACGTATATACTAATTAATTTTTAAATGTTATGTTATGGATTTATGTGAGAATTGAAGCCTTTAATGAAAATTTAAATTGAATAACTCCTATCCATGTATTATCCAGGCTGCACAATTCATATTTAAAAATAGTTTATAATAAATAAGAAAATCACTAAAAATATTTTGAATTTTTTTATATATATACAGGATACGTCATAAATTTGTAGAAATATCAAAAATTCATTTAAAAAAATGCTTCGAAAAAATTTCGGTTAGCGTGACTGTAATCAGAGGGACAATGGATTTTTTTTTCCATGTATAAAAAAATAATTCTAAAAGTAACCGAAAGAGGGCACTCACACGTTATGTGGACTGATGAAGCCCACTTTTAATTGCATGATGACATTAATAGGTAAGACAGTCGTATTTGTTTGACATCAAACACTCATGAGTAGCTGACCAAGACTGCAATCTCCTTATGTGACTGTTTGGTGTGGTTTCACCATTCTGGGCCCTTTCTTTCTTGAAGAGTGTTGTCCTGCATCTGGCTGGAAAACCTGTAGCACAGTCACTGCAGAATGGTATGCTAGGTTTTTGCTGACCACATGGTGCCTGCATTGCAGGAAAGGCATGAGTTACCAGTCGTCAATTTCATGCATGATGGTGCCCTGCCTGGCTTAATATAAGTCTGTATGTCAATACGTTCTGCTAGATGAGACCGAAGTGATAAGTCAAGGTCGTAAGTATAAATGGCGGTAACGATCCTCAGACTTGTCCCAGTCAGGTTTTTGCTTGTGGGAATACTTAAAGTCTCGTGTATACCCCGGCACCTCAGCCACTTTGGTGGAAATATAAGATTTGAGACCCGCCTCACTTGCCAAATACCTTGTGGTAGTGACTTTAAAATGAATCCACAGTTTGATGTAATTGTGATCTGATTCATTTATCTGTTTATGTTTACCTGATTTGCATAAAATATCTCAGTATGACGTGTGTGCGCCCTTATTCGATTACGTTTGAAATAATTTTTTTATATATGGAAAAAAAATTCAATGTCCCTCTGTTCATATTCAAGCAAACCTAATTGCACGAATTTATGATGCACCCTGTATTTACAAAAAGCATATTGCAACAAATATTGTCAGGGTTAATTATTTATATGCAACTGAAAAAAATTCTTCTTTTTTATCCATTAAAAATTGTCTGTTTCATTTAAATTCCAAGGGTTTGTCTTGCCTTTCATTACAGCGATTCCCTCAAAAATAATCCATTATCCATCTCACATTATCCACAATCCATCCGTCCTGTATGTACAAAAAAATATTACTTACCAAAGGTAATATCTCGCCCAACAGTTTGGCAGAAAAAAGGAACAGCTCTTACAACGTTAATACACCTAGCCAAACTTAATTTTCCTCAAATGCTTCGGCTGCAGTGTTGCAATCATTGCTTCCCGAGCCACATTTAAATATCACCAGTCACAATCGCTTTTGAAAGAATTCAAATGGTATGCAGGGAAACCAAAAGAAAGGGGCCTTTTTGTTCCCATTGCTACTTCTCCTCCAGAAAGAAATTCCGATTAAAAAGAATAAGGAATTACCTCTAAAATACTCACTTCTGTTCATATTAGTGCAAACCTAAATTTTTAGTTTCTTTATTATGAATTTTTTAAGTTTGCCAGAATTTACGACACATCCTGTATATACAAAAAACATATTACAACAATAATTGGAAGGACTAATTATTTATATGCAACTGAAAAAAAATGTCTGTTTCATTTAATTCCATTCATTTTCTTGCTTTTCATTATTTCATTTCATCAAAAATAATCCATTAAAAAATTATTTTAATTACTTACCAAAAGTAACAGTCTGGCATAAAAAGGAACAGCTCTTACAACGCTAATACACCTAACCAAACTTAATTTTCCTCAAATGCTATGGCTGCAGTGTTGCGATCATTGGTTCCCGAGCCTCGTTTAAATATCACCAGTCACAATCGCTTTTGAAAGAATTCAAATGGTATGCAGGGGAACGAAAAGAAAGGGGTTTTTTGTTCCCATTGCCACTTCTCTTCCAGAAAGAAGTTTCGAATAAAAAGAATAAAGGCTTAACTCTAAAATATTTACCTCTGTTCATATTAGAGCAAACCTAAATTTTTAGTTTCTTTATTATAAATTTTTTAAGTTTGTAAGAATTTACGAGGCATCCTATTTATACAAAAAGCATATTACAACAAAAATTGCCAGCGTTAATTATTTGTATGCAACTGAAAAAAATTCGTCTTTTTTATCGATTAAAAATTGTCTGTTTCATTTAAATTCCGCAGTTTGTCTTGCCTTTCATTATAGCGATTCCATCAAAAATAATCCATTAAAAAATTATGTTAATTACTTACCAAAGGTAACAGTTTGGCAGAAAAAGGAACAGCTCTTACAACGTTAATACACCTAGCCAAACTTAATTTTCCTCAAATGCTTTGGCTGCAGTGTTGCGATCATTGGTTCCCGAGCCTCGTTTAAATATCACCAGTCACAATCGCTTTTGAAAGAATTCAAATGGTATGCAGGGGAACGAAAAGAAAGGGGCTTTTTGTTCCCATTGCCACTTCTCCTCCAGAAAGAAATTCCGAATAAAAAGAATGAATAAAGGCCTTTCTCCAAATCTACTAAGCACTCCTTCAGGTTCAGACATCAATAAAGATCCAAGAGGTAATGCAAATGAGTTCTGATTCAGGATGAGTAAACGTGGAGTGTCTTAGAGCCATTTTCTTTCCTGCCACCCCTTCTCTTAAAACTGGCACCTTCAATTATTGGCACAGTGAAGTGTCAAACAAAATACTTTACCCCATACCCATGTCACTAAAAAGAAAGAGGGAGGGGGGAGGGAAGAGATAATGAAAAGGGTAAAAGTAACAAACCAAAACCTGGATGAGAAAAAGAAGTAAAAAAATTCACCTTTTTTTTTCTATCTCTCTCTCTCTCAACTTATTTCTTCGTTTAGAATGAAGCGTCCTGTTTAATTTTTGTTGGTGAAAGAAATTTAAGTGACGTGGTCTGGTTTAAATCGGCTTCCGTTTTCGTTTCAAGAAAAACACTATTTAAACAGAAAAGTCAGTAAGTAAATCGGAATTCTTACCGGCTTTAAGCGGTAGGAGTTGAAAGCTTGTTTTTCTTCAAATGAAAGTGAACAATTATGAAATAAGTCAGTCAATTTTTTTTATTCGATATTTTTTTGTGTGTGTGTCGGTCGTTTCCTATAAGTGCTGCTGCTCAATGTTTTAATTAAATTAGCTTTTTTTGTAACATTTTTTTTTCTTCTTACTTTCATTTTAAAAAAAAATTTGTGAAGTTTTAAACAAATGTGCTTAAAGAGTGGAGTGATAATTGAATTTTAAATAAGAAATAAATTGGATTTTCAAAATTTTCATTTAAATTTCATTCGAGTATTTTAATATTAAATAATGTCCTCTTGATATATAAACCTTTGAAAACATGATTCAGTTCTTTTATAAATTAAAAAAATATATTATTTTTGAAGAAGGATGAAAAAAAACTCAGTACAATAATTCGTAACAACTTATTTTATTAAGTGGTTTAATACTATTACGTATTATATTTTGTAAAAGTATAATACGTAATAGTATCCTATCAATAGCAATCCTATTTTTCCTTCAGAGTTGCCATAACAATGTCAACGTCACCCAAATCTCTCAAAGGATGTGGACGTCACTGAATAATAAAAGAATAATGTATTGATCTCCAAAATAGTGCTTTTATGTTAAAAGCAACAAAATATTTCTGAAAATTAAAAAGAGAAAAATTTTAATGCCTAAATCAATAAGGTTCTCTGTATATTTCTTTCTCAGAAAAGAACTTCCAAAGGGGAAGGTTAATATACTTCTATATACAATATACTTCTATATACTATACATCCACATACCACCAAAGAACCCAACTTCAACTTTTACATTAATTATTAAAAGGTTTTATAAATACTATATTACAACTACAAGCTGTTTCATTGGAAGATTCTATGTATAGACAAGCGCTTTCAATTAGTATTCAAAAATATTATGAATAAACATTTGCAAAAATGTTTTTTTTTTTTTTTTTAGATATTGAAATTTTACGTAAATCATTTAATTCAGGAATGCGAATATTTAGAAATATCTAATAGTGAATTCTGTGCTAGATCTGTGATTGCCCTGCAACAACCGAAGCTAAATGTTTTGTAACGTCTATATTAGACCTATAGCGGCTTCAAGAAGATAGCCACTTTCAGATTCATGGGAACACTTCAATTTTTATTTACAAGCATTATATTTATCGACTCGTAGTAGAACTCCCTCTTCTTCTCCAAAAACTTCCTTTAAGAAATTTCCATCAAGAGGGCTTAGAAGATAAGCTTTTCTAACTTCTAATAGGAGTAGACACTTTCTCAGCACATGGTCTATCACCAGTCACGATGCAACAACTCATGGTGTAGTCAATCCATCAATAATTGTTTCGACCTGTGGAGGTCCAACAGAAAATCACTAATTTCATGAGATATCATTATCCTTGACACTGAATATCTGCTATCAGATTTGAGTGACAGGTCATTAGTATAAAACACTAATTGTGTGTAATATAACTATCAACAACACTGCTTATCAGCTGTGAAATTTGAGTTATAGGCTGTTATTATGTACTTGTTAAAGAATATACATGCCTCTCAACTGGAAACGGGAATGCTACAACTCTTCCCGTGAGAAAAATGCTACAGTTTCTTTATCAAATCGCTATTTTATTATATAAATTACAAATTTCGGTACAAATCAATCTGATATTTAAGTTATGTGTTACATCAAATAATATTGTTATCTTCTTCGTCTACCTTTTACGTATTTTACAAGAATTGTAAAAGAAAATTGCTAATTTTATATCTTTTAACCTATGACTTTAAACGGACGACTTCATCCTGACATACCACATACAACCTAAATAAAATCTATGTTATATTACTATGTTCACATTCTTTGAATATCTATTTAAAAAACATGAATAAAAGAGTAGGATACATGAATATTTAAATATATATAATATAATATTATATACAAATTTATTAGTATGACATGCATACATGCTTATGTATAAAGTCTAAAAAACTTTATTATTGTCCTATTAAATGTAATTTGGAATTTTTAACCTTTTACAATAAAATAAAAACATAATATTTAATATTAGTAAAGAACGGTATTTAAAGCAACTCCATTTATATTTAAAACGTCTAGATTTAAAACACTTAAGTTCGTTACATGCTATTCTCAGATGTTTAGAAAGTATTATTTTACTTTTATTATATAAATAACTAACGCTTTGTACCACTTAGCATTATTATGTCCTTTCTTCTAGTTTAAGTACTTTATTTCCCTGTACAATTAAAATGTCAAATTCATCCTGTTAACAAGTATTACAAGTCGACTCCGGCAAAGTCTTAGTTAATACAGAAAGAGCATTACTTCAACTATATTTTAATTTTCTGCAACATATAATCTTGACGAACAAATGGAATTAAAATATTTCTTCTTACTTCTCAGCATTCATTAATTTATAACTCATAACTTACATTTTAATTACAATTTTTATTTTTCGTAAAGAACTTTTTAAATAGGATTATTTTTTTTCTCAAAAAGTGTTTATTTTTTTTCAAGGATTCATTTTTATAAATAGTTAGTTAAATTTTAATTTCGGTAAATATTTAAATTATCTTAATGTAATTCAGGCAATAAAATTGACATTTAACTTATCACGATAAAATGTTAATTAAAGAAAATATATAAAATTTTTGAAGTAAAGTATGCAGAAGTGCTAAAAAAAGTTGTTGTTGACATACTGCTAAATAGGGCTTAAAATGTTAATTAAGAAAAAATACAAAAAGCATTAAGTAAAATCTGAATGAACGTATATTTTATTAAATATTCTAATGTCTTGTTTGCCTTAGTAAGCTATAAATGCAGATTTAAGATAATTTCTAAAATTCATGTTAGAAAATCTGCTAGATTCAATACCATTTTTTTATTTTTCTATTTTTTATACAGTTGTAATTGTAACTATGGCAGTATTATATTTGAATAACTTAGATGTAAAACGTTTCTATCTAGTTTACATTATATTTTATTCATTAAGTTTTAAAAATTTATTTTTCACAATAAAAAAACGGATGAATATTATATAAAGGCTACGGCAAAGTTATTTTTGCACTAAAGTAATATTGTTACTTTATTCGTCTTTTCTTAATAATAACTAATTTTATTGTCTTTTATAGCGTATGATAACAGAAATATTATTTTTTTTTCTTGTAAATAAGCAGTAAAAAATTTATCATACATTTTTTCGATATTGTTTAACAGCTATAAATTGTGCACAAATTCATAAAGTTCATTAATTAAGATGATACAAAATACTCATTTGAAAGATCTTTTAATCCAGATAGAGTGTTTCAAATAGCTTTGATCTTTAACAAATTCTCATTCGTTACTCTCAAAGAATCACTGATTAAAAAGGAATATTTAAACATTTCCGGTCAATATTGTTTTTCAATTGTTTACCATTATTTGTTTTCCCTTTTGATGTTTTGATGTTGTTCTTTCCTTCTGATGAGGTATAAAAAGAAGTTAACATAAAATCTGCAATTCTGGAAAAATCAATAAAGTCATTAATTCTACCGGTCTTGGAGAGAGAGAAAGAAATTGAATGAAATTTTCGAGTTGTAATATTTTAAAATTACTGTTCTTGGCTATTTGAAAGGAAATGAATCTACAAAAAGTAGAAAATATTTCATGAAGATATAATATTCGAAATATTTTTCTTCATTATATAACTTTATATAAATTTCATAAACTTTTAAGTAAATGATAATTTATCAAATAATACAGAACTAGTACAACGAATAAATGATAAAAAATGAAAAATGAAAAACATATTTATGCTTTATATCTTTTAAAATGATACAAGTTACAATGCAATGTAAAATGTTTTAATGCCCCATGCCCTTTTTATGCTAGGTACAAACTATTTTGTCATGTCAACAAAATATTTTGTCAAGCCTTAAAAAGTAAACCACAAAGAAAAAAACATTTGCTTCTTTCTGTCTTTACAATTGCAGGACTCGTTTACAACACGTTAATACCTCATAAAAAGCCACACAAATATCGGTATTTACTACTTTTACTACGAAAAAAGAGGTGCCAAACTATAAATATTGGTTCTATACTATGAACGTTAATATTTTCGATCTAATAAAAACGATTGCAACGTCCCCTAGTGGAGGAAAAAGAAGGTAGTAAGTCTAATCATAACAGGAATAATCTCTGAAAATATTCCTTATATAGAGTCAACACCAGACATTAATTTGTAAGTAGAAAGACGTCAAAGGACATGGCAGTTACAAATGTAATTTGAATATAAAATTCAGAGTGTGACATGAACAGTTACAAATGTAATTTGAATATAAAATTCAGAGTGTGACATGAACAGTTACAAATGTAATTTGAATATAAAATTCTGATTGTGGTTTTATTTCCCCTTCGTTGTTAAATATTCTAGAAATTATCAAGAGCTTCCTACAATTCTTGGGTAGTCTAGTTACGCGAGAATGTAACATGGAATGGGAAGAATGAATTTGTCGTTGGGTACAAAATCCTTTTCTGTAAACACATATATTTTTAAGTAATTTAACACTAGGCCTTACAGATTACTAGTGTTATCATCGAAAGCTTCAAGACCTTCTTACGAATATTCTGGCTTATAGTGAGCTATAAAACAGTTCAATTTCTTGCCAATAACTATAGTGCCGATACCAACTAACTATTATCTCTAAAAGAGAGTAAACCAAATTTGTGTCTAATGTAAAATACCTCAATTTTTAGTTACAGTATATTATTTTGCTTTAAAGAGCTTATTGTTAGTATTGCCAAATTTTGAAAGTTGCTGTCAAGTTGATACCGCATATGCATAAACATCAAAAATACTAATGTTTGTGGTGAAGCGTTAACTGGTACTGAGTAGTTATTGGCATGCCTACAACTTAAAACAAATAAATCGTGATGGAACATCCATATGTTATTAGTCTCCTACGTTAATATCAAATATGCGTGATCTTGAGTTCCGTTCGTCGCTGCGATGTACATTAAAGATAATAATAGCATTTCAATTTCACTTACATCTATCTCGTTTTCTCTCTCCCTCTCTGCCTTTCCCTCCCCCTCTCTCTCTTCGTGACTGTGTGCTTCAAAGATAAAGAGGAATATATTTCATTTTCATCATTCAACAGTATTTTCCAATTTAATGTTATATTTCTTCTTATAGATCTCATTCGCAATGATAAAAAAAGTCATACAAGCCCAATAATAAACTGGCTTAAAACAATTAAGGAAAAATCAGATTAGTTGCAATTGTGAAATTCATTTGAATGTAAGGAAAAATAATAATCGCCAAAAATATTAATCACAGTTTTTCGCAAATTAATTAGAGAAAAGCTTATTTTCTGTGATATTTATCAAAATGAAAATATACCAAAGACATAGTATCTGAGTTGAATATGTAATCGATCCATTACGGAGTGCTATTATACTCTAACAGCTATAGAAGCACGACAACGTATTACGTGCTCAAAATTAAGGTGTATATTAACTAAGTGGACAGCAAAGCTCATTTCTGTGCCAAGGCAGTTAATAAATTCTGAAGAATAGAATTAAGTGCAAGAGTAAGTCTTTTAGAGCTTCCCAAATATGTTCAATCGGATTAAAGAATATTCTGGCTAACTCACTAGCACACTATTCTCCTCACTAATGTAAATGTTCACCAATCAAGATCTGTGCGATCCAACATTATTAGTCTTATAGGGTGAAGGAGTCACCTATTTCAACAAATTAAGGACTAACTAATGGATCAAGAATATAGTCTATATATAACTGAGCAGTAACGATACTTTGTGTGTAAATAGATAACTATTAAATAGATAACTACCAACACATTTACACTGTACTAAAAACTGTTTCTTCCATGGACAAATTTGGAATTTTTGAATTTTTCTATTTTTGGAACAAGTGCAATAACTGATTCCAGTCTTCATGTTCTTTGCAAACAAAATCTGGACTCTGTAGCAAAGAGTACAAACCTCTAATTGACAAGTGTGCTTGACCAAGTAAACCGTTCATTCCGGTGACATAGAGTGGAAGGCACACACGACGTTGAACGTCTTGCATCCAAACTCTCCTTCGTGAAGCCTTCTGAACACAGTTCATCTGTATACAAGCCTCCAGTGTCTTCTACAGGTAAAGATAAAAAATGGGTTGGTGTAGCAGTTCTGTTGAATCTTGTAGTTAGCTGAAAATAGCGATCGTATGTGACGCCTGTAGTTTACAATTCTCCTCAGCTAAACCTTCTAGAAAATTATTATTTTTTACAAATTCATCCCACAGACTACATAAATGCTGACGTTCAACTAACTAGTTACATAAGAATGACTCTCACCGACTTATATACGTCCAATGGCTTTCCATCGTAATTCTTCAAGTAAATGATGTCGAGTACTCATATCTCAAAGATGACTGTCTCGAAATGTAATTATACAGTTTCTTCTTGCATAAATTACAGACGCTATTTGCAGAAATTTTTTAACACACTTTTGGCCTCGGGTCCAGATACATTAAAAGACAACAGTTTCACTAATTTGCATATCATTTGTAACTAAGCCCTACTTATTACATTGATGAGTAATTTTCATGAACATGTACTAATTTTTGACAGTATAATGGCAATTTTTCTGATTTTTACTTAATTTTTAGAGATCTATTTACGATGATTATTCATATTGTAAGTGTGATCTTGACTTGAAGATAAATAATTATTTTTGAGCAGCATTAAAGTCATAAATTTTCTAACCCAAATTTTTTGCATGTATTTGAAGAATTAAAACAATAGCGTACTGTAATCTTGTCTTCCTTTCCCAATTGCATTGCATGCTTTCCGACGCTCTAAAAATACATATACATTTAGCATAGGATCCTCATTCCATCTTAAACGTGTCTGCGCAACTCTTGCCTTTTACATTCATAAGTTTTTCATAAATACTTAAACCAAACCAAATCCTGACTTCTGCCACAAGTCGAAATTGGAAAAAATTTCTTTCTTTTTCACGTTGGTTCAACACATTGCCGCTTATGGATTTAGGATTTTTTATTTTTTAGCTAGGAATAAAAATGCTTGAAGCATAACGATACAATTTGATAAAATAGGTTCACTTTTCTTGGCTTTCCACACTCGCTTCAAAATGCTGCTCCAGGGCTAAACCCATCACTCGGAAAATAACACCGGCCATATTCCGAGACTATATCCAGAGATTGAACTACCTATATAATTTGATAGTAGTCTCTTGCGTGCAAGCAATAGGATCACGAGTCGAACTTATACCACTTTATCGTTTCGAGGAATACTTGCTTCCGAATATACTAGTTCTTAGGGTATACAAGAATAATTTTAGTTTCTATTGTGGAATTTATAATGATTTCACTTGACAATAAAATGCACAACTAAAAAATCTTGAAGTAGGAAATTCTTAGTATGATACCTTTATATGTAATATCCTTTATATGATACTTCATATTTGCAATCTTTTTCAAAGTTTTTTTCTTTCTATTTTTTTTAAGAAAATTTTTAAATGTTTGGAAGTTCATTTTGAACTATTAATTATTAACCATAAAATTTTCAATTTCTTATTATTGCTATTAATTTTAAAATATCTAACATAATGAATCTTAAAAAAAATAACTCCCAGAAAATTTAAAGAAATTGTTTTAGTCAGGGCTCAAAATAAAATTCTAATTAAGTTTTTAAAAATAAAATTTTTAAATATTTGTAATCTTATTTTGAAACATTAATTATTAACCTGTAAATTTTCATTTACTTATTATTGTTATTTATTTGAAAATATCTAAAATAATGAATAAAATAATATCACCCTGAATATTTAAAAAAAATTGTTTTAGTCAGGGTTCAAAATAAATTTTTTAATAATTTTTATATATCTGTAAGTTCATTTTGAAATATTAATTATTAACCTTTAAATTTTAATTTTCTTATTTTTGTTATTAATTCGAAAATATCTAAAATAGTGAATCTAAAAAAAAATATCACCCTAAAATTTTTAAGAAATTGTTTTAGTTAGGGTTCAAAATAAAATTCTTATTTTGTGTGTTCAGGTTCAAATTTTGTCAATAAAATTTTCTTTGCATTAGTACACTTTCATCCCACAAGGAAATCATAGGAAGTTATTTTTAACCATTTAAATATTATCTTGCAGAAAATTTTAATAGAGTTACAATAGGTTTAGTTATTTGAATCAGCCTTAAAGTTTGATAGTTGAACATTAAATTATACTATTACATAATATATTAATCACATATTAAGTTTTATATAACATAATAAAATAATCTCATAATGAGTGCTTCAGTATATCTGCAGTATATATACTTCTATATCATTCTCAAATCACTATAAAAATTGGCAATAATATGTAGTCGAGTATGGAAAATATGTTCCCGTTATCCACTTTATTGTTACTTGCCCCAGATGGTGTTGTAGCATGTCATCTTATATACCGTTCAAACGATATCCATGAAAATTAGTATAAACATATATTGGAACATGAAGAATATAGTCGCGATATGTAATTTTCTACAACGCATTTTTTTTTTTTTTTTTTTTTTTTTTTAGCAGGACAACATATGCCGGGTACTTGCTAGTATATGTATATAATTCAATTTCTCCAGGAAGTAAACTAGAATTATAATCCATTCTCAAACATCTTCCACAAAGATGAAAACATAAACTATTAAGATCACTGAAAGTAGTATTTTGTTTCATTTATGAAACAAAATAACCTAACAGTAACCTGAGAAACAAACCAGTGAAAGAAATGAATAATAATGTTGATAAAGGTCGGCCATAAAAGTAATATTACGAGCATACAAACTCGTTACTGTAGTACACAGAATTTCGGTAAAGTTCTTAGAATTTTCCTACATCAAAAGAACATTAGGATCGATAACTTCGAAGAATTCGGGAAGATACCAAAATTCGCCCAAAATTAAATGCTTAAATTGAGCAAAATTTCAACCAGTTTTTCCAGAAAAAGTTTTAAGATATAGATTCATAAATTATAATATATTGTTTCATTAAAATTGTATAGTGATTAATCATAGTTTGTTTAAGAGAAAATAAACTAACCAGAATGAATAAATCAATTTCATTATATTTCTTGAAATTTCTTACATCAAAAGAGAATTATGATCAATAACTTCGAAGAATTCGAAAAGACAAAAATTCGTTAAAAATTAAATGCTGAAATTGGACAAAATTTGAATCAGTTTTTCCAGGAAAAAATTTAGGATATAGATTCATAAATTTTAATATACTATATTATTAAAAACTCGTATAGTGATTAATGATAAAAATTAATTAGTCGTTCTTATAATTATTACACATTGATAAAAAGTGATATTTCTTCATTGGAAAAAGCTTCAAATAGATCAAACAGACATAAAATATATATCTACTTCAATCAATTTAGAAAAAGAACACAATAATAATACTCTGTTCATGGTTATTTTTAAATGATAATCCACTTAAAAAGCTTTTATGGATGTACAAGAATTGATGGTGAAACAAAAGTTGGGACGAATGAAATAAAAGGTCAAAAATAAGTATTAAACTCTATTTTTATTCAAAAACATCTCTCATAGTTCTAATACCCTTTTATCTGTAAAATGTACTTAAAAATACGCTTCCAACAGGAAAATAATTTTGATCCGAAATTTTTCTGGTACTTAAATGTCTGTCTAAATTAATCTCTAAACGACGTTTTCTGAAAAATAAAATGTTTTAATAGACTTTGAAATGCGAACTTTATTCTTAAAATAACTTGTTTTAGGCTTTTTGTAAGCGATAAAGAAAATAAGAGAATTTCGAATGAAAAGAATTTTTAAAATGTTTCTTTTCATATATATATAATCTTAGTTGTGTAGCATTAAAGAAAATTCTGCATAAAATGATTTTTCAATAAAATTAAATTTTCAAAATGTAAATTTACTCTTACAAATTATGTAAATGATGTTTTAATAAATAAATTAATTAAAAATAAATACTGATATATTGTCCTTTCTCGTCTTGGTATATTAAAACTGCACAATGAGGTGGACAGAAAACTTTTGAAAGGTATGATAGTAAAACTTGTGATAATATCCTCATCATCATAATGTATTCAATTATTCGAAAAGTACTAGTACTAAACATAAATGAATAATATGTTCTGATATTTTAAGCTATAAAACTTGTTAAAAAAGTTAAGCCTTTCTAAAAAGAGTTAAGCCTTAAATATGTGACGTTAGTATGCAAAAAAAAATTTTTTACGGAAATAATAGTTAAAAATTTTGTATATTACAAACTTAAGAATTTGTATTTGATTTTATTGAATTTTCTTTGTGCTTCTATTAATTTCTGCTTCAAATTTTTTTTTTATTACACGTATTATAATAGATAAAAGATTCCAGACAAATTTTTCAGCTATATTTTCAGAAAGAAAATATTCCATAAAGATTTTATTTCATTTAAAAGAGGGCCTGCATTGAAATATTGAGATTAATATTTCATGTTTTCAATATCCTTTTACAACCTCCAACATTCATGTCTTAGTTATTACCTCCTTTGATTTATTATTATATTTAATTTTAAATGTTTATTTCCCTTTATTTTGCCTTTTGCTATTATTCCTGCCTCTTGTTTGCTAATATTTATGCTCTACCTTTCAAAGCCGATTTTTTTTTTTTTTTTTTTTTTTTGCATGATTATTTAACTAAATTGCTCAAATTTTTTTAATTTTAAGGGTGTTCCTAAGCTCCCGAATGTATTTTTTTAAATATATGCTAACTGAAATCATAACTGTAAATAATTATATAGATTATCATTATTTATTTATATATACAACCTACCACTACAGAAATTATTTTTGAACCAATCGTTTATGTAAATGGAGAAAAAAAATATGTATACATATCATTAGCTAACTTTGTTAACATGCAAATACATCAATTGGAACTATGAAAATTAATATTTCATGTGCATTAGCTAGTTTTAATTTTAAATTATATAAATACTTGTCTACTTTTACCATGAATTATTTTCGATTTTTCTTATACAAAAAGATTTTTGTTTAATTTTTCAAGTTAGTTTCTTTTGCGACATTATCCTTTTAAACACGATAGAAATTCTACAGAATTCTTTACAAAGTCAAACCGCTTAGTATTTATGCATTTCCTTTCTTTATTTTGCAAAATTTAATTACTTAACAGAAATTTCTTATGGAAATTTATAGAGTTAAGATTTAAAATTCATTTCAGTCGCCTTGAGTAAAAAAATGAAATATTTAAAATTCTCATTTTTGCCAGTTAAAGGCAGCATTATAAATATTTGCATTAGCTATCACCAACACACAAAAAAAAAACCGAGCTTAATTAGAATGAAAACAAGAATTAAAACGCAAATTTAACGGAAAATAAAAGGCGTTCTGGCGCAACCATAATCTTTTTTTCGAAATCACTGATCCATCAGTACAGTACCTTAGCCATCCTGCATTTTCACCAAACACAGCGGTGAAGATTTCAGCCTACTCTAAATTTATTTATAAAACCCAAACTCGCTGAGTAATCGTTAAAAAGATAAGCGGGGGAAAAAAAACAGAAAACTAGAAGGTTAGAATGTTAGATCTCATCGGTTCAAGAGGAAAAATGGAATTACCAGCTGCAAACTATTCCAGGACAAAATCCGTGCGTTACAGAAGATTGAACTGCTTCGCGTTTTTCTTCTGTTTTGGAAAAGACAACTGATTCTCTCTCTTTTTGCTTCCTTCTTTTTGGGACGTATTAATGTGGGGGTATGAAAGGGGGTGTAAAAGCTGTCGGTATGCTCGTTAGTAAGCTTTGAGTAGAACTCGAACGTGGGCTGGATTGGATACTACGGTTCAGGCCCTCAGGTCACGTACTAAGTACGACCCGTTCACTTAGCTCTTCAGCCTTATCCCAGCTATGACAGCTCTTGGATAAGGGAAAGCTGCTTCCAACGGTGCCTAGGGCCTAGGATTACTTACAAGTATTAGCGAGGGTGCAAGATGGGAAAAGAAAAGACGAGTTGAAAAAGTATAAAAAAATAAAATAATTTTTTTCTATACACAAAAGATTAAGGAATCTTCACTGCATCCATAAAAGTAAATCAAACAGGTTAAAAGTTTACTGCAATTTTTTTTTCTTTAGCATTTTTCAGCCCATTCTTCATTGCACCTCATTAATGTTTCCAATGTTGCGTGTTCATCATTAATGTGCGCTTTATAAATAAGGCTTTGTAGTCCAGGATTAGATAAGTACTTCTTTCAGCAATTTTCGCAAAAGTTGCATCTTTTTTTTTTTTTTATTATTATTATTCATCGGGTTCTTAAAGGTAAAATATGAATACATTGTATCAAATGTGATTTTTTAATGAATTAAGACTTTTTTTTTTTTTTTTTTTTTTTTTTTTCAAAGAGGAAGTATTTTTATTCCTTTAAAGTAACCGAAGAAATGAATCATCATTCCTTAAGACGTCATTAATTTTCCTTAACAAAGACAGTGTTTTCTTACTTCATTTGTTTCCCAGCGTTAGAACTTGCGCTAGTCCATAAAATATACTTTAAATGCTGGATAAATAGTTTAATGGATATTATAAATTTCGGGGAAAAAGGTCTTTTGTGATACGATCTAATTGAAAAAATAATTTATAGTTTTAATGCACGCCTAAGCGTCGAACACTTAGATTATTCCTTGTAAAATAAGTATTAATTTTAATCATCCTTTTTATTACGAATAGTTTCAAATCCACAAAATTATCCAAAATTCATGCCTTCCCATGGGTGAACTTTTTCGAAAGAAAATGTACTCAATTAGCATTTATTTTATCTGAATAGATAAAAGACATTATTGAGGCATGATAGATTAAGACATGATTAAACAGAATATACTTGTTTAATCAAGCATAATTTTTAATATTAAAACTTGAATTAAATGCTAATTAAGCAATCTCATTCAAGAAAATTACGAAAAATATTTTTTGCTGAATTGATTAAAATTATCTTTATTCCCACGATAGCTTCAATTGTTGGAAAATATATTAAATATTTCAGACTAAGAAACACTGCATACATTAAATGTTTAAACAAATTGTATTAAATTTTTCAGATGGTCTTATTTATTTTTCCATAAACTTATATTTTTCTTTTTTATTTATTATTGAGCAAGAATGTATATAAATTCCATTTCTATTCAATTTTATATTATAGAATATTTTTTTGCAAAAAATTTTTTTTGCTACAATGCAGTTTTTGCTATAATACACTGATACTTTTGCTATAATACACACACACCGATATCTTCAATTGTTGGAAAATATATTAAATATTTCAGACTGAGAAACACTGCATACATTAAATGTTTAATCAAATTGTATTAAATTTTTTCAGATGGTCTTATTTATTTTTCCATAAACATATCTTTCTTTTTTTTTTTATTATTGAGCAAAAAATGTATGTAAATTCCATTTCTATCCAATTTTTATTATAGAATACATTTTTTTGTAAAAAATTTTTTTGCTACAATGCAGTTTTTTGCTATAATACACTGATACTTTTGCTATAATACACACACACCGGTATCTTCAATTGTTGGAAAATATATTAAATATTTCAGACTGAGAAACACTGCATACATTAAATGTTTAATCAAATTGTATTAAATTTTTTCAGATGGTCTTATTTATTTTTCCATAAACATATCTTTCTTTTTTTTTTATTATTGAGCAAAAAATGTATGTAAATTCCATTTCTATCCAATTTTTATTATAGAATACATTTTTGTAAAAAATTTTTTTGCTACAATGCAGTTTTTTGCTATAATACACTGATACTTTTGCTATAATACACACACACCGGTATCTTCAATTGTTGGAAAATAATATTAAATATTCTAAGAAACACTGCATACATTAAATACATATTTAACAAAATTGTATTAAATTTTTTAGATGGTCTTATTCATTTTTCCATAAACTTATATTTTTCTTTTTTTTTTATTATTGAGCAAAAATGTATATAAATTCCATTTCTATCCAATTTTTATTATGGAATATTTTTTTGTAAAAAATTTTTTTTGCTATAATACACTGATACTTTTGCTATAATACACACACCGATATCTTCAATTGTTGAAAAATATATTAAATATTTCAGACTAAGAAACACTGCATACATTAAATATTTAATCAAATTGTTTTAAATTTTTTAGATGGTTTTATTTATTTTCACGTAAACTTTAAACTTATATTTTTCTTTTTTTTTTTATTATTCAGCAAAAAATGTATATAAATTCCATTTCTATCCAATTTTTATTATAGAATACATTTTTTTGTAAAATTTTTTTTTGCTACAATGCAGTTTTTTGCTATAATACACTGTTTCGAAATATTGAATATGAAAGACTTCAACTTTATCAAATATCCAACATGTTGTGCAACTCGTCTCTTTTTGTTTTGCCATCCCATCCCTACCCCGGAACAAATAAAAAGTGGAAAATAAAATCGGAGAGCAAGGAAAGAGTGAAAATGAAAGGAAACCTTTACGTCTTTCCCATTTTATTTGATCAAAAAAACGTGTTATGATCTCTGGAAACTTTCATAACGTGTCTTCACTACTTCGACAAACTGTCGCCTGCATTTTTCAGGACTGGAGAATATTTTTAAACTGCAACAGCTACGCTTTCAAAGATCTTGCAGTCTCTTTCTGAACGAAAGATCTGTCACTTTTTCTCTAGTATTATATGAAAGACTATGATCGGGAAAACACATTACTTGTCAAACTGATGCTTCTACCAAAACTAGGGTAAAGTATTTTTCATAACATAGTCTCATCCAAGTATCTTTCCGAGGAGAGAGGACACAAGCTGGAACATTTTTGATGGAATCTGTATCATCTGAAATGAACTTTAAGTACTTATTCCCTTAGAATCTATGATGCGGTTGTCTTCTTATAGCATTGATGGAGTAAATTCAGAGACATTGTATTGCCTTTTTTAAATCTCTGCATGGTTATTTAATATAAATGCAAAAAAATGTATATATCAATATATCTTTTTAATAATAATATATCATATATGTCGTTTTCATCTATATATCGTTAATTATATCGTTTTATTCAATATATCATTTTAATAATATTATACCATTAATTATATCGTTTTAATCAATATGTCGTTGATTATACCATTTTAATAACAATATATAGTTAATTATATCGTTTTAATAATATTATATCATTAATTACATCGTTTTAATCAATATATCGTTAAATATATCGTTTAAAACAATATATCGTTAATTGTATCGTTTTCGGTGAGTCAGGGAATAGTTTAATCCTCTATAGATGTTTAATTGCTTATATTCCTAATTATGTTGCACCTGATAACTATATAATACACAAATTAGTGTAGCATAAAATTTCTCAAATGTTTTGTTTAAACTTTAAAACTTAATTTAAAGCTGAGCTGATAATAAAAAAAAAAAAAAAAAAAAAAAAAAAAAAAAAAAAAAAAATGAAAAAGAGTGAGAAAAATAATAAATGTTCAACCAGAAATATTTAAAAGTGTGTTATTGAGTAAAATACTTTAATTCAAGCATTATACATCGATTTTTTTTTCTTTCTTTTAAAAATGTAATGTTATTATTTGATTAAAATCCATTATTTTTGAAGTTAGTTTAATAAAATAATTGCGATACTATGGTATTTTTAGTTTTTAATAAAGTAAATCATATTAAAAGGCCTGATAGCTGGGGGACTAGTGCTCGGTGTTGGTTCCGGGTTTGAGTCCCGCCGGTGCCATGGATGTTTGTAGTGGTTCGAATCCACTTTAACCCGTAGATGCAGGTCTAATGTGGCTGCAGAGTGTTTGGTGTACAGCTGACAACCCTACCCCGTAAAAACGAAACATCTTCTGTCTCGAAATATGCCGTTAGGCAGACGGCCTTTGCCCATTATGGGGCTGTTGCGCCAATGCTGATGATGAAATCCTATTAATATAATAGAATCCACCATTTTTCTGTAATAGCACTCGATACAACACAAAAATTGATTAGTCTCCTTCTGATTCATTCTCATTTTATTCTTAAGGTAGTTTAATTCCAATATTTTTCAAAACAGCTGGAGGCACAAACATTGCACTTTTTTAAAATTATATATTATTGTATTTAAAAGTCTTTTAAAATTCAGCCGTGATCAGTGTAATATATAATTATACAATTAAAAATATTTTTTAA
The DNA here is from genome assembly GCA_021605075.1 of Caerostris darwini. Taxonomy (NCBI): domain Eukaryota; kingdom Metazoa; phylum Arthropoda; class Arachnida; order Araneae; family Araneidae; genus Caerostris; species Caerostris darwini. Next base: position 3,419,142 of record BPLQ01004544.1, read on the forward strand.
ATATTTTACAGATTTTATTGGTTATAATTCGGCGTACTCCACAAAATAATTTATCTATAAAATGTTTTAATTTTAAACACTCTGGGATCCAATATGAAAGTGGTAAATATATTACTAAGGTGATTAAATTGAGAATAAATTGAATGAAAAAGCAATACTTATGAAATAGAACTATTTCTAAATTCTAACAAATATATTAGACATTAAACAATTCCATATTAAACTAAAATCATCTTAATTTCTCTCTAAAGATACAGAAATTGAAGCTCAGGGTATTTTAGTAAAACTGTTACTCATTGGAATGAACTTAAACTTGAATTTATCTTAATTCCCCTTGGTTGACGATAACTAAATGATTCAGTACACATTTGACAATCCCCATGCTAATAGTTAAAGTGGATTAATAGCGATTATTTGTGTATTTATCAATTAGATTAAATTAGTTTTAAACTAAGCAGATTTTCACTGTAAAGGTATTTTAAAAAATTTCATCTATTTGTCTTGTTACAAATAAGAAATATTATTAAGTAGCAGATATACGAGCAGAAAATTTATTAACACATATCAGACTATTGTTCTTATTTTCTTTTATTAAATAAAATAAAATTAATACATACTCTATGATATGATGGGACTAAACTTCGTTTGATCATTTTTCTAATATGATCTAAGAAATACAACGCATGTTACAGTGACAGTGATTATTTGTGTATTTATCAATTAGATTAAATTAGTTGTAATCTGTTAATTTTAAACTAAGCAGATTTTCATTGTAATGGTATTTAGAAATATTTCATGTATTTGTCTTGTTACAAATAAAAAATATTATTAAGTAACAGATATACGAGCAGAAAATTTATTAACGCGTATCAAACGATTGTTTTTATTTTCCTTTTTTAAATAAAATAAAATTAATACATAATCTATGATATGATGTGACTAAACTTCCTTTAATCAATTTTTCTAATATGATCTAAGACAGGGTGGCCAACCCGCGGCCCGCCTTGAATATTTCTGTGGCCCGTGAGATTTATCACAGTTTTACAAAATATATTTATTTTATAATGGACAAAGTAGTGAAAACCAATGTATTAAAAAAATACATTATGTGTGCATCCATATATTTAAAAATTAACAGTCGAAATTATGAGAAAAATTAACTTTGTTTTTAAAATAATATTCTTGCGAATGTATGACAGATATTGCCTCTTTTATTTATGAGTTTACAATTATGAGTTCGCGGAATAATTAAATTATATTCTTCGAACTCATAATGCGCGCACATCTTGGAACAACTAATATAACAGGTTCTATGATTTTCTTTAAGTGACCTCAGTGATACAGTGACCTTCTAATATGGGGTTATGCAATTTTATATGCGACCCGCGGAGTTATGATGCATTTCCAAAGTGGCCCGCAAGATCAATTGGGTTGGCCACCCCTGATCTAAGAAATACAATGCATGTTAGAGTCAAATTAAAGTTGTATAGACAAATCTCATTCAGTCCTATAACACAAATATTAATTACTAGTTGAATGTGTAGTAAAAAAATTGATTAATTTGCATTAATATTCAACCTCAGAATTTTTTTTATTATTCTGAAACAATGATCTAATAATTTGCCTCTTCAGTACAGAATTTTGTATATAATAATTTCATAGATATAATAGTCTTCTTTATTGGGATAATATAATGTTCCATAAAAAGATAAATCCAAAAGTTACGAACGAAGAATTAGGCAATAAAGGAAAGTGTTAATATAATGCTATATTGTCATTTGCTGAAAAAGTGTTCTTATAGGATATAAATTGGCAAACTATTAATGTATAGCCTCTGGTAGTTAGTTGTATATACTGTGTAGTTAATTATGTTACTGGCCGCAACACAAATAACTACACAAAACAAATATATCTTTGTCACTTAAAAAAATTCAAACGAAAATAATCCAATGATGTCATTCTGAATAACTAGGAAAACTATATAATTATGATATTTATATTGATGATGGATAAATATATAAAGAGAGAGGGTGATTAATCTTAAAAGAAATTAGCCCAAAATGGCTAAAACTAGCCATGACACCTCTGCTGAGATCCAAAGACGCCCATTGCACTCATCATCTCTTACTTGTGCTCACCAACGTATATAACCCAACTCGAATGGAGACTGGTGATCAGCGAATACATGTCTAGAGATGCCCAGGACAGCAGTGAGATATTAAACTGACAACTGCCCATCAGGCAGCCCAACAACCGAGATCTATAATTTCTCATAATCTGAGATGTAATATGATTCGAAATCCTATTGGTTGTTATCCGTAATGTCTTTATCGAAAAGAAGCATGTCGATGATATAGTATGCCTCAATGTCTTACCTTTCTTTTTATGATTCCTGGCTTGCATTTCAACATTATAAGGTGAGGCCACTGCAGCAATTATATCAAATGATTATAATAATGCTTGTCAAACACTTTTCTGGCCAGCTAGATCACCAGATCGCTCTTCATTAGATATCAGTGAAGCAACCTCTTGTTCACCAGAACCAAAATGATTGAATTCTGATCAGTAGATGCTCAATCGAAAGATTTTGCTGTTCTGACCCGATAATCAAACAGAGTTAGGAAAAAAATTCAACAATCATAAATTCGCCTCCAATGCGAAATGATGAACACATTTTTTTTATAATTTTATTACACGTAAATTATTCATGAATGCCATTAAACTTGTATATTACTGTAATAAAAGTTTAACATTCTATTAATTTAAATTCTACTTTACAAAATAGAGTAATATTACAATTTTCTAGAAAAACATTCATTAAAAAATGATCAAATTCTTATAATACCCAATATTTAAATGGAGAATATTTATACATATTTAGAATTATAATATTAGTCTTATAATTTTATCTACAAAAAATTTATTTATATTCTTAGATTCCAGTATTTTAAATTTAAAAATATACAAATCTATATTTTTTTTTAGACTAGAAAGTTAGTTAAATCAAAATATCTAACCAGCACACATTTTTCACGAACTTACAATATAATACAGAAAACGTTAAAATACTTTTAACGTAAAAATTGCATCATAAAATACTACTACAAAATTATGATGCAAATTTCATGGACTTTTAAAATACGAAGATAAATCTGCATCTTTACTCGAATTTTATACTTAATTCAGCATCTTAAATTCAAGAACGAGAAATTAAGCAATACTCCATCTGCGAACACAGATTTACAATAACAATCGTAACACGCCATCATAGATTTCAATCCCATTGAACAATGCGAGTTTATTGGAGAGCTCTTTCGAAGGAACATAATCTGAAGCATAGCATCCGAGGAAGATTTTATATTTATAAGCTCGGAAAATGATTGAGACATATTCCTTCTCGAGTCACTTTTCATTTCTCTAAAAGTGGGACACATTTTGTCATTTTTGGTACGAGAGGAATTATTAGGTGTATTAAGCTCATTATTTCAACAGGAATTAATTAAATCTCTTATTGTAACTTAATAAAACAATAATTAAAAGTGACTACATTCTTGAATAACAATACAAATTTGAGTTTCCTGTCAGAATTTATTTACTAAAGGAATCTTATTTACTACTATCTTATTTCCATGTATGAGCAAATTGCATTGAATTATTCTTATACCGCTAATCTGTAAAAATTTATTTTATTGTTTGTGTAATTATTATTGCTTGTTAAATTTCTTAATAAACAATGTTTATTTATAAAAAAGGAAAGCGAAAATATTCTGTGGATGTTCTCTATTAATATTATTCAAAACAAATCATAGTAGTTAAAATGTAAATTTTTGAAATACTGTTAAATAACTAAATCAACTACATTTTGTATTGGCAGCTATTTACATTATGATTTACCTATTGTGAAATTAAAATGTGATTTGATATTAATATATTAAATCACATTTTAATATGAAATCTTCTGTTTTAATCATTTTGATAATTTCTTTACAAATGATTAATAAATATTTCCATTAATGCAAAATTTTTCTTTCTCAATCTTCAACTCGAATGCTTTTGTATCTCAGCTATGCTATTTTGAATCTGAGCCAATCTATTCTTTGTATTTTATTAATTTATTTTCACATTAACAGTTCATTCTAAGGAATACAAGATTTTTTTTTCATTGTCGTGTGTGTGTGTGTGGTGTTGTTTATTTCAATTAATCGACAGCATAATCAGATGAAATCCACAAACAATCAGGTATATAATGAAGACAAATGAGCTAAATGGCTTGTGTGTGTTGTTATAATATAACGTTGGGTTTCCAACGTTATTTTCACAAGCCATTTCGGCCAGTTTGCTTAAAAAGGCTGTAACATGTGGTTACAGTGCCACAGATCCCCCATAATAATAAGTCTGCCAATCAAGAGGCGAATCACTTCAGTCAAAGTGACCTGCCATTCGAAAACAACACGACGGAGACAAAGAAATCGTAACAATAAAGAAGCTCGAAGATTCAAGCCATCTTTTGGATAGTCAGATTATCCGGGGAATATTTTAACCTGGCTAACCATCAAACAACTCAGAATGATTGAATTTTAAAAAGGGAATCTAATTTTTCATGTGTCACTAATATGTTTAATAGAATTTAAACTACTTTATTCATTACATTTTTTTATTTTATGTTTTTTTTTTTCTTTTTACTTTAACAGTTCAATCCACGGAATAGAACATTTTTTTTTCCTTTGTTGTGTGTATGTGCTACTGCTTATTTCAATTAATCGACATCAGCATCAGTCAAATCCATAAACAATCAGGTTTATAATTAAGAAAAAATGCCGGAATGGCTTATGTATATAAAGTTGGGTTTCCAAAGCAAGGTTATCTGGTTTATTAGCGAAGCAGAACCGAAAATTACTTTCGCCATGTCTGGTATGGACACGATTTATCTGTAGGCCTTTTTAGGGCCGAGGAAGAGCGTACATATCTTAGATGCCATTCTTGGGGATGTTTGTTGTTTGGCGGTAAACATAATGCGGTTGCAGTGCAACAGATCCCTCCCCCACCACCATATTGCATACTCCGCAACTCGGAATCTACTACAAGGCTGCCAATCAAGAGGCGAATCACTTCAGCACAATGTGACACCTGCCATTCGAAAACAACAGGATGAAGATAAAGAAATCGTAGCATCATAAAAGATCGAAGATTCAAGGCATCTTTTGAATATCACATCATGCGGGGTTTTTTGTTTTTTTTTTTTCCCTTGCCTAACCATTTAACAACCCATAATAATTGAATTTTAAAAATGGAATCTGACTTTTCATTTGTCACTAATATGTTTAATAGAATTTAAACTACTTTATTCTTTTTTCAATTCCTTCTATTAGCTCACACACTCCCTATATATATATCTTGTTCAAATTTTCAATCGTTAATAAAATACTTTTTATTCATCCACTCAAGTTCAAATACATTTTTTGAAACTTGTAGTGGATGACACTTGATGTTAATACAGTTTATTCAAATATTAATTCATTCATTAAATTTAATTTTATTAATTTTAGTTTTTTTTAGATTTAAGTTGCATATAGATGCACCAATAGATGGCGACAGATAAACAAAAAAATTATTAATAAAGGACTTTTTGCAATATAGTGCAAAAAAAAGTAGGAATTGACTTTACAAAAAAAATTTTATATTGCTTGTTTTAATTATAAAATCTCAAAAATAAAACCGTATTAATCGATAATCTCAGCGCTAGCTACCAAACTTCTTCAAAATCCCAAAGCTATTTATTTTGCTTCTTACTTCTCTCTCATATCGGGAAGTCATCGAATTTGAGAAATATATATTGGATCGATCGTTTTCCTGGACAGTCCGATACCCGGTTGAGGATAGAAAAGCAAAAAAAGGGAGGGTGAAAATGATTACCTAGATGTCAAAAAACCGACAGCGGTCGATTACTAGATTTGATCTAGCAGATCATTTTACATTCTGCGCACTCCCATCTGGATTCACTAAATCTGGAATCCCTGGTACCAAGGTACACACACATGTGAGAGCCACAATGCGACCAGCCAGGGTTTCGAGAACATCAATCTCGATGGAATATTGAGTTTCCCCCTTGCAATAAAATATTGGCGTTGGCGTGGGGGGCTTAGGGAAACGAGGCATTCATAAGCAGGGGATGGGGGGGAAAGGCTCATGTCAGAGTGGCCACTAGAGCCGTGAGTTATTGCAAAAACATATATGAAATCTTCACGACACTTTATTGGCTAGCCGCGGTCTCTATTTTCGTTCAGCCTGAAGACCAGCAGAAAAGAAAGAAAACTGCGGATTCAAGTAAGGCGTCTTACAAGATGGAAAAGACACGAAAGTGGTTTATCAAAATATCTGTTTAAAAAATACTTTAAAAAATCAAAATATGCCTTAGATTTTCTTTTTTTTTTTTTTTTTCGTTGATATTTATATACTTCTGCTTGCGATTTTTCTTTTTAACTCGGAGTGTTTTATTCTCATTGATAATAAAAAAGAAGAAAAAGTTGTTTTATTTATTTAGAACTAGATAAGTTTCTTACGGGTGATTCTGTGTTAGTACTTTGAACGTACAATAGTACTTTGAACGTAGTACGTACGCTTGTACTTTGTTTTCAGTTACGTACGTTTGTACTTTGTAGTACTTTGAACCAATCGAGATATAATTTTCGATATGAAAAAAGAAAATCGGGCTATTTGTTTAAATTTAAATAAGTTAAATTTTGCATTTCACATATTTATATTACGTATAAAATGAGTGTGTGCTAAGCAGAAACTAAATTAAATACTCATTTAAATCTACTATTAACATCAGATTCATCAAAGATAAATTATTATATAATTATCTTTTAGAAGATACTATATACCAATTAATTAATACATGAAATTTCCGGTGATTTTAAGAATATGTTTAATTATTAAAGTGTCTTTATAATAGTTTGAATATTAACAAATAATTTTAGATTCTTTCTAAAATTATTTGTTAATATTTATTCTAAAATTATTTGTTAATATCGTTATACTTTAAGAAACCAAAGTATGAGTTAGATTTTTTTTTTTTTTTTTTTTTTTTTTTTTTTTCATTATATATATACTTTTGTTTGCGAGTTTTTTTTTTTTTTTTTTTTTTTTTTTAACTCGCAGTGTTTTATTCTCACTGCTATTAAAAAAGAAAAAAAATTGATTTATTTATTTAGAACTAGATAAGTGTCTTTTGGTTGATTCTGACTTAGGTAGGTATTATTTCTATAGCTATTGTTTGTATTTTGAACCGATCGTGTTATAATTTTTGGTTATGAGAAAAAAAAAATCAGTGTATTTATTTAGATTTAAATGAGTTAAATTTTGAATTTTACACATTTATATTACATGTAAAAGGAGTACGTGTTAAGCAAATATTCATTTAATTCTAAATTAAACACTACTTTAAATCTACCATAAGCATAAGATTCTTCAGAAATAAATTATTATATGATTATCCGGTGGAAGATACTATATACCAATTAATTAATTCATGAAAATTCCGGTGGTTTTAAGAATATGTTTAATCATTATAAATGATTAAAATAGTTCATAATGAAATTTCTATGGTTTTAAGAATTTTTTTAATCATTGTAGTGTCTTCATAACAGAATCTAAAATTATTTGTTAATATTCATTCTTACGATATTTTTTTTTGAAATTATTGCATTTTAAATTCTACAATTTAGCATAGAAATTAAATATTCTACAATTTATTTATTTAATGATTTATTTTACTGTATGATTTCAGTAAGCCTGCATTCCTCATCTAGCCCTTGTTAAGGTTTTTGGTTAAATTACCTTTATTAATTTAAATTATTAAAAAATTACCTTAGTAAATTAATTTAAATTATTAATTAAATTTAAATTTCTGTAAATTTATTTAAATTTTACTTTTGCTTTACTTATTTAACTTCATATCTTTAACTGTTTTATAAATAATATGCGCAATATCCATAAATTTGTTCATTATATACCTTTGATAATTCTATTGCATTATTTAAATAGTTTGGATGTGTTATTGTCAATAATTAATTTACTTATTAAAGATGATATTAAAAATATTTTGACATACATTAACCTTTTCTCCTACAAAATAAGAAATCTTAATTTTTTTTTTTCCAATTAAAATCCTAGTTAAGATTTGGTTTGTCGTTTTGCCATCATTTTGTGCACATTTTGGGCTAATTAGTCCGGGACCTATAGTTTAACGAGGATTCCGAACCACTAACGAACATTCCTGCCTCCTCCAGGATCCTAATTAAGAAGCAATAATATTTTGAAACCTTAATTTTGAGATTATTTTTTATCCCTTGTGTGTAATATCATAGAAAATTGGTAAAAATGGATTCTACCTAGAGAGATGATTTGACATTCTAAACTAAATTCAATTGCAAACGAAATTCAGAGTACATTTTTATATAAGATTTCATACCTAACATCATCACTGATTTTTTTTTTTTTTTAAGTTTTCCCTGGTATGCAGTATAGATGAAACAAAAATATTTATTATTGCAATCATTATTCTAAAACTAGAATTCCGTATATCTTAACTAGTTAGTTCTAAAATATTGCTCTAAATTTCCCAACTAATAATGAAAAATGAATTTTGAAATCGCCGCGTCAATCAGCATAATCTCCTGGAAAGCATTTTAGAAGTCAAAGTCATTAGTTTTAGAAGATTCTTATACTCATAAAACTAATCTCAATCTCAGGAAAATCATTGTTGTAACGCCATTTGAGAAGCAAGCCAAATTACCCACCATCAGGAATCGATGTCACTAATGCTCTTGCTGAAGAATGGAAGATCTTCCATCACCAATGTTTTAGTATTCAATGAAACGTCTTTTGGCAAATTGCAAGAAAACTAATTGGTGTTAACGAATTCGCATTCGTTTATTTTATATTTTGCAGGAGATTTTATGTCTGTAAAAGGATAGTTTTCTGCAGTACAAAACACTTTTCTAACTTTCTTAAATTTGCAAATTCTAATTTTATTTTACGGTGCATTATTCATTTATTTGTCATTTTACCCTTTTGGTATGAGATGTTAAAATAGTTATCATTTTTTAAATAGTGTAATTAATTTAATGTAATTGATTTTTAAAAAAAGATCTTGAGTTAAAAGATAATGCTTAATTATGACTTTTGAATTAACAGATGTATTAGTTAATATAATAAATAGTGAATAGCGAATTCGAGACGGCAAGCTAGAGAACTCTTATGGCAATGGTTTCTGTCAACTTTCTTCAATTCCTTTGTGTATATTTTCTTTTTCTTTTTTTTTCTTCTTTTTTCTTATGTATATTTTCTTTTTCTTTTTTTTTTTTTTTTTTTTTTTTTTTTATTCTGTATTTTCACCCTTTTTGTATTGCCTTGCCATACTAAATAAAAATCAATAATATAATAATATTTTACTACTTTTATGTTGTAAAAACAAAGACCTCACAAACATCAAAACGAACTGAATACCATTTAAAAAATATGTGTTTTGATAAACCTATTGTAAAAAAATTAATATATAAATTTCCACTATCAAATATTAGAGAACTCTTAAAGCAACGACTTCTGCAAAATGTGCACCTCAGTAAAATGAAATAGACTGTAATGAAGTCATAAACAAATAATTTCTGATCACAAAACAATCACTGTAATTTCACATCAAACGATTGATTTGCACTAAATGCAACGATTTTAAATTACTAATATGAAGAACAAGTCAACTTTCTTGAACTACTTTGTGTGTATTTTCTTTTCCTTTTTTATTCTGTATTTTCCCCCTTTTTGTATTGACTTGCCATTGGAAATAAAAATCAATAATATGATAATATTTTACTACTTTTGTGTTGGAAAAACAAAGACCTCACAAACATCAAAACGAACTGAATACCATTAAAAATATATGTGTTTTGATAAACCTATTGTAAAGAAAATTAATATATAAATTTCCATTATCAAATAATATATTCAACAGAATCCCTTGGGGCGTAATTGCTCTTATTTTGAACAATATTTCATTTATTATATTTTTTGGCTTAACAACGTGGAAGCTGATGTTGCTAAGGTCTATTCCTGCTTGCATATATCAGGTTTCTTTCGCAGCCGTATGTATGCGCATGCCTGAATAGAAAGGTTTCACGACCCCCTTACTCGAATATATAGTTTCCGCATGCAAAGTATCTCTTCCCCCCATTTCAAAGACTACATTATTACGCCCCCTGTGTCGGTGCAGGCCCCTGGAGACACAAAAATACGGTTCCCCTTTCCAATTTTTTTTTTTTTTTTCCCTTCCCCACTCCCAGTATAGACAGCAATCTATAGGCGACAGAGTAGGATAGCAGCAATGTTGTCTTCCTGTATTAGCAATGTCTTCTTCGCTGTATCAACCATACAATCATATTTTTGTTTTATTTTATTTTATATATCCATTATCTATTCTGCAATTTTGTTTTACTTTGCATATCCATTATCAATTCTGTAGGTTAATGCCTTGCATTGTATTTTTTTGATTCTATGGTTTTTTCTTTTTTTTCAATATAAAAGAAAGTTGATAAAAAAAATCGGCTTAAAAATAGAGAAAAGTAATTTCGAAAACTTACCATGTATAATCATTAATATTGGAATTTTAACAAGTGTATCAAATGTTTTTAAAATTATGAAAATATACAGAACTTAAATTAAAATGTATTTTTTTTTTTTTAGTCTAACCATTGCACTTCATAAATATTACGTAGCAACAATAAATCTTTGAAGTTTAATCATTTAAAGATAAAATGTTATTTATAATTTTATTATACAATGTTTTCCGGTTTTTAAATCATTTGCATAAATAATATTTATTGAGTCTTCCAAATTCCATATGAAAGAAAATAATGCGTGCACTTTTTTTAGCATATTTAAAAATATTTTTTTTTTCTGTAGATTTAAAATATGAAAATTAGTATTCAATTTTAATACTATGGCAAAATGTGCACCCCAGTAAAATAAAATATATTATAATGAAGTTCATAAATAAATAACTTCTGATCACAAAACAACCACTGTAATTTAACATCCAACGGTTGATTTGTACTAAATGCAACGATTTTAAATTACTAATTTGAAGAACAAGACACCATGTCATTCTGTGTTTGAATATGAGCGATGCGGAAGGTGGATGATGTGGGAATTAATTGGATGGGAAGTGTGAATTTCAATTATACATAGCAGTGCGTGGCTTGGGATTTGGTTGGAATGGGATGATGGGACAATTCTGTGCATATATCTCGCAATATCAGCTGTTTCAAATCTAAGCATCTCTCATGCAACCGAATATAAAGAAGTCACATACTACTGTGTCCAAAAAGTAAGACCAGTTTTCAATTTAAATTTCCCGGGCATATGGTATTTCAATTTTTTTTCTTTTTTAGGTTGTTGGCACTGTCCTTGATATTTGTTTCAAATTTGACGTCAAAATATTCATTAGTGCTTGAGATACGCATGGTTTTGTAAGATGCTAAAACTGATTCCGGCGATTTTTGAAATGTCTCTTCAATCGACTCTAAACGTTGTCCCCGGAATGGTATTTTGAGTTTAGGGAATAGCCAGAAGTAGCAAGATGCTAAATCAGGTGAAAACGGTGGTTGTGGAACGATATGGATTTCATTTTTGGCGAAAAAGTTACGAAGAATCAATGTAGTGTGAGCTGGCGCATTCAGTATTTCAGGTACCAATCAAGATTTGACGCATTTGAGGACCGAAACATCTTTTAAAATGTAATTTTGAAATTCCAACATCTCCAGCAAGGTCTCTAATTGTAAATCGATGGTTTGCAGGAGCCAAATCTTTAATTTTTTGGACTTGAACTTCGTCGGTTGAGTTTGGTTGTCGACCAGAGGGCTGTTCATCTTCAACGCGTTCTCTGATTTCTTTGAACTGTTTTTACCACTTTTAAATATTTCTTTCCGATAAAGGAATGCTCACCGAATGCCTTCTGGAACATTCTATACGTTTCCGCAAACAAAATTTAACGTAAGTTGTTGCTCAATTAATTCAGACATTTCAAAAATTGAAAATTGGTCTTACTTTTTGAACATAGTAGTAAGTTATTTTAAGTGAGTACAAAAGCAGAAATAAACACATGTAAAGGTCATTATATCAAATACCACTGACTAGTACAACTACATTAAATGTTGGGCTAAATCAAAAATGAATCAGTCAGTGTCATAATGTCTCCAGAAAGAATCCTATCTTGTCCAGACACGATTGTGACAATCTGGAAAAGATAAGAAAGGAAGAAAAAAGCACTCAAATACTCATTATTCTGACGGTTGCTACTCTATGCAGAAAAATGAACTACATTATGAATTTTTTTTTGTTATTTTGTGGTAGAATTCCTATCATATTGAGCTATTACATGGTAATGAATGTATTAAGCATAGTTAATATACACTATTAAATATGTATCGTCTAATTCACGAAAGTAATTAAATCATTTAAATTGTTTTCATATGTAAATTAAGAAACCATGAAAATTTCTGCCGATTAAAAAAATACTATATGTTAATATTTAGCTAATAAAATACATTTTTATATAATCAGGAAAATGATTTTAAAAAAGGAAACTTATTACACAAAATAATACTTTATGCTAAAACTATACGAATTATATGCTCAGAAATTGAAATAAGTTTTGCTATTAGAAATATAGCAGTAAAATTTACAAAAGAGAAAATAATAATTGAGCTTTATTGGAAAAGTATTTCAATTTTAATTCAATTTAGTACCTGATAATTACGTATGTGTGTGATAGAATACATATTAATATTGTATAATATTTTTATTTTGAATTATAAGACCTGAAAATATATAATTCTAAGGTTATAAAAATTTTGATTGAATTGCTTTTATTAACCGCATTATTTTATAAATTTTGTATTAATAATTGGGTATCATTTCTTTTAAAATATTAAATTTATAAAAAATTTTAATACCAGAAATATGAGTGATTTCAGTTTACTTTTACCTTAAACATTCAGAATATCTTCATTGGTTTAAATAGCAATTAATGTTGATCATATTGTACGAAAAATTTGAACAAATCACAAGGACGTGAAGAACCTAATAGACCTTTTTTTTAAATCGTGTACTATCCAAATGAGAATCAGAAACGGCTTTCAACAGTTTTCTCACTACTTTATCAAGAATTTGTGGTACATTATATGCCAAAAACGTTGTGATCAAGTAGAAACATTGTAGTAATTCGGATGCACTTATGATCATTTTAATCCATATGCTTCTGTTACTGCCTCAATTTTGATCTTTTCTTTGTCCTAAATTCAATTTTCGCTTCACATATCAACATCACAACTTTTACTTCACATCATTTTGCTGTACTTTCTGAGGAAGCGGATTTTTTTCCCTTTTTCTCCAGCTTTCAGGCTTCTTAGCTCTTTGAATAGCATCTATATTTTCATGTTTTATAATTTATAAACTCATTTAAAAAATTTTGTTTAAAAGCTCCAATTTAATCTTATTTCACTTTAATATTAATTTTAATTTATTTAATTAAAATTGAATAACAGCATGATGTCACATTCATTACTGATGAATTTGATTCACATATCATATATGAGAATATTAAAATTTTGAAAATTATTTAAAATAAGCTAAACATTTTTGTACCCCTAACATATGAATGGAAAAGAAACCACTTTTACATTTCAAGTAGGATGTATTAAACGGTAATACTGCGAATTAAATGAAAACTATTTCAAATATTGATTGTATAATATCATAAAATAGCTACTAAATGTAACTCTTTATGGAATTATGAGACGCAGATCACTTGATCACTTATTTTTGTTCTAAAAACATCAAAAATTAACTAGAAAGGAAGAATAAGTACTTACAAGATAATTCATTTAAATACTTATATTGTTTATTTTGTATTATACAGTAGTTATGCTTTTAATTTAAGTTGCCATTCAAAATGTTACAATAGGAAGCATTTCTTTACATCTCTCAAATTGATTCAAATCTAAGTAAGGAGATTTTTAGGATTTTTATTTGTATGTTCAGTAATAAGTCTCCTAATTAAATGTCTATTCAGTAATAGAACTCGCTTTAACATCTCACTACTTGTTTTGTAGCTGATTCTCACATTTATGGTTTACTTCGACCTAAGCTTATAAACAAACATTGAACTCGGATTAACTTCTGTGCTGTGTTCCTTGAAATTTAAACATCGATTTATCAAAGCAGATATAATTTAATGGGATTTAATTTAACTCATGCGGAGGCTAAGAACATAGATTCATTTTGATTTCGATTGAAATTTCGTTTAAGGACCCGAGAAAGTGATGTTTGACCCCTCAATGAAGAAATGTTGTTGACATTAATAGTAAGAAACCAGTAAAACTTGATCCAAGATTGCTTGGTTGGTTTGGTCTGTCACTCTCAGTTTTTGCACGCTTTAGACTAATTATACCGGGACCTATAGTTTAACGTAGCTTGGTTGGAGTCATAAAAAACATTTCAAAGATAGCAACTTAAAAGATTTTTAGGAAAACTCATAAGAAATCTGATAAGAAAATCTATTTCCCTAACTATCATATTTTTAGTGTGTGTAAATAAGTCTTTTGAGAATTTGAATGCAAATGCTTATGTTATTAAGTTTTACTATGTTTCACTTTCAGGTTTACATAAATCGTGATAACATTCCTCAAATGGGTAGTTTTTTTCATTCCGTGTATTCTTTCATTTTTCTTGACTTATTATGGGCCTCTGCTGAGTAAGAGCAAAACTTTTTGTGAATAGTCTGAACTGTTTCTACAAAGAATACAAAATACAATACTTTTTCATGAATAGTCTTAACTAATAACTGCTGAGTAAGAGCAAAACTTTTTGTGATTAGTCTGAACAGTTTCTACAAAGAATACAGAATACAATACTTTTAATCATGAGATACATTTTGATAACATAGTAACTAATAACTGTTGAGTAATAGCAAAACTTTTTGTGATTAATCTGAACTGTTTTTACAAAGAATACAGAATACAATACTTTTAATTATGATATTCATTTTGATAACATAAATGAAATAATAATTTTCGATTCATATGCATTTATATTTTCGTATGTCACTTTAAATTAACCCAACATCAATTAAAACAACAAACTGCTCTCAGAATTACAGATCTGAAGAAACTGAAAAATGCATGCTTGTTATATTAAATAAATTACCTGTATAAACTCATAAAAACTGATGTTAGTTGGTGAAAAAATTCCAAAGACCATCCTTTTTAATTTTTCCCAGTTGGCTTGCCATACCCCTTTCTAGCTTAAAAGAAGATAAAACTCGATGGCTTGCTTTTTTTGCTGCTGAGTAAGAATAAAACCTTTTGTGATTAGTCAAAACTGGTTTTACAAAGAATGCAATACTTTTAAACATGATATTCATTTTTATAACATAAATTAACTAATAATTTTCGATTCATATACATTTATATTTTCAGTTTAAATTAACCCAACACCAATTAAAGTAACAAAGTGCTCTCAGAATTACAGATCTGAAGCCCTGAAAAATTGTTATATTAAATAAATTACCTGTACAAACTCATAAAAACTGATGTTAGTTGGTGAAAAAAAGTCCAAAGACCATCATTTTTAATTTTTCCCAGCATCTTGCCATACCCCTTTCTAGCTTAAAAGAAGATAAAACTCGATGGCTTGCTTTTTAAAATCCCCCAATGAATGCTTGAATATCAAGAGCACACAGAAACAAATCTTAGTCTAAGTAAAGTGTTTTTTATGAAAAGAAGTGAGCACCCTCCCTGAAAACAGACTCCTCAAGCTGTTTTCATTTTCGCTTTATTTCAAAATGTAAAAAGAGAGAAAGCTTGCGTCTGTTTTCTGTAAAGAAAAGAGAAAAGACATTTTCGTTTTAAGTCTCATAATGGCATTCTAGAGATATAAAGGTTCTAACCATCACTGTTTTATAAAGTTTTCGAGAGTGTTTGAAAGGAAATCCTCTACTCTTTTGTAACTCCAAACGACTTACACCCAAGTTTAATGTGTTGGTTTCCAGAGATCTTTCCGGAGTTTATGCCTCGAAAAGATTTTACTCCTTGTTCCAATTTTTACGGAAAGATACTCATTATAATAAATTCCTTTTAGAAATTACACGCTGAATTGAACTTTTTTTTTTGTTCATTGGAGCATGTTTTCTTTAATATTCGAAAACTTGTCGTCCTTTTTAGATTGATTAAATTAATATTTGTTCTTCAGAAACTCACATTTAATCTAGGAAAGGTACACTTTTAATAAATAATTGTGTATTTAATCTAAGTAATTGATAACGGAGATAAAATGAGATATCGATATAAATATCAGAACGATAACATATTTTGATAATATCAGGAAATAACGATAACGATAACAAATCAGGACGATAACATATTCATAACATTTCCATGACCGGTTTCCATTCCGATAACATATTCATAACATTTCCATAACCGGCTTCCATTCCGATGACCTATTCATAACATTTCCACGATAACATATCAGGTAATAACATATTTTGCCATTTATTGTCGATTTTTTATGGTAAGGTAAAGAATATCGCTTTACAGTGTTATATTTTTTTCAGCGTTATAATTGGATATTTTATTAGATAAATTAATTCATTTTAAGTCTCATAATGGCATTCTAGAAATATAAAGATTCTAACCATCACTGTTTTATAAAGTTTTCGAGAGTGTTTGAAAGGAAATCCTCTACTCTTTTGTAACTCCAAACGACTTACACCCAAGTTTAATGTGGTTGGTTTCCAGAGATATTTTCGGATTTTATGCATCGAAAAGATTTTACTCCTTGTTCCAATTTTTACGGAAAGATACTCATTATAATAAATTCCTTTTAGAAATTACACGCTGAATTGAACTTTTTTTTTTTTTTTTCATTGGAGCATGTTTTCTTTAATATTCGAAAACTTGTCGTCCTTTTTAGATTGATTAAATTAATATTTGTTCTTCTGAAACTCAATTTTAATCTAGGAGTACAAGATACAAGGAAAGGTACACTTTTAATAAATAATTGTGTATTTAATCTAAGTAATTGATAACGGAGATAAAATGAGATATCGATATAAATATCAGAACGATAACATATTTTGATAATATCAGGAAATAACGATAACGATAACAAATCAGGACGATAACATATTCATAACATTTCCATGACCGGTTTCCATTCCGATAACATATTCATAACATTTCCATAACCGGCTTCCATTCCGATGACCTATTCATAACATTTCCACGATAACATATCAGGTAATAACATATTTTGCCATTTATTGTCGATTTTTTATGGTAAGGTAAAGAATATCGCTTTACAGTGTTATATTTTTTTCAGCGTTATAATTGGATATTTTATTAGATAAATTAATTCATTTTAAGTCTCATAATGGCATTCTAGAAATATAAAGATTCTAACCATCACTGTTTTATAAAGTTTTCGAGAGTGTTTGATAAGAAATCCTCTACTCTTTTGTAACTCCAAACGACTTACACCCAAGTTTAATGTGGTTGGTTTCCAGAGATATTTTCGGATTTTATGCATCGAAAAGATTTTACTCCTTGTTCCAATTTTTACGGAAAGATACTCATTATAATAAATTCCTTTTAGAAATTACACGCTGAATTGAACTTTTTTTTTTGTTCATTGGAGCATGTTTTCTTTAATATTCGAAAACTTGTCGTCCTTTTTAGATTGATTAAATTAATATTTGTTCTTCAGAAACTCAAATTTAATCTAGGAAAGGTACACTTTTAATAAATAATTGTGTATTTAATCTAAGTAATTGATAACGGAGATAAAATGAGATATCGATTTAAATATCAGGACGATAAAACTATTTAGTAGAAAATAACATATTTTGCCTTTTATTGTCGATTTTTTATGGTAAGGTAAAGAATATTGCTTTACAGTGTTATATTTTTTCTATGACATCATTGGATATTTAATTAAATTCTAGTTTACACATATTTCTTTGTCTTCACAATTCATGTATTTGTAAATATCAAGTTTTTCTATAGCTCTTTCATCAAATAAAAATTAGAAAGATATTTTCTTATGTGCATTCACATAAATTTACCATCAAAATATTTTTAAATATGTTTTTATGATAATATTTCAATAAATTATATTAATTTACGTGTAAAAGCAATCTGAGATATATGAGCTACTAGTCAATAAATCCACACATGTTAATTCATCAACCGCTTAAAATTTTATTATGCAAATTTTAATCTACATATTATTTGAATATTAAAATATACCATATTATTTTTCTTTATATAAATGCGTCAACACAAACACTTTTATCTTTTTTACAACATATTAAGTGTTATTTAAATTATATGTATACAATAAATCGTTGATTACTGTGACTAAACGATCTTCTACCTTATCAGAAACCTTAATACTCATTACCATTACAGAAAACTAAGCTTCATCTTAAATCACAATTTCCCATATCAAAATCTTTAATCAGCAGTTGATTCCCTAATTTGGTTGGTTTATTTGAGTTAAGCTTCAAAATGAGATATAAGATACTCTTTGAGATAAACCTCTAATATTTAGAGAATAAATTAGAATAGTTAGAATACAAATCATAGTCATTATAGTACGCTTTATTTGAAACTAATATCGTATCAAAGTTCATTTACTGAGATAATCATTCGAAAGAAAAATGTTATTTATATAAATTCTTAACAATTGATAATCATGTTTTCTGATAAATTTTTAGAAATTTTTTTCTCATTGCCAGATGCTTTATCTTGAGGTTATTCGCCATTGATAAAGACTTAACTATAGCAGTTCACTTAGTAGCAAGTAGTAGATAAGTAG
This sequence comes from Caerostris darwini, assembly GCA_021605075.1. Taxonomy (NCBI): domain Eukaryota; kingdom Metazoa; phylum Arthropoda; class Arachnida; order Araneae; family Araneidae; genus Caerostris; species Caerostris darwini. Next base: position 3,438,075 of record BPLQ01004544.1, read on the forward strand.
CAGTTATGACTGTAACCCACTCATCCTATTGGGAAACTGCTTTATGATACCCATAAGAAGGAAAGAGAGCGAAGCATGTTGCTAAAAGTGCATGTCAGTTTACGAAGTGGTTCAGTCAGCAGACGTGACTCAAACACTTCAGATCTTGAATCGAAAAGTAATTACGTACGCCACCAAATCATGGTTAGGTTAATTTTGTCAATAATATAACACTTCAATAGTTCTTAGTCAACATAATCAACATTCACTACAAAAATCTATTAATAAATTTTATTGTCTAAATTACTAAAAAAAAATTATCATATTCATGTACTTCTTCACTCAGCAATAAAATTTGCTTATATGGATCTGTATATAGTTGCCATATTATATACAGATTTTATTGTTAAAAATCGATGTTGTTTTCTCAGGATAAGGTTTGCTAAGAAAGTCGTTATTCCCCACATTTGTAATCTGGACATGAACACTGGTGAATATTGGTTCTTCATAGTACACGCAGTTTGTTTGACACCATTAGCAATGAGTTTGGAATCCAAGTTATCGCTTATCAATACCCAAACAGTTATCCTGGTACATTACATTGCATTGGCCACCTTATTCACCATATTTGAATCCATGCGAGTTCTATTTTTGGGCTCATATACAAGATTTGGTTTACAAGAAGAAGCCAACAGATCTTATTAGCCTCAAAAGGCCCATAACTGACGTATTTACAAGCTTTAAAAAAGAAACTCTAGAATTTGTAACTGGCAACTTTGTGACTATGTTGCTCTATTGTATCATCTCTGAAGGTTATCACTTGGAACACATTGCCAATTAAATTTCTTTTCCATGTTCTTTTCAATAAAAAAATGTTTGTAATGCTATCTGCAACGACTCAAGAGTTATTTCAGTTAAAAGTTGTAGGTTAATTAAAAGTCACTCTGTACATCACTATTGATTTTCATCCAATTTGGATAGCACCTTCTTGGTGCATCAAGTTTTTTATTTTAACAATATATGTAAGTTGTAGTTATGATATAAGCCTCTTGAATTAAGTTTAATCATTCTTTTTATACAAATAGGGAAGAAAGGACATTTTATTTTCTGTAATTACATTAATATAACTATTATACATAGTATAGAACTGTAGAATCTTTGTAGATAGCGTTTATCAAAAAAAAATTATGTTATTCTTATACCAAATACTTAACAAGCGTTGATTTAAGAGACTTGGGTTTATTTCCGAAAGATAAAAAAGCAGTAATAGTCATATACAGCACATTTATAAAAAGTACCATTTTTTTATGCTGTGAACATGTCATTTTTTGCTCTAGACATCTTAAACAACAATGAAAGTCTTTGTGCTGCTATTTTTGTTAAGGAAATTTTTTAAATAAAGTGATAAAATATATAATCTGGACATTCTATGGCTCTACTAAAATGTCTGCAGACGCCAGACATTTTAGTAAAACATTTAGAAAAAAAAATGCTTTAGAGAAAAAGTTACATTGCTCATAAAAGTCTTGAAAGAAATACCATCAAGCCTCAGCACACTTTTTGTTTATTAGAAGGATATTTTTGTGTTTTCCATTTTCATATATAACGTTGTCAATATTTTACCAATAAATAAGCGAACCATGAACATGATTATGATCAATAAATACATTGTGATTTTCCTGCATGTCAGACTCGTTTTTTTTTCATGTAGTCTATTTGAATTTTAGAATTATACTATGTTTATTTTTGTAAAATGTAACAGTGATACATTTTTTTTAAAATTATTTTATTATATGAAAATATATTTGAATTTCTCCAACGTTTAACAGACATTAGTTCAATTTGTTAAATTATACTAAATTATATTCTTAATTGGAAATTTGTATTATCAATCAAAATCTTTACTTCACCAATGTTTGTAAGGCCAAAATAATATAAAGCCTTTTCTGAGAGTCTGATTCAGACTGATTTGTTCTGTACATTGTCCTCGGTTTTAAACTGGATGACAATGCTTAGAAGGCCATACAATGCCATATTTGATTTTGAGTTAACGTTGTATTCAAGTGCCTGTTGGTTTGACTAACAATTATTATATATCAAGAAAGATATCAGTTCATTTTATACTTTTAATTTTAATATAGTTTATATTATCTTGTTCTATGTCCTCACGGTAAAATTCAAGATTTGGTCATATCTGGTTTATACATTTTATTTGTATGTCAGAATAACTTTTTACTTTTACTAAGAATAACTTTTTCTCAAAATCTCTTTCTGTCTCTTCACTTTCGAACATATTCAAGCCTATATTAGATGTATATGCCAATACAAATCTAAGTAGGTTTTACTAATTAAGAACTTGCAGTTTTCTTTTAAAATGTAATACTTCAAATATTATTGCAACCAATAAAATCATTGGTTGTAATCCTACTAATTAATTTGCGAAAGGAGTCTGATATCTTTGTGAGTTCTGTTCGCAAAAGTATGATGCTTTTGCCCTTAATGATTAAAACTAAGTTTATTTAGTGAATTTTTTTAAAATGCATTTATTAAAAAGAAAAACAATTCTACAAGATTTATTAATATATATATATATATATATATATATCTGAATTCTTATTTAATATATATATATATATATATTTTAAATAAGAATTCAAATATGTAAAATATGAACAATAATTTGTTTGCGGAAGATAAAAGAAAATTACTGGAAATCATTACAACCCCAATTTAATTTATACTTACATTTAACAAAACTTCATAGAAAAGTAAAGTCACACATTATATGATATAGGTAACGATTTTTATATTTTAAGGAAGTTATCCTAAACCGTTTTATATGACTATGACCTCATATTCGTTCAGCTTAAATGTTAATTAATCTAAACTAAATTGCAGATAATTAAATTTTATTTTCGAATGATGTAAAATATTTGTCAAAAATAGTAACAAAATTAAAATTGCAGAAGTTGTGAAGGATTTGTGCAAAATATTAATCATATATTAAATGCAAAAAGTGAAAGAAACTTGCTGAAAACCATTGCATCAAAAAATTGAGTACATTTAATAAATGTACCTTGGATTTAATAATTGTACCTTATATTCCTTTAGCTAAAATATTAATTAATCTCATCCTTAATAAAACTTAATTGTTAAATATTAATTACCTTTAGCTAAATATTAACTAAATTGCGCATAATTTAAATTTTATTTCGTATGATGTAAAATATTTATCTAAAATATTACCAAAATTGAAATTACAAAAGTTGTGAAGGATTTGAGTACAATATTAACCAAATATTAAATGCCAAAAATAAAAAATCATTACATCAAAAAATCAAGTACAATTATTAAATATACATGGAAAGGTGAAATCACCTGCTATGCAATTATGTAATAGTATTTTTTTCCTTACGCTTAAATCATCCAAAAAACATTTTTACATCACCGTGACAATATATTCTTTCATACCAACTTTTGAAACTGAAGCAAATAAAAAAAATAAAGAAAGAAATTTTTATAAGCCCTTTAAATGTAGTTTCAGAAATTGATAAAAATGCTAATAATCACTTAAATGTCAAGGCATTTCCCCATAATAAAGAAGATTTCGAACGATCCAAATTTTTAAGAAAGAAAGAAATACATAAGAATAAGCAGCTTGTTATTAGGAATTTTTATTTTCAGAATTTTTGAGATTAAAGGGATTACTGAAGATGAACTTTCTTCAGAAGAAAAGAAATTAAAAAAACTGATGTTTGTCAGTTTATTTCTATAAAATATAATTGGAATGCAAATATTTGACGTTTTATCCCCAATTAATTTTAGAATTATGTCTTTACGTTATTTTTGATTTAGGATTATTCTACGTAATTTTTGCAGTAATAACCGTGCAGTTATTATGAAAAATTCTTATCGGAAATTGAGTTCTTTCTATTGTTTTTAGAGTTCAAGTCTTATAGAATCAAAATCATTTTTAGACGCAAATTGAAAAGGATGTACAGAATTTAAAATACTAAAAAAAAAAATTGGACTTGCCCCAAGCCTTTCTAGAAAAAGTTTTTTAATTCTGTAATATATATTTTTTATTGATTACTTATTGGTTTATTGAAAAATACATTTAAATCATATATATATACATATATTATAATATAAATAACTAGTAAACTAATATATATATATATATATTAGTTTATATATATAATATATATAAACTAAACTGGGGGTATCTGGGGGGTTTATATATAATATATATACCCCCTAGATATTATATGAATTCAGAAATATAAAAGGGCAAGCAAAAATGTTACTTAAATGAGACTTTGCGTTGCCTATTTTTCATTATTTCTTGTATGTATGATATGGCATATACAAATACGTTGGTTTAAGGAAAAACATATTATTTTTTTACGTTCTTTTCCATTAAATACTACCTTATAAAAGGAATAAATAAATAAAACATAATTTGAATAACATAATAAATCTATATTGCAATCTTCTTTTTTTATCAATGCGGCATTTTGGTCTATTTAATTGGTCTCTGTTAAGTTTTTCATTATTTGCCCAATCTTACAGGACGATTTTATTGCGATCTAAGTTAACCGAATTAAATATTATAATGATGTCTTATATTTTTCTGTAGACATCATTAGACTCCTATCAATTTCCTATCGGCCTCTAACAATGTTATGTTATCCCCTGGAGTAGATATTGAAACCACGGATATAATTAAAATATTGATTCTCCTACTTTACTGTTTAGTTCTTCTCACCATAAGAGAGGGAATAGAAAAAATCAAATGCAAGATAATCGCTTCGGAAGTTGATGTTGTTTCTTAATACGGTACGCTTGAAGACGATATGCAGTGAAAAGCATCTATCCTAAATGTCCGCATTTTTTTTTTTTTTTTTTTTTTTTTGTAAATAATTGTAGTTTGTAATATTTTTTTCGATTTTTAATAAGATTCAAGTGGTTAATATGTTCAGTCATGGTTGACATTTCTGTAAAGGACGTGAATTTCAGTCATCCGTCGCCAGCAGTTGATATTGTTTCTTAAAACATTGAAGACGATATGCATTGAAAAGCATTTATCCTAAATTACCGCATATTTTTTTGTAAATAAGTGTAATTTGAAATCTTTTTTTGCAATTTGTAATAATTATGAAATATGTTTTAAATAGTTAATATGTTTTGTCATGGCTGGCATTTCTGTAAATGACGTGAATTTCAGTCATCCGTCGCCAGCAGTTATGTTGTTTCTTAACACATTGAAGATGATATGCAGTAAAAAGCATTTTGCATAAATTTCCGTATATTTTTTTGTAAATAAGTGTAATTTGTAATATTTTTTTTTCAATTTGTATTAATTATGTAACATCTTTTAAATGGTTAATATGTTTAGTCAAGTTTGGCATTTCTGTAAATGACGTGAATTTCAGTCATCTGTCGCCAGCAGTTGATGTTGTTTCTAATTACATTGAGGAACGATATGCAGTGAAAAGCATTTAGCCTAACCTACCTTCCGCATATTTTTTTTTTGTAAATAAGTGTAATTTGTAATAATTATTTAATATGTTTTAAATGGTTAATATGTTTTGTCATGGTTGGCATTTTTGTAAATGACGTGAATTTCTGTCATCCGTCGCCAGCAGTTGAAAAATAAAAGACGGGAATTCACGTCTCCCGTTCCCAAAGTGTTAGCAAATAATACCCTTTGTTTTCCGGTAAGCGTTTTACTGTAATCGGATTTAATCCAACAGATATTTACTAACGTGTTTGTTGTGCGACTCAAAAAGGATCCATTACCTTTTTTACTTCCTTTTATAAGAGGATAAAGCTACAACCTAAAGTAAATGTCGTCAACTTTTTCATGGATGTATAGAGTTGTTGAGGTAACCTACAAAAAGTCCATAGTAAAGAAAAACTAAAGAATTAGTAACTTTTATTTCACCCTTGATTAATTATATATATTCCGAAGATTTAAAGACACAATAAGATATTTCTATACTTAGTTATGGGGTTATGGACAGAAAAGATTGTTATAATTCCTACAAGAATAGAATGTACATTTATCTATCTTGTACAAAGCAGGTTATAATTCTTACAAGAATTAGAATGTACATTTATCTATCTTGTACAAAACGTATTTCCCATCACATAGATAAATTTTGCTAGTCTTGTTTACAATGAATTATTTTTCATGTATCAAATAAGTGCAAGATTTTGTATATTTAACTTGAAAAGGAAAGAATCTATGCTGTATCCTCATGAAATAATGTAACTACCGTACAATTAAATTTATATTTTATAATTTTAAAAAGAGGGAGGAAACCTTTAAGAAAATGTGGGTTTTTTTCTGCTAGAATTTCAAATCGATTTTTTAAAATTTTATACCATCAGTTTTAAACAGATGTTAAAAATTTTAACAAATTGTTAAATTATAGATCTCGTAATAATGCCTGAGATCATAATATTGTATGCTTGAGATCATAATATTGTATGCTTGAGATCATAATATTGTATGCTTGAGATCCTAATATTGTATTTCAGTTATATGTTAATGTATGCTTCAACTTCTTTAATTTCTTTAAAATACATCAAATATTGATTTACGAAAGATAATGCAATTTTAAAATAATTTATATTTTTCTATAATTGTAATAACTACAAAAACTCCAAAGAATTCACAATATATTCCCCTGAAATTCTTATTTAAAAATTGTGAAAAATGAGAACCTACTGTCGATTAACCTTTATAAAATTAACATATTGTTAAGGAGAAAAAAATATTTTTTAGTAAACGATACTTTAATTCAATGGAAATCAATTTTTTGTTGATTAATTTATCATTTTAAATAAACAGTTATTAGTTTTACATGACAGTTATCAAATAAACAGTGAACCTAAAGATTCTTTTTCAAAGGCCCTCAGTTTGTTTACAGTGTACAAGTACAAAAAGAATCACATAACAGGCATGGCAAAAGATTCACCAAAAACATTTTTTCTCCGAATTCTGTTATCAATTTTTAAAGGCACCGCAATAAACAAGAAAAAATCCATTTGATGGAGTTGAACGTGTGTTGAAAATCTTTCTGTATACAATACAATATTTATGGAGCGGAAGAAGGGTTCTTTACGATTCAAGTAAACACACAAAAAGATTTTTCTGATCGCAACGTTATGCAATGTAAAACAGCTAAACATCCTTTGTTGAATACTTTGTCCTTAACGTGTCTTGAAAAAATCTTCAAACCTACCATTTACGAATAAGGGATTTTTTTATGCTTTTATTGTAGCTAAATATAAAAAAATCCTGAAATCCAAACTTGGGTAGCAAATTCATTTGTATGTCGGTTGTTTGACACAAATCTCAATGCTGTTCCGTTAACTCCCCTGAATCCTAAAGCATGTCTTTTTCTCACTAAAAGAAATACGGCACATTAAAAGCATCAACTCTTGTACGTGCAAGAAGAGAGAAATATTCCAGAAGAATACACTCTAGCCATTCATTTTTAAAGCAGTCCACGGACATCTTTGTCTTTGTATTCTTCTTGAGTTTTCGTCGTGGATCTATTTGGAGTATAAATTTCTGTTAGTTTGATTTTTAGAAGTCCAGCTTTGTTATTTCTTCTTTCTTAAAAAAGAGACAACAGGGTTCTTTTTTTTTTTTAATCATTTATATTTATTTTCTCCGTGAAGTTTTTTTTTTTTTTTTTTTACCCTCGCGTGCGAGTGAGGCATTTTTTTCCATCTATGAAAAAGCAGAAAGGAAAGTTTAAATATTCAATATCTGACGATGCTGGAATTTAATGACATATATTTTTCATGCTTATATGAGGGGTAAAAAGTCGAAAACACGCCAAATGGCGTGTGTATTAAGATGCCTAATTATCTACAAAGTCAGCGATAAATTTTTTCATCATTTAAAGCATACATTAGCATCATAAAAAAACGATTTGTAAATTGATAATGACTGACAATCATTATTTTCGCAAGTTCGGATTAATGTAAAACATGATTGGCTTTCTAAAAAGATTAAGTGTTCTGAACTTCTTTAACAAGTTTTTACAAAGAACATCTGCAAGTGATCTAATGATGTGAATTACATAGTACTTATTTGCAATAAAAACTTATATGCAGATGACATGCGTCAAGCTATAAATAATTTGGTTTTTTCTTTCTGATATTGTAACATTTTATGAATGGGTTTCCATTAAATTTAATGAATTGGAAAAAAAATATGTTATGCTTTGTATGAAACGAACTTATTTTGAGCAGTTTAAAAATCATATTTCTAAAAACTAAATCACTTTATTTAAAAATTAAATCACTTTGTTCTAAAAGCTAAATCACTTTATTCTAAAAATTAAGTCATTTTATTCTAAATGCTAAATCACTTTATTTTAAAAATTAAATCACTTTTTTCTAAAAACTAAATCACTTTATTCTAAAAACTAAATCACTTTATTCTAAAAACTAAATCACTTTATTCTAAAAACTAAATCACTTTATTCTAAAAACTAAATCACTTTATTTAAAAATTAAATCACTTTACTCTAAAAACTTACTCTCTTTATTTAAAAACTAACTCACTTTATTTAAAAATTAAATCACTTTATTCTAAAAACTAAATCACTTTATTCTAAAAACTAAATCATTTTATTCTAAAAACTAAATCACTTTATTCTAAAAGCTAAATCACTTTATTCTAAAAATTAAAACACTTTATTCTAAAAACTAAAACACTTTATTCTAAAAACTAAATCACTTTATTCTAAAAACTAAATCACTTTATTTAAAAATTAAATCACTTTATTTAAAAATTAAATCACTTTACTCTAAAAACTAACTCACTTTATTTAAAAACTAACTCACTTTATTTAAAAATTAAATCACTTTATTCTAAAAACTAAATCACTTTATTCTAAAAACTAAATCATTTTATTCTAAAAACTAAATCACTTTATTATAAAAGCTAAATCACTTTATTCTAAAAACTAAATCACTTTGTTCTAAAAATTAAATTACTCAAATCTAAAGTAGAAAATAATGAAGTCATAACATTACTGCAAAACCTATTTCGAAATATAAAACATTTTTCTTGCACTAATAACTCCGTTTTCCTATTCAGTTGAACAAATAAATGAATTTGCGGGCAAAAAAATAATGGATATTTAGTAAATTAAACATTGTAAAGATAGTAAGAATAATACAACAAAATTGCTTAATTCTGCAAATTCAACTTCAATTTTTTTTTAAAGATGATGCAAGCATTTTAAGTAGTCCTTTGAAATCAAAGGCATTAGCAATTCTGATCAATACAATTAATGTATCGAAATGCATTTCAAATGAGATTCAATATTTGCAATTCATAATTAAAGGAAAATCTTATTTGAAACTGTCATTCCTGTCTTTATTTTATTGTTATGCTAAAGAGCTTATAATTATTTAATACTTGTAGTACTTCCTGTCATAAGCAGTTTCCACATTTATTAAGAAATAATGTGCAATCAATGTTAACAGCTTGATATACATTGTAAAATGAATAAAATCTTAAGCTCTTAATGAGATTAAACAAAGGCATTTTGTAATTCTTTGATTTATTTCCATTAAAATAAATTTAATGAAAGTTCATCTTACATATAATACCATCAAAAGAATAAGCATTGTTAACTACAATGTATAATAACAAAGTAAATGAAAATTTTAAACCAATAGAATGAATTTTTAAAACAAAGATTAAAATAGCAAAACTCTTCAATAATTTCTGATTTGCTCATAAGGATATTAATTGATTCTCATTAAATTAAAATTGATTTGAATCATTTTTAAAGTCTAAATATTTTATTCGATACATCATTCTATTTAATGAATTATATGAAGTATGAGTAATTGTAATACATTATCATTGCAACAATAATAATAACTAAATTCTTAGGATTTTCATTGCAACAATAATAATAACTAAAGGCTTAGGATTTTCATTGCAACAATAATAATAACTAAATGCCTACTATTTTCATTGCAGCAATAATAATAACTAAATTCTTAGGATTTTCATTGCAACAATAATAATAACTAAAGGCTTAGGATTTTCATTGCAACAATAATAATAACTAAATGCCTACTATTTTCATTGCAGCAATAATAATAACTAAATTCTTAGGATTTTCATTGCAACAATAATAATAACTAAAGGCTTAGGATTTTCATTGCAACAATAATAATAACTAAATGCCTACTATTTTCATTGCAGCAATAATAATAACTAAAGGCTTAGGATTTTCATTGCAACAATAATAATAACTAAATGCCTACTATTTTCATTGCAGCAATAATAATAACTAAATGCTTAGGATTTTCATTGCAACAATAATAATAACTAAATGCCTACTATTTTCATTGCAGCAATAATAATAACTAAATGCTTAGGATTTTCATTGCAACAATAATAATAACTAAATGCCTACTATTTTCATTGCAGCAATAATAATAACTAAATGCTTACGATTTTCATTGCAACAATAATAATAACTAAATGCCTACTATTTTCATTGCAGCAATAATAATAACTAAATGCTTAGGATTTTCATTGCAACAATAATAATAACTAAATGCCTACTATTTTCATTGCAGCAATAATAATAACTAAATGCTTAGGATTTTCATTGTAACAATAATAATAACTAAATTCTTAGGATTTTCATTGCAACAATAATAATAACTAAAGGCTTAGGATTTTCATTGCAACAATAATAATAACTAAATTCTTAGGATTTTCATTGCAACAATAATAATAACTAAAGGCTTAGGATTTTCATTGCAACAATAATAATAACTAAAGGCTTAGGATTTTCATTGCAACAATAATAATAACTAAATGCCTACTATTTTCATTGCAGCAATAATAATAACTAAATGCTTAGGATTTTCATTGTAACAATAATAATAACTAAATTCTTAGGATTTTCATTGCAACAATAATAATAACTAAAGGCTTAGGATTTTCATTGCAACAATAATAATAACTAAATTCTTAGGATTTTCATTGCAACAATAATAATAACTAAAGGCTTAGGAATTTCATTGCAACAATAATAATAACTAAAGGCTTAGGATTTTCATTGCAACAATAATAATAACTAAATGCCTACTATTTTCATTGCAGCAATAATAATAACTAAATGCTTAGGATTTTCATTGCAACAATAATAATAACTAAATGCCTACTATTTTCATTGCAGCAATAATAATAACTAAATGCTTAGGATTTTCATTGCAACAATAATAATAACTAAATGTCTACTATTTTCATTGCAGCAATAATAATAACTAAATGCTTAGGATTTTCATTGTAACAATAATAATAACTAAATGCTTACGGTTTTCATTGCAGCAATAATAATAACTAAATGCTTAGGATTTTCATTGCAACAATAATAATAACTAAAGGCCTACTATTTTCATTGCAGCAATAATAATAACTAAATGCTTACGATTTTCATTGCAACAATAATAATAACTAAATGCCTACTATTTTCATTGCAGCAATAATAATAACTAAATGCTTAGGATTTTCATTGCAACAATAATAATAACTAAATGCCTACTATTTTCATTGCAGCAATAATAATAACTAAATGCTTAGGATTTTTATTGTAACAATAATAATAACTAAATGCTTACGGTTTTCATTGCAACAATAATATTAATTAAATATTTACGATTTTCATTGCAACAACAATGATTACTAAATGCTTACGATTTTCATTGCAACAATAATAATAACAAAATGTTATGATTTTCATTGCGACAATAATAATAAATAAATGCTTAAGATTTCCATTGCAACAATAATAATAACTAAATTCTTCTTACGATTTTCATTGCAACAATAATAATAACTAAATGCTTTCGATTTTCATTTAATATTAATAATGATGATAAGCAAAGGAAATAAGTTTTTATAACAATATTTTTTTCTGCAATATTAAAGTGGGGAAAAAGAAATTGTTCACTTTCTTATGACGAATTAATTTACGAAAACATTACGTCTCTCATAGTTTTTACACCTTTCCCATAAAATAATTCATTTCTCTCTTCGTTCTTATAGAAAACTAAGAAATGAAGAAAGATGAATTAAAATCCTTTATTTTCCCAAATTCATCCTAGCAAACAATTGTTCTTGGAAAATAATGGTACGAAACCATCTTTGAAAGCATTTATTCAGACGTCTGCTACAAAATGTTAATCTTTCTTCTAGTTAAAACGTCAAATGATACATTTATTGTCCAATAGAAATAAAATATAGAACTCAGAAACCAAGTTTTCCATTATTTCTTAATTAAAACTCGGTATGGAAGAAAGCAATTCTTATTCGAATATCTGGGGTATTTGTTGATTAGAGATTATCACTGTGTATTCATAAATAAACAACAAACTCAAACGAAACGAACCTCTCAGAACTTTATTTCAAAGCAAATCTTAATAATGCTTCCTGTCCAAGTTTATGATAAAAGCAAATTAACTTAATTCCTAATTTTAATCTTCCTTTTCGTCTAAAATTATTGATGCTTTCCTTAAGTAACAATACCACAAACCAATGCAATGCATATTTCAGAATATACCAAGCGATTCTGAATTTATTTCAGTTGATAAAATTTTTAATATATATTGTAAGGAAATAAGAAATAATACCAATACGGAACTACGAAAGTATATATTTCCGTCAGCATTAAATTCTTTACGTTGTTAAAAATGCACAATTCTAATAAGCATTTTCATATCAATAAATAAATTTAGTGTTTATGTAATACTACTGTGTCCAAAAAGTAAGACCAATTTTCAATTTAAAATTCCCGGTTATTATGGAATTTCAATTTTTTTCTTTTTTAGGTTTCTGGCACTATCCTTGACGTCTGTGTGAAATTCTGTATAACGTCAAAATATTCATTAATGTTTGAGTTACTCTTGGTTTTGTGAGACGCTAAAACTGATTCCGGTGATTTTTGAAATGTCTGAATTAATTCCGCAAAGAACTTGCATTAAATTTCGCTTTGAGAAACGTATAGAATGTTGCAGAAGGCATTCGGTGAGCCTTCCTATATCGAAAAGAAATGTTTAGAAGTGCTATAAACAGTTCAAAGAAGGTAAAGAACGCATTAAAAACGAAGAGCCCTCTGGTCGACCATCAACCTCAGCCGGCGAAGCTCACGTTCAAAAAATTAAAGATTTGGTGCTAGCAAACCGTCTTTTTACAGTTAGAGACCTTGCTGCCGATGTTGGAATTTCAAAAGAATCGGTCAATTCCATTTTGGACCTGAAACGCGTCAAATCTCGATTGGTACCGAAAACACTGAATGCGCCAGATCACACTACATTGGTACTTCGGGACTGCATTGGTACTTCGTGACCAAAAATGAAACCCATATCATTCCACAACCACCTTATTCACACCGTGCGACTTCTGGCTATTCCCTCAACTCAACAGACCATTCTGGGAACACCGTTTTGAGTCAACTGAAGCGATTCAATGTGAATCGCAGCGGGCTTGAAAGGCCATCCCTGCCGATGACTTTTTAGCATGCATTGAGAATTGGAAAAAAAAGTTGGCATAAGTGCATTGTGTCCGGAGGGGATTAATTTGAAGGCGAAGAAATAAATTTGGATGAATAGAGTTTTTGAAAAACATAATAATTGTTCTTACTTTTTGGACACAGTAGTAAGGAAACAAATATGTTCAAAGCAATTATGTATCGATTTGTTAAAGAACTTCTTTGTATTCAATACAATTATTATTTTTAATTCAGAAATTGTTTAATTTGTGTAAATGAACTAAACATTAAAGATAAACATTTATCATTAGAAAAAGAAACATTGCAATGGAAATATTAAAAATTTTTATAGCAAAAACAATAACAATATTTATTTTAAATTTCTAAGCAAAACGTCGAAAATCATATTTATATGAAATCCGTAAGGTATTTCAAACGTTAAAATTGTTAAATTTTTATATTTTGTTAAATAGAAGCATAATCTAATAGCACGATTCCGGCGAAAAGTATTTGTATAAGAACAATTTTTTGGCATATTTGTTTTCATAAATTATACTGAGGCAAAATAAATGGATGTGGATGTTTTATAAAAAATACATTTTATCAATGTTAAAAGTATCATCTTTTAATTCTTAAACAAATTGAATTAAGATTTAAAATTTGCAATTCATTAGGAAAACACACTTCCCAACGCATTTGAAATTTTCTCTCTGAAATTAAGTCAATATTTACCGAGAAACAACACACAAAAGGAATTAATTCTTTAAAATCTAAATGCAGGAATAATTGTGCTCCGTAGTGAAAAGTGTAAAGAGGAATTTTTATTTTGAATTTTTGGAGATGAAGAGAATTAATAGGTTATTGCTTATTTTACAGTCACTATAAAACTCCAAGCAACTACAATTTTTCCTTTTATATTCTTAGCAAAATAAAGATAAAGAAAAAAGTCAGATTAAAATAATTTCGAATGAAACAGTCTTCCCTAACAGAATGTATTAAACCTTAACTGAAAATCGAAGTAAAGCTGCATATGAAATTAGGTATTCCGGCAATTTGCAGCAAATAACCACTTTCGAAATCAACTAAAAGAAGAGCCGCTATTCGGAAAGTCGTAGCTTGATTCCCATTTAGATGGAAGCTATGTCATTTGAAACTCCGCATCGTATCTAATGTAGAGTGAAGAGGTTAGTAAGTGCGCTATAGAATGACACTAAATATGGTTGAAATATTCCCAACTTTAATTTCAGAAAGGGCGCTTTAAGTTTCTAAACAATTTGAAAAGTGATAAAGAGCTCTATTATTGAAACTTTAGATGAAAAATGGAGTTCTCCAAGCAGTAGTTCGGAAGGAAATGCTTTTGTAGTTTTATGCTGCTATCACGTTCAGCAAGTTATAGGAAAGGAAAAGAGGTTTGAGCTCCAAGAAGAAGAAAAAAACCCAACTGTCTGTGAAGTGTTGTAAACTATGCACCATTTAGTTAAGTGAACTTTCTTTAAAAATATTTTCGATTTTTATTCAGAAAGTAAACAATGTTAATTATTTTATTTTTCCAATAATTGATATAATTTAGTAACCCTTTTTTTGTGTAACTTTGTGTTCTTCAAATTTAAATAACAATAACTGTAATTTTTTATTCAGTAGTTACAAAGTAATATTAAATGCTGTAATTCGACATCATTAATTATTGTTTTATGTTTAGTATGTCCTGTGTACAGAAAAACTACTTTATCTGAACATTAGATGAAACAAAAATATGCATGAAATGTACAAAAATTCAGAATCTACTTTAAGCCATCGGTCTCGGTCTCATATGACTGTAGAGCTTCAAGAAGCCAAGTCAGACTTATACCTACGAGTGCTCCATCACAACAGAACAACTGTCTGGGAAATGTTGTAAACTATGCGCCATTTAGTTAAATGAACTTTCATTAAAAATATTTTTTATTTTTATTCAGAAAGAAACAATGTTAATTATTTTATTTTTCCAATAATTGATATAATTTAGTTACCCTTTTTTGGTGTAACTTTGGGTTTTTCAAATTTAAATAAGATATTATAATTTTTTATTCAGTAGTAACAAAAGATTATTAAATGCTTTAATTCGACATCATTAATTATTGTTTTGTGTTTAGTATGTACTGTGTACTGAAAAACTACTTTATCTGAACATTAGATGAAACAAAAATATGCATGAAATGTACAAAAATTTGGATCAGTTAAGCAATGAATAACCGAACCCCAATAAATGACAGAGATAATTTTGAAAAACAAAAAAAAAAAAAAAATTAAAATGAGAAATAGGTATAGCTTAGTTTTCTGCCTTTGCCCATAACACCTTTTGAATATTAAAAACTTTATTAAAGTAATATTGTTATTGTGCTTCAATTTTCTCAATTTTCTGCAAAAGAGCGGCCTTGATGGCCAATTGGCTAGCACTCTGGTCTTTCATAGCCCAGGCTTCAGGTTCATATCCTGACGGTGGCATGTATGTTTGTTAGTGGTTCGGAATCCACGTTAAACTGTAGGCTCTGGTCTAATTAGCACAAAAATAACCGTAGAGCAACAAACCACACCAGCGAAAGGGATGGGTTTTTTGGATTGAATTTAAAAAGTAACATCATGTTGTTTTAGAAAAGATTTTACATCAAGCTGTCCATTTTTACGAGATACATTGTCACCACAGTCAGTAATTTTACTCATTTATCAAAGCATTAATTTTAACCCATACCACTAACTGGAATCGAAGTCATCTTGTTTGCTAGTTACTTCTGTCGCAATTTATTCCTGCCGCCATACATTCAAATAATTGTAATTAATCTTACTATTATCTTTTATGAATATTGCATATTAGATTTTAAAAATGGTCTTCTATTTCACAAATAATCTGTTTCTGTAAAAATCCTGTTTCTGGTTTAAAACAACTAGTTATATAAATACATATACAGTGGCGTATATGTAATTTTACAATTTTTCTATTTTCTGCAAATGTACAAAAACAACATTATTTAAAGTGATGCACTTGAATTTTGCGTTGATAAATGTATATAAATTTTACTGAGTAATAATTGTATATAATTATAATGATGTTGATAAAGAATAGTCCACCATCCATTAACTTACATTTATTTATGATTTGTTTAATTTCTGCAAGTCCTAAAAGGCATACTTATATGTATTTCAACTGAATTATTACGTGTATTTTATTAAGTAGTTATTTAGCTTTAATACCTTCAGGCTATAGTCAGTATACTTTAAATTATTAAATGTTAGATTTTGGAAAATAAATTGTTATTGTTAAATATATATAAATATATTGATACATTTACAAAAGTATTAATCTCTTGAAAAAATTATATATGAGTTATTACGAAAAGTCATGGTAAAATGAAGTAAACTTTAATATTACATTTAAACTTAAGTGAACAATTAGCTAACTCCCTGAAACTAACAGAATATGCTTTCTTGTTACGGGGTAGGGTTGTCAGCCCTACGCCCAACAGTCATATTAGACCGGGATCTACGGTTTAAAGTGGATTCTGAACCACTACAATCATCCACGGCACCGCCGGGTCTCGAACCCAAAACCTGTGTCAGATAGCTAGCCCTGACTGAGAAATTAGTATTATAAAATATATTTTTTAAGAAAATTCTCATCGTTTAAAAAATAAAAATGACATTTTTACAGTTACCATTTAAATCCTGGAAAGCGGATAGTAATATTCTAATAAGCGATTCTATGCCCTAAAATAAAACTATAATATTAGAAGTGGATAATAAAAAAAAAGAAAAAAGAAAAAAATATAAAATAAGAAAATATAATTTCTGATATTATATTTTTTTATATCCTAAATACAGAAAGTTTTTTTTAAGTATTGACACAGACTTGAAAAAAGTTTTTTTTTTCTTTTATTTTTATAGTTTCTTTAAATATTTAAATTTGGTTATTTAATTCACGCGGAGATTAATTTATAAAAAAAAAAAAAAAAAAATATTGTGTCGATATCGATTGTTACGAAAGTAAGTTGAAGAACAACTTATTACTGGAGCAGATCTGACAAAAAAATTTCCCTAGAATCTTCTAATGAGTCCATTTGAGAGTATTTTCTTTTAAACAGTCCATGCTTTTCTTTAATGAATCCAATTGAGAATAATATGCATTTAAGTTGCATGTGTAAAAGATTGAGTTATTTGTGGTATTGTGTGCACAGTGTGGAAAAAAGTCATTATAAAATCTTTATGGAAGATAAATAGAATTTTTCAAAAACAATAATACATGTAATAAATCGATTACATGAATGCGGTATTGTTGTTACAGTCCGGAGAAAGTCAATGCATTTTTTAAAGACGATGTTTTGTTTTTTAATTATGGTTAAAAATTATTTAAAAAAAATTTAATTAAATTTATTTTATTAATTACGGTTAAAAATTATTTAAAAAAAATAAATTAAAATTATTTTATTAATTATGGTTAAAAATTATTTTAAAAAAATTAAATTAAAATTATTTTTAAAAATATTAAAATTGTTTTATTAATTATGATTAAAAATTATTTTAAAATAATAAAATTAAAATTATTATATTAATAATGATTAAAATTATTTAAAAAGAATAAAATTAAACTTATTTTATTAGTTATGATTAAAAGTTATTTTAAAAAAGAAATTATTGTAATAATTATGATTAAAAATTATTTTAAAATAATAAAATTAAAGTTATTATATTAATAAGGATTAAAATTATTTAAAAAAAATAAAATTAAACTTATTTTATTAGTTATGATTAAAAGTTATTTAAAAAAAAAATTATTGTAATAATTATGATTAAAAATTATTTTTAAAAAATGTAACTAAAATTATTTTATTAATTTATTGTGATTACAATTATTTAAAAAATATATAATTAAAATTATTTTATTAATTTATTGTGATTACAATTATTTAAAAAAATATATAATTAAAATTATTTAATTAATTATAATTAAAAGTTATTTTTAAAAAATTAAATTAAACTTATTTTATTAGTTATGATTAAAAGTTATTTAAAAAAATATATAATTAAAACTATTTCATTAATTATGATTAAAAATTATTTAAAAAAAATAAAATTAAAATTATTTTAATAATTATAATTTAAAAAAATTTACCATGCTGAATATACCGGTTCTCGTTAGATCACCGAAGTTAAGCATCATTGGGCGCGGTCAGTACTTGGGTGGGTGACCACCTGGGAACACTGCGTGCCGTTGGCAAATTTGGGACCTGAATGGCCGAGTGTCTAGCGCTCTGGCGCTCGGTGCTACAGGTTTCGGGTTCGAATCCCGGCGGTGCCATGGATGTTTGTAGTGGTTCGGAATCCACTTTAAGCCGTAGGTCCCGGTCTTCTATGACTGTAAGAGCGTCACGGAGCAAAAGTCAGGCTTCTACCTACGGGTGCTCCATCACAACAGAAGCTGCTTCCTTCCCCTTCAATCATGAGTCCATATGGGCTCGTGGGCTTGGCCAGCCAAGTGGGATAAGAAACAACAACAACAACAAAAAAAAAATTTTAATTTATAAGTATTAAAACTCATTGCATATTTTTAAATATTTTAAGTAAATTTTTAATTTATAATTAATAATAATTACTGTAATAAGATGGTAAAAGGAGTATTATATTGCTAACAATTTCACTTTTTCATACTATTCGAAATCATTTAAATTATTATACTCCTCATTAGTATTCAAAGATGTTCTTTTCTTTTTTTTTAAGAATTATTCATAGTTCTGAGGTTCTATAAATGGAAATAATTTTATTATATAAAATATTTGAAATGATAAAAACTACTATATAATAAATGAATAATTATAAAATGTCCAGAAAAAATAAAATAAGTTCGAATGATGAATTTCAATATGCTACGAATTAATTGCAATTTAAAAAAAAAAAAAAACACTTCTAAAAAGCATAAAAAAATATATTACATTTTTTATTTTTATTTTATTTAAAAATTAAAGATAATTGCCACGAAATTGGAATAATTGAAATAATTGAAACAAATGTGGGAAGAAAAACACTATAGTTTTTTCTTGAAAATATGTCATTAAAATATTTTTAAACCAATTTACGATAAAATTAATTGAACTTAAAGACACTGAGGGGCTTTATTAAGCTACTCATCCGAAAATTTAAGCAATTTAAAAAACTATGGGCTTTTTTTTCTTAGATGTACCTCCGATATTGAAGAAAAAAATGGCTTAGTAAAAATAATGACACATAAAAAAAATCAAATCAATATTTAATTTTGCAGCCTATGTAGTATAATACAGTTTTGTTGAAATAAACTTGTTTTAAATTGGAGGCAAAAAACTTGAATTTTTTTTTTATATTTCTTTGAAAACTGTTTTCAAATATCTACTTTTATAATCCTCTTACAGTTTTATATTGGATAAAAAAAATATTGAATGAAAATAGCATGATTGCACATATTTTAACGTGTTCTTTTGATCATTTTTGGTCATTTCTTTTTTTTTAAGGGATTAACTGGTGTTTTTGTTAAGATTACTTTTAAGTGGAATTCTTCACAAAATTTGCAAACGAATAAAATAATATTCAAAACTCATTTCTCATTTATAATTCAAAATAAAGAAAAAAGAAAGCACTGTCTCATAATTTTCTAACGTCACTAATTAGCTCAAAAACGAATTCATGTGATCGATCACTTTAGTGAATTTTTTTTCTAGGTAAAAAAAAAAAATTCTATCTCTTTTTATTTTCCAATAAATTAATATAAAGATAAAAAAAAATTGGTTTAAAATGTAATAATACTAGTTAAAAAATGGATCAATATTTCATTTTACTTTTATTGCAATATTTTATCACTGGAAAAAAAATTTTTTAATCGAAAATTTTTATTCTTATTAAATGATTTTGAATTGAGTTTTATTTACAGGAACTCTTACTTTTTTTTCCGATTAAACTTCAGTCAGGCATTACCCACCAAAAAAGTTTTTTATGGAAGTTACTTTCATAGAAATTACAGATGATCTTTACTAGCTTCTCCAATTTTTTTTAGGAACGCTACTAGGATGTTAGGAATTGAATTAGTTTATCAACTCCGTTTACTAATAATACTTTTTATTACTTTTTCTTGGTGCTTTTTTCTGCGTTTGCTTTGCGCATTCGGTCGTTTTTTTATAATCAGCTGTTATAAATAAAAAATTATCTCACAATTTGTTGGTTATCCTTGAGCAGCCTAGTTGGATATTGCATTGGATTTTCAAACTGGGAAACCTCGATTCAAAACCTGATCAGCTGTGCTAAACAGAAACCAAACTGGGAAATCT
Organism: Caerostris darwini; assembly: GCA_021605075.1. Lineage (NCBI taxonomy): Eukaryota > Metazoa > Arthropoda > Arachnida > Araneae > Araneidae > Caerostris > Caerostris darwini. The sequence continues at coordinate 3,458,926 of BPLQ01004544.1, forward strand.
CGATTTGAAACCCGATCAGCAACACTAAACAGAAACTTCCCATTGCTTTGCTGGGAATGAATACGATAATTCCGTAGGCTGGAAAATCATTTCATTGAGGAGAAGAAGAAATCAATTTTTTTTCTTATAATCAGCTGTTACAAATAAAAAAAGTATGCCACAATTGTTTGTTTATCCTTGAAGAACATAATGAATATTACATTAGGTTTGAAACTGGGAAACCTCGATCCAAAACCCCATCTGCAACGCTAAACAGAAACTTCCCATGGCTTAGCTGGGAATAAGCACGATAATTCCGTATGCTGGAAAACAATTTCATTGACCTTCGAGAAGAAGAAATCAGTTGTTTTCTTATAATCAGCGGTTGCAAATAAAAAATTTTCTCGCAATTGTTTGGTTATCCGTAACAACCTAGTGGATATTGCATTGGGTTTCAAACTGGAAAACCTCGATTCAAAACCCGACCAGCAACGCTAAACAGAATCTTTCTATGGCTTTTCTGGGAAGGAGCACGATAGTTCCGTAGGTTGGAACTTTATTTCATTAAGCTTAGAGAAGAAGAAATCAAGTTTTAAATATCTCCACTCTTCCTAGGTATCTCTTTTGAAGTGTTTGCACCTAATCGGGATGTCAAAGTTTGCAGTGCATCCCCTATAATGCTACAGATATATTGTTCTGGTTTTTTTATATATTTATAAAGAAGTTTTTTTGGATTATAGATCGGCATAATATGTTTAGCAATTGCCTCAATACTCAGGCTGCCTGTGGGGTTACTTGCGGATGTCATTTTCAATTATATGAGCTGCCTTTTTAATATTTACGAAGTACCTGTCCCTCCCTCATTTTCAATGTATGAGGGAGGAACATACCGACTATTTGAGCATGTTCTAAATAATCCACATGTCTATAAAGGCTTTAATAACGTCGTAAAAGCATTATCAGTTGCTTTTCCAGAGAACTGTAACATTGGCAAAGATAAACCGTCCGCAATTATTATTCTTTTAATGGCACAAGTTGCACAATACAAATGAATTATCGAAGTTAATACTCAAGGACTCTAAAAATTCAATCATCTGCATAATTGTATAAAAGAATATGCATGTGAAGATTAGAGATAATCGGGAAATTTTTCTTAAAAAATGCCTCCTTGTGTGTGTGTGCGTGCAAAAGAATATTCATTTTAATGCACTTTCCTCAAATTTTATTAGAATTTATTTCCATCAGCAATTAGAATTAGGGTGCTACTAGTAATATTGGTGTAATAATGACGCTTAGACTGACTCAATTATTTTTACTATATCGTTTAGCATTTTATTAGAATTTATTTCCATAAACCATTTCTTTTTCGAATCAATTCTTATTATCGATGTCTTTATCATTATTTTCTTAAACAGTTTATTAAATAAGCGCTGAGAACAAACATATTTATCTTATTGTTCAAATATCAAATAATTGCAAAATGCAACCGAAACGAAAGATACTTAACAATCTGATTGAAGACATCCAATAAAAGCAAGGGAATTCCTAGGTAGAAAATATGCTCTCATTTCAACTCATGTTTTAGAGATCAGAGAAGTAAGAAGGCATCTTAATTATTCAAGTCAAAGCACTTTCCACATTCCTGATAATTTCTTGTATTTATCATCTTGGAGGTGCAAACGCGTTAATTTAACTAACACGAGAGGAGAGTCTATACGCACTATTTAAGAGGATCTTAAGGAAAAGCGAAAGGCTTCCAGGGAATTATTTATTTGCTTTTCGCTCCGTGACGGTTTGTTTTACGTCAGAGTAAGCTGCTGGTAAGGTGAAAATTGGGCATCTCCAAGTATAAATTAGAAAATATTTTAAATATATCCATCCTTTGTTATTTTCATTCCCCAGTTCATAAATACAGCCGCAAATGTTCTGCTAAGACTTCACTTTCTTGTGAAGTCTTTCTCATTACCTCCAGGGAAGTTTTCTGTTGCAAAACTACTACGGGGCAATTTATTTTTCGTTCATTTACCGAAGCTATTGGGTGATATCCATGATATTGGATGATGTTACTTTATGCGCGCTGTGTCTGGGAGGGATATTTAAATTGTTTCGCATTTAATAATTCAATTTTATTGGATCCGCATCATTGCTTTGTATCATAACATCATCTCCAAAATCTCTAATGGAAAAGATCTGTATGAAGTACTTCTTCACTAAATTAATTACTCGGTTACGTGACTTGAGTTTACAGGGCTTTTCGTAGAATAATTAAATTTCAACTATATATATATATATTCTGTCATGTATATCATATTATGCTTAATTGTAAGCATAATATGATATACATGACAGAATATATATATATATAGTTGAAAATAGCCTCAAAATCTTGTTTTTAAGTTCGTCGTATATGAGGCATACTTCAGTTTAGTTAATTACAAGAATTACGTGACTTAATTTTGTAAAGAATGCTGACACATTATGCACGTGTTATTTATTTATTTATTTTTTAATTTCTGTTCACATATATTGTTGGATGTTGGAGAAAAACAAAATAAAACGTATCTATTTTTAATTTATAAAGTAAAATAACTTAAAGTAGTAAATATAAGTAATATGTTCCTAATTTTAATATTTTTAAATAAATTAAATCAGTTAGTTAAGTTGAGTATCATAATTAATCAGTAAATTAAAAATATATATATTTTACTGATTAAAAAAATACTGTTTAAATTCCTCAACTGATTTTTCAAAAAAGTTTTAGATGAAATACAACTAAATTTTGAATTGCTGCAACTAGTAATATTGATGTCATAATTGCCTCATTATAATCCAGAAAATCCAGAATAAATTAAAGGATTAAAGGGTTCGGGAAAAAAAACATAAAAAGGGATCAAGGATACAAAAACCTCTCTCCCCAAAACGATACCCATACTTTTATGGGTAAACTAAAATATAAAAACTAATGGGTGTGAATACCATATATAATTACCTCACTAATGAATATTTCATTAATCGCAAGCCTTCCTGTATTAAACAGTACTTCAAATTATTGTTGAATTCAGAAAAAAATGTTAAAAAATAATAAGATCTTAAACAACGAGCATAAACTTAGTCAGAGTTTTTACTTTAAAGAATATGACTTTTATTCTTAATATGTATTGCGTTCTATTCTTAATATGACATTATAAGGGCTTAATTAAAAATTATACCTTCATAAAAACAGTTATATTTAAACGATAATTCTTTTTAGTTGTTAAATTAACTATCTTGTTATGTACAGCAAAAAAATAAATTAAAGCAATAGACACTGTAATTTGAAATTCTGCATATCAATAAAAGAAATTTTGTTGTTGTTGGCTTATTTTTACTTGCTGTAGCTGAGTTCATTTTGTAATCTGATTTGTGCGATGTTTTCACAAATCAAAAATTTATGATTATGAATGTTTAAGTCATTTAGATAGCAATTTCACAACCTAATTATAAAAGAATATTTTTCTATTTCATAAAAAATATATATACATACTTATTTTTGTTTTTTATTTAAATTCGTAAATGTCTGGTTCCAACTTATTTATTTTTTGTTATTTTTTTAAGAAATTAATTGTAAATACAACAATTTTGATACATTTTATAAGCATCGGAGTTTATTTTATTCAATTACATAACAAAAGATGTTTGTTGGTAGATAGCTTTGAATCCAGTATACATTTAATTAAAATGAACCAAATGCATTCATTTAATTATGAATTTAAATTTTTTCAACAATATAAAAACTTAATAGCATTCTCTAAATAGCATTCTTAATACGATTCTCTATAATTATAAAATATGATGATACGATTCTTTTCCTGCAGTTAAGAAATATGTCAAAACTAAACTATATTTGACAGTGAAATTTTGTAATATTCAACAATAAATTATCATTAATAATTTGTACAGATTTATTTATTTCTAAAATTAATTTTGCTAATTTTTTTTCTTATTGTGATATTAAAAGAAACATTCTCATATGCATTTTCTAATATAGATATTTATTGAACATGCCCAAAATGAAAACAAAATAAAAACTATTATTTGAGTAATTTCTAAAGGTTATTTTTTCTTTAAATAGTGATTCTAAAATAATTTCAGCATCAGATTTGTCTAAAATCTTGTCTTTCTTCAATTCAGTATAAACAAAAAAAAATGTGAGAAAAAAATTAAGTAAATGTTAATTAAGTATTTTCTAATATAGATATTTATTGAACATGTCCAAAATGAAAACAATATAGAAACCATTGTATGTACACTTTCTAAAGGTTATGTTTTCATTAAATAGTGATTCTAAAGTAATTTCATCAACAGATTTGTCTAAATTCTTGTGTTTCTTCAATTCAGTATAAACAGAAAATGTGAAAAAAAATTAAGTAAGGGTTAATTAAGTATTTTCTAATATAGATATTTATTCAATATCTAATATGAAAACAATATAAAAACCATTATATGTGCAATTTCTAAAGGTTATGTTTTCATTAAATAGTGATTCTAAAGTAATTTCTTCGCCGGATTTGTCTAAAATTTTATCTTGCTTCAACTCATTATAAACAGAAATGTATACGAAAAAACAAAAAAACATGTAAGCTGAATCACTTATTGAAGATTTTATGAACTATATTCCTTTACATGAAAGTTAAAAGAAATTTATTTTTCATAAAATCTTTACTTTTACTACAAAAAAAAAAAAAAAAAAAAAAATAGATTTTAAGAAAGAGAAAACGAAATCATATCTTTTTCATGAATATTATATTACTTTTAAGGCCCCTTAATGCAACGTCTTTATATACCAGCCTAACATCAGTTGTTTTCCTCAATGCAAGCCTGGAGCCTCGAAATGAAGCATCTGTTTATCACAGTATTCTGGTTTCATCAGCCACAACTTGGAATTATGTTCCGTCTTACGAGCTTCCCATCGACTATAGGGCTCAACAACTAAGCCTTTCAAAACAACACCAAAGAAGAATCTTCTTTCCTCCTGTATTTCTTATTAAGGTTCTCTCTTGTCTTGGATCTCCCTCTTGTACATAATTCACATTTCCCACGCTTCAAAATCCCAACACGTAATCTTACTTTCGGGGGAGTCTTTCTGTTTCATTTCTTAGGACAGTCAACTAGTACGAGAAACACCAATGTCATTGATCTTTATGAGAGTAGTTTTGTTATCTTTTTCCACAGTGATAAAACATGGCATTCCTATAACATATGGCACTAAACCCAAATAGTTTCTTTAAAAATATGGAAATTTTAAATTATTTTAAGTTACATTTAAAAGTAGTCAAGACAACATTTTAAGTTACATTTAAAAGTAGTCAAGACAACATTTTAAGTTACATTTAAAAGTAGTCAAGACAACATTTTAAATTATTTTATGTTACATTTAAAAGTAGTCAAGACGACATTTTAAATTATTTTAAGTTACATTTAAAAGTAGTCAAGACGACATTCGTCAATTTTGAAGAAAATTTTATATTGGTTTTATTTTATGAAGTGATTTTAAGTATAATAATGATAAGAAACTTTAAACATAGTTTTATCTAAACAACTATGTGTTCTTTTTATATTTACAATAATACTGTCAATCTTATTTTCGGGGGAGTCTTTCTGTTTCATTTTTGCTTCATTTCTTAGGACAGTCAACTAGTACGAGAAACACCAATGTCATTGATCTTTATGAGAGTAGTTTTGTTATCTTTTTCCATAGTGGTAAAACATGGCATTCGTATAACATTCGTAACATATAATTCGGCATTCGTAACATATAATTCGTTTTCGTATAAACCCAATAGTTTCTTTAAAAATATGTGAATTTTAAATTATTTTAAGTTTCATTTAAAAGTAGTCAATTTTAACGAAAATATTAAATTGGTTTTATTTTCTGAAGTGATTTTAAGTATAATAATGATAAGAAACTTTAAACACAGTTTTATCTAAACAACTGTGTATGCTTTTTATATTTACAATAATACTGTCAATCTTACTTTTGGGGGAGTCTTTCTGTTTCATTTTTGCTTCATTTCTTAGGACAGTCAACTAGTACGAGAAACACCAATGTCATTGATCTTTAGGAGAGTACTTTTGTTATCTTTTCCCGTAGTGATAAAACATGGTATTCGTATAACATGTGGTACTAAACCAAATAGTTTCTTTAAAAATATGGAAATTTTAAATTATTTTAAGTTACATTTAAAAGTAGTCAAGACAACATTTTAAGTTACATTTAAAAGTAGTCAAGACAACATTTTAAGTTACATTTAAAAGTAGTCAAGACAACATTTTAAGTTACATTTAAAAGTAGTCAAGACAACATTTTAAGTTACATTTAAAAGTAGTCAAGACAACATTTTAAGTTACATTTAAAAGTAGTCAAGACAACATTTTAAGTTACATTTAAAAGTAGTCAAGACAACATTTTAAGTTACATTTAAAAGTAGTCAAGACAACATTTTAAATTACATTTAAAAGTAGTCAAGACAACATTTTAAGTTACATTTAAAAGTAGTCAAGACAACATTTTAAGTTACATTTAAAAGTAGTCAAGACAACATTTTAAATTACATTTAAAAGTAGTCAAGACAACATTTTAAGTTACATTTAAAAGTAGTCAAGACAACATTTTAAGTTACAATTAAAAAGTAGTCAAGACGACATTTTAAATTATTTTAGGTTACATTTAAAAGTAGTCAAGACGACATTTTAAATTATTTTAAGTTACATTTAAAAGTAGTCAAGAAGACATTCGTCAGTTTTGAAGAAAATTTTATATTGGTTTTATTTTATGAAGTGATTTTAAGTATAATAATGATAAGAAACTTTAAACATAGTTTTATCTAAACAATTATGTGTTCTTTTTATATTTACAATAATACTGTCAATCTTATTTTCGGGGGAGTCTTTCTGTTTCATTTTTGCTTCATTTCTTAGGACAGTCAACTAGTACGAGAAACACCAATGTCATTGATCTTTAGGAGAGTAGTTTTGTTATCTTTTTCCACAGTGATAAAACATGGCATTCCTATAACATATGGCACTAAACCAAATAGTTCCTTTAAAAATATGGAAAGTTTAAATTATTTTAAGTTACATTTAAAAGTAGTCAAGACAACATTTTAAGTTACATTTAAAAGTAGTCAAGACAACATTTTAAATTACATTTAAAAGTAGTCAAGACAACATTTTAAGTTACATTTAAAAGTAGTCAAGACAACATTTTTAAGTTACATTTAAAAGTAGTCAAGACAACATTTTAAGTTACATTTAAAAGTAGTCAAGACAACATTTTAAGTTACATTTAAAAGTAGTCAAGACAACATTTTAAGTTACATTTAAAAGTAGTCAAGACAACATTTTAAGTTACATTTAAAAGTAGTCAAGACAACATTTTAAATTATTTTAAGTTACATTTAAAAGTAGTCAAGACGACATTTTAAATTATTTTAAGTTACAATTAAAAGTAGTCAAGACGACATTCGTCAATTTTGAAGAAAATGTTATATTGGTTTTATTTTATGAAATGATTTTATGTATAATAATGAAAAGAAATGTTAAACATAGTTTCATCTAAACAACTATGCGTTCTTTTTGTATTTACAATACTACTGCCAATCTTACTTTCGGGGGAGTCTTTCTGTTTCATTTTTGCTTCATTTCTTAGGACAGTCAACTAGTACGAGAAACACCAATGTCATTGATCTTTATGAGACTACTTTTGTTATCTTTTCCCGTAGTGATAAAACATGGTATTCGTATAACATGTGGTACTAAACCGAATAGTTTCTTTAAAAATATGTAAATTTTTAATTATTTTAAGTTACATTTAAAAGTAGTCAAGACAACATTTTAAGTTACATTTAAAAGTAGTCAAGACAACATTTTTAAGTTACATTTAAAAGTAGTCAAGACAACATTTTAAGTTACATTTAAAAGTAGTCAAGACAACATTTTAAGTTACATTTAAAAGTAGTCAAGACAACATTTTAAGTTACATTTAAAAGTAGTCAAGACAACATTTTAAGTTACATTTAAAAGTAGTCAAGACAACATTTTAAATTATTTTAAGTTACATTTAAAAGTAGTCAAGACGATATTTTAAATTATTTTAAGTTACATTTAAAAGTAGTCAAGACGACATCTCTCAATTTTAAAGAAAATGTTATATTGGTTTTATTTTATGAAATGATTTTAAGTATAATAATGATAAGAAACTTTAAACATAGTTTTATCTAAACAACTATGTGGTCTTTTTATATTTACAATAATACTGTCAATCTTATTTTCGGGGGAGTCTTTCTGTTTCATTTTTGCCTCATTTCTAAGGACAGTCAACTAGTACGAGAAACACCAATGTCATTGATCTTTATGAGAGTAGTTTTGTTATCTTTTTCCAGAGTGATAAAACATGGCATTCGTATAACATAGGGTACTAAACCAAATAGTTTCTTTAAAAATATGGAAATTTTAAATTATTTTAAGTTACATTTAAAAGTAGTCAAGACAACATTTTAAGTTACATTTAAAGTAGTCAAGACAACATTTTAAATTATTTTAAGTTACATTTAAAAGTAGTGAAGACGACATTTTAAATTATTTTAAGTTACATTTAAAAGTAGTCAAGAAGACATTCGTCAATTTTAAAGAAAATATTATGTTGGTTTTATTTATGAAATGATTTTATGTATAATAATGAAAAGAAATGTTAAACATAGTTTCATCTAAACAACTATGTGTTCTTTTTATATTTACAATACTACTACCAATCTTACTTTCGGGTAGTCTTTCTGTTTCATTTTTGCTTCATTTCATAGGACAGTCATCTAGTACGAGAAACACCAATGTCATTGATCTTTATGAGAGTAGTTTTGTTATCTTTTTCCACAGTGATAAAACATGGCATTCGTAATACATATGGTACTAAACCAAATAGTTTCTTTAAAAATATGGAAATTTTAAATTATTATTACATTTAAAAGTAGTCAAGACGACATTTTAAATTATTTTAAGTTACATTTAAAAGTAGTCAAGTCGACATTTTAAGTTATTTTAAGTTACATTTTAAAGTAGTCAAGACGACATCTGTCAATTTTAAAGAAAATGTTATATTGGTTTTATTTTATGAAATGATTTTATGTATAATAATGAAAAGAAATGTTAAACATAGTTTCATCTAAACAACTATGCGTTCTTTTTATATTTACAATACTACTGCCAATCTTAATTTAAGAGGAATCTTTCTGTTTCATTTTTGCTTCATTTCTTAGGACAGTCAACTAGTACGAGAAACACCAATATCATTGATCTTTATGAGAGTAGTTTTGTTATCTTTTTCCACAGTGATAAAACATGGCATTCGTAATACATATGGTACTAAACCAAATAGTTTCTTTAAAAATATGGAAATTTTAAATTATTATTACATTTAAAAGTAGTCAAGACGACATTTTAAATTATTTTAAGTTACATTTAAAAGTAGCCAAGACGACATTTTAAATTATTTTAAGTTACAATTAAAAAGTAGTCAAGACGACATTTTAAATTATTTTAGGTTACATTTAAAAGTAGTCAAGAAGACATTCGTCAGTTTTAAAGAAAATATTATGTTGTTTTTATTTTATGAAGTGATTTTAAAAATAATAATGAAAAGAAGCTTTAAGCATAGTTTCATCTAAACAACTATGTATTGTTTTCATATTTACAATAATACTGGCAATCGTATACAATAACATAATGAATTATTTATTTTATCAAGCCACTGTAGATAATTTTAACACGAAAGGGAACATTAATACCTTGAATATTTCTATGAAGAATAAATAGATTGGTATTGAAATAGTCAAATAAACTGGCTCATTTGATAGTTGAGGTATACTATTAAATATACCTTCAAACAGAATGAATTTTAAATGTTTAATACAAAAATGAATTTTGCATTCATTTTATTTAAAAGTAGTATCTTAAAAGTAATATAAAAGTAGAAAAATTCAATATTACTCATTTTTTAATATTTGGTAATAAATGATTTAAGGGAGAAAACTTTTTTGTATTTTATGAAATCACTAATCGATATGATCAGGATTTGTTCAGCTTCATTGAAACTTTATTATTTTGGTAAATTTAATTAGGAAAAATAATCCAAATATAAATTCAAAGAAAATTGTAACAAAAAGTACATTTTATTAGAATCCTTAAAGCTAACAAAAAATTAAAAGACGATCTCAAGTACCAAGCATTTACCATTTTAACTTTAAGAATATTCCTATAAATATTCCTTCAGTATTTCTTATAATGACAACATAAAAAGTTATTTTTAATCTCGTTCAATGAAAGATTATTGAATATCATTTAATTAAATTTAATCAATTTAAATAATTTACTACATCTATGCAATGAAAGCAGTGAATTTCTTTACTGTAATTTCAGAATGCGTAACTTTATTTTTCGACTAATTTGATTTTAACAATTATAGTTCTATTTTATTAAAAAAAAAAAGTTAACGTAATTTTCGGTAATGCCATAAATAAAAAATAATAAATCTAAATAATAAGAACTGGGTCTCTCCTCTTTGTAATTTTATATGATTTAATCATAAATTATATTATAATTGTCATCTAAATTATTTTTTACTGTTTACTTTTTTTGTGAATATTAACAGCTTGCTTAATAAAAGCAGGCAATTCTTGAAAAGAGATTTTAAAAAATAACTTCACAATGAAAAAGCACGGCTTCCATGTAATTAAAAAATTATCTAATTATCTAATTGCTAATCTAATTATTAATTACTAATCTTATTATCTAATTACTACTAATAATTCTTCGTGCTACAGGTACCGTATTTATGTTTTTTCACTACGAAGATCACATTCCAATAAAAAAGTTGGTGTTGCCATTTGAAAGTTTCGAAATTTTGTCTCTGTAACCGTAACTGTTAAATTTTAACTGTTATTTTTTAGTGTGATTGTTGAGCGCATACCTCAAAATAACATAAACAAAATTCTGTGAAATGATAGCTAGGGGCTCATAAATCGATATAGTTTTTTTTTAAATCCTGTAATTCTTAAGTTTTTGAAAATCACAAAAACGGACAATATTCTTGTTTTATAGATACATAAACACCTTTTAGTCATTTGAAAAGTGTTTCATCCATATTCTCATTAATGAAATTGCACAGTTAAACATGTGAATTATGCAAGAATGTTTTAAAATTTCTGATTCATTTTTTTAATCGAAATGTCACTACGATTTTTGGAACTGAAACTGAAAGTATCAAAAGCAACTTTTTTTGAAGCAAATTTAATGAACTTAAATATATGCATGAAAAATTTAAACATTTCTAAGTAAATCTACAGACCAAAAAAAAACTTTGAAGAAAATAAATATATGCAAACATATCTTCAACCCCGCATGATTTTTATAAGCTGCCTTCTTCAGTAGTGATTATAAAAAAGTTTTTTATATAAACAGCATTTAATCTTCAAACATTTTTGCAAGTGGGTGATTATGAACAAACGCCTACTATGAAAATTAAGAAACTGGAAAAAATTTCAACTAAGTCAGCGATGTGAAATTAAAATTAAAGCGAAAATTCACAAAGAGGACAAAATGAAATAAATTCTTCTGATTAGAGCATTAATTAAATTATAAATGTTCAGATAATATTTTACATAATTTGATCAAAGATAAAAATAATTTTACAAATAATATAAATTTATGTATTATAAGCATTGATAAGGTATTGAAATACATAAATATTTTGAATGTAGGAGAGAATTATTTTGTTATTTGAAATTAAGCGTAGATTAATGAAAATGAAGAATAAATAAATGAAAGTGAAGAATGAAATTTGATAAATATGTTTATAAATTGATTGTTCTTCATTATTACGTAAATATTTATCTGCCTTTAATTATATTCGCTGTGATTTATATGATAATGATGAAATAATACTTAATTTTAATTTTTAAGAAATTATTTGAATTTATTTTATGAAACTATAAATTCAATCTACGAAATATTAGCGTTATCATTGATAGTATAAATTTATTTGAAATGATGAATTTAAATTCCTAAATATAAAATACGTAAATTTATTAACGTTATTCATTGATTTAAAAAATTATTGTACTTTGAGTAGATTTCTAAGTTTAAGTGAAATTCCACAATGAAGTTTATGCAAATATTATTATTAGTTTATATGGTTTATTTTATCAATATTTCTAACATCTTGTTATTAATAAACGTCAAGTTTATGAAGAATTCAAAATTCTTTTAACCGGGACCTATTTATTAAAAAAATTTTACAAAAAAAAATTTTAAAATGTTAAAACTGTTATGAAATATAAATAGCCTGAATCTATTTCATACTATTTTAATTGTTTATCGCTTTTTAAAATCAAGAAATAACTGTCAAAAGTATATCAAAATCCAAAAAAGTCAAAATATATTTCATAAGAGTTTGTATATTCCAAAAACGTAAAAACTATAAAGCTTAGAGATCCCTTTTTTTTATTGAATTTGGCATTTTTTTTATCCATTATGTAGCTAAAAATTACGAAAAAAAATCATATTATTTATCATTTCTGAAATTCAACTCAAACATGAAAAAAAACATGTTTCAATCAGTTTTATAAACCAAATCATTTTGCTATCTAGATTGGAATCCGCATCAAATGTTTTTATACCTGTAATCATATTAAATGCATTTGTCTGTTACCTGATATTTAAGAAAATGAATCTTTCTCTAAATAAAATGGAAATTTTGAAACCTTATTATTAGAAAAGTTAAAAGAAAAACTGAGAGTTTAATCAGTCAGAGTAAAAAAATAAATAAATAAATAAATAAAATGAAGAAGAATCAATTCGGCTTATTGAAATCTAATTGCGAAAAAATTCTTTTCACCTAAAGAGATGATGAAAAATTGCTTCAAACGCCGAAGAAAAAAGCTCTTAAAAATAAGCTGTTTGGAAATCAATTTGAATATTCAAATTGAAGGTATGAAAGTAGGTAAAGTGAAATTGCAGCTTTTTACCATACTGTGTCAATTTGTTTATTTACCCGGAAATAAAAACCTTGATAGAACTTTTTAAACTATTGAAGAAAGATTTTTTTCAAAAAAATTAAACTTCTATGTTTTAAAAAATGTTTTAAAATAGCAAGGAACTGACTGCGATATAAATTATTGTATTGCTTCTCGAATTACTGTTTTTTTATTTCACTTTTTGTGTAAAGATATTTGTATTTTAAAGTTTTCTAGTTTAAACTAGTATGAGCTTAAATGAAGAATTTTTGCTGTATAAAGAGTTCATGAGTTTATATTGTGTAATAAGAGACATACATTTCATGCTTCTTTAAATTTCTAATTCAAATTTTAATGAGGCACGGTGTCATTACAAGTTATTATTGCGATGATTTCAATTTTTCAGTTCTAGTTGGGAGTTTTTTTAAGTAATATCAAAGAATTAATAGTTAACTTCATATATTTATTAGCAGATATGATAGAGGGTTGCCCAATTACGAAAAATAAAATATTTTTAATTTTGTTAACTTTTACTAAGAAAAAATGATATTTACTTTTAAGAATATAATAATATTAGAAAATAATATTTTGAAATAAATTGAAAATTCTTAATATTTTGAAAATAAATTGAAAATTAAAACTGTAAATTTTTTGCTCATTTTTTTTTTACAATAACCTAATTAATGGCAGGAATTTCACGCCACCAGATGGCACCAGTCTTAAAATTGCGTGGCGCCATCTGGGGGTATGAAAATCCTGATGAAAAAATTAAAATTATATTTTTATTTAATTAAAAATAACTACTACAATTTATTGTAATTTTTGACGGCGAATTTTTCAAAGTAATATTAATATTAAAATAGTAAATTCAGATAAAAAAAATCAATTTCTAAGTGTTATAGTGTTTAATATTTAATTTTCTGCATAGGAAAGAAACATTTTCAGAATTTAAAATACTAAATAAAGTATTAGTTAGTTTTATTCGCATACCAATATAAAGAAATTATTCTTATACTCCTTTTTGTCATTTCATAAAGTACAGATGTATCATTTCGTATAGTACGATATACTATTGTGTCCAAAAAGTAAGACTAATTTTCAATTTAAATTCCAGAGGCTTATGGCGTTTCAATTTTATTTTATTTTTTAGGTTGCTGGCATCTGTGTGAAATTTGATGTCAAAATATTCATTAGTGTTTGTGTTACGCTTGGCTTTGTGAGACGCTAAAACTGATTCCGGCGATTTTTGAAATATTTGAATTAATTAAGCAAAGAACTTGCATTAAATTTTGTTTGCGGAAACGTATAGAATGTTGCAGGAGGCATTCGTTGAGCTTTCCTATATCGGAAAGAAATGTTTAGAAGTGGTATTAACAGTTCAAAGAAGGCAGAGAACGCGTTGAAGACGAAGGGCCCTCTGGTCGACCATCAACCTCAACCGATGAAGCTCACGTCCAAAAATTAAATATTTGGTGCTTGCAAACCATCGATTTACGATTAGAGACCGTGCTGAGGATGTTGGAATTTCAAAAGGATAGGTCAGTTCCATTTTGGCAAAAAGATCTCGTCAAATCTCGATTGGTACCGAAAACACTAAATATGCCTACTCACGCTGCATTGATTCTTCGTGACTTTTTCACCAAAAACGAAACCCATATCGTTCCACAACCACCATATTCACACCGTGCGACTTCTGGCTATTTCCTAAACTCAAAAGACCACTCCGGGGACATCGTTTTGAGTCGATTGAAGTGATACAACTTGAATCGCCGCTCGCTTTGAAGGCCAATTCTGCCGATGACATTTTAGCATGCATTGAGAATTGGAAAAAAGTTGGCATAAGCGCATTGTGTCCGGAGGGGATTACTTTGAAAGCGATAAAATAAATTTGGAAGAATAAATAAAAGTTTGGCAGATTAAATAAGAGATTTTGAAAAAAAATTGGTCTTACTTTTTGGGCGCAGTAATATTGCATTTACTTAAAGTCAAGTTTAAAATTAACAATTTTATCAAATATCAGCAAATTCTAAAAATTTTAGTCCATTCAACTTCTTTGATATACAAATCTCAACGTTTAACTTAACTGAATATTTGTTAATAAAATCACTATCTTTTTTTTTATCAATAAATTTCCTTTTAGATTTTCCTTCTCTACAGTTGACTAATATCCAATAATCATTGAAACATGAAGTGGAATAATTCATGAAGCTATTTAAGGATCGATTTTGTTTTAACTTGGGATTATTTATTTTATTTTTTCGCTCAAAATTTCTTTCCCTCCGTTTCTTATCAGCCTTACCTTGCTTTTGATGAAATAAACGTGAAACAACAATGCTCGAGTCAATACCTTTGTCCTGCAAGGATGAATTGTTGTTTTGGGTAGAAATTTTTTTATAGGAATTTTCGCCACAGTTGAATATGATGATAATTTAAGGCCTTTTAAAGAACTTATAATAAATATGTTAATAAATGTATAGAATATTTTATTTTTTGTGTTATTCACATAACTTATGGCTTAGATTAAGGAAATATTTCCTGATAAAAAATCATTTTAGACTTTGGCTCTAGTTTTAAATTTAGTTTTTGACAATAGTAAGTTTTAGAAGAAGTTGATGGTTCAAAGTGAGGTTGATGGTATAAGGCACTTTTTTTTATATATATAATACGTCCGTTAGGCCTAAAAGTTAAATACCTACTGTATTTCATATTAATAAAATTATCGTTAAATTTTATATTTCCTGTGTGTAACTCAC
Organism: Caerostris darwini; assembly: GCA_021605075.1. Classification (NCBI taxonomy): domain Eukaryota; kingdom Metazoa; phylum Arthropoda; class Arachnida; order Araneae; family Araneidae; genus Caerostris; species Caerostris darwini. The sequence goes on from BPLQ01004544.1 coordinate 3,474,701, forward strand.
CACAATCAGAATTTGTTCTTAAATTGGAGTGAACTTTTCTATTGAAATACAGAAATTTTGTAAAAGGAACAAAAAATTTAAAAAAAGTGTCCCTTTTGTAAAAGGAGCATTTTTGTATTAAAATAAATGGAACATAGAATTTACTCGAATGGAAATAAACAAAATAGTTGCTTTTATATTCAAAATTGCTACGAAATACAAAATAATTATTATAATTAATCGTTACAAAAAATATTATATAAATAAATAATAAATATTATATAATTCTTTCATTTTGTAATTTAAATTCAATTTATTTTACCATCTTTGTAATCCTCCTACGCACTGGCAAAAGGGTTCCCTTTGGAGTTTGAGGAGAAATGTTCAGTAAGTCTCGAAACTCTCACCCGAGAGGAAATACTGCTCTACCTACGCTCCCACTCAGAAACGTTTAGTTTACAGTCTCACCCCAGAGGAAATATATTTAGCACATTCCTCTGTATTAGTTGGCCTACAGTCTCTCACCCGGAGAGGAAGTAGGATCTTTCTCGCACCCTGCGCGTACCTGAGTATCCGGTATTCAGTTTAGAAGTGGAATCCTTTTACGAATGTAAAATTATACGCCTTTAAATAAGTACACATATATGTATCCATATATTTGTATACACATATACACACAATATGTACACATATATAATTATACATATGTGTACATATTGTATTAGATATTATATGTGTTTAATTGTATGTGTGTGTACATGTGTAAATAAAACCGTGAGTCCTCCAACCTGTGCCTCAAGTATTTCAACCAAACCACACCCAGTTACAATTGATTGCCCAACTTGCACACTACATATTTCATTAGTTTTGACATTAATACTGATTTGATATTCTGAATACTATTCTGATCATATATATTTTCTTTCATTTGTACCATATATCAGTACGTAAACTTCGAACACAAATGGATATAAATATTCAGTAAATATGCAACTTTGTCATCGTTTAAATAATTTTAATTTAAGAAAATTTATTAAAACATTCTAATTTTTTTTATTTCTTTTATACAGCTTTAAATCAAAATACTTCTATTAAAAAATTTTTTGAAAAAAATTGCTTTAGTATCATTAGCTCAATTCGAGTTTAAAAGCATTTAAAATTTTCATTTTGTCATTGTAGTTAAAAATGCATTGTACTCTTTATAATGCTTATCATTTGTTATATAAATTCACATTATAAATCCAGATTATAATGATTAATTTGAAAATATTTGAAAATAAACTTTAATTAGAAAGGCCAGCCTTTAAAGCTTTTAATTCTCATTTAACTAAGTGTGAGTCTGTTAAAGGTTATTTATGTTAAATGCAGAGTTAAACTGCATATTTTCAATGGGATGTAGTTTATCTTCTGTGCCATTTAACCCTGTCAATATTCAGTGCCTAATGATTAAAAGCCTTACAAAATTTTTACTGTTTGAGCTGAAATTATGATAGTGATATAGACTTTCCATAAAAGGGATCCATCTCCTAAAGAGTATTTAATCTAAAAAGCATTGTTATCTGTAAATTTTAACTGATTTGTTTACATTCTTCCTTTGAAAAGGTTCATAAAAGATTATTTTTGGCTCAATGCAGTTTTCTCTTCAAAAAGCTTATTAATTTTTTTTTTTATAAAATCAAAATTTTAATCCATATGTAGTATTGATTATATATTTAAAATTTATAAAAATGTTTAGTAAGAGTTTTGATATACAATATTTACAATAAAATATTTTGATATTTGATATACAATATTTTGATATCTGATATACAATATTTGATATAAATATTTTGATATGCAATATATGATATAAATATTTTGATATACAATATATGATATAAATACTTTGATATCTGATTAATACAATATTTTGATAGAGTTCAAAAATAAAATAGTTTTTAAAATATTAATAAAAGAAAGGTGAATAAAACAATACTAATAATTTTAACTGCTAATTATTATAATAAATTAATACAATTAATTAATTACATTGCTCTTAAATAAATTATTTAATACACAAATAAGTTGTTATCGTACTCATCTTTCTAAAAATGTTTTGAATTCTTATTGACTGCATGGATACTCCTAATAATCGTTTCCATAGCATTGCGTATATAGCCTAGCCCCTTAACAGTAAACAAATATCATAAGTGTCCTCTTAAGTCATCAAGTTTTAATAAGGCTTGACTTCAAACTAAAGCTAAGTAGACTAATAAATTTCGTAAATGTAAAAGGGTCTAATTTCAAAGATAAATTTATATAACTAACAATTACCAAAGCTTGATTTCACAATTAATCTAATTTTCTGCAGTTAAATGTTGTCATGGCTATATACTTATGATTTCTTAAATAGGTGTATAATTAAAATATCTTATCATAAAGCATTGGAAATATACTGAAATCTCATGATACAGTCCCATCTACGAATGCAATTAACATTAATTATTTTAATGCAGGACAAAAACGCGGCTTGACTGGTGACTGCGAAAACATTTTAAATCTAGCAAAGCAAAAGTTCACATCCACTGTCAGTGTTCTTCGTCGTCACTGCTTTCAGAAACGAAGGGACTCGTTGGAGACTGAGATAGCGTATTTGTGGATCTTTCATGACTGCTTATAGTTTTTATTTCAAGTGGATTTCTTCTCCAAAGAATACATTTAGTTCAATAAAAAAATAATACATGAATCAAATCATTGTCCATCGATAGATATTGCTTTAAAAAAACAATCCATTGGTACTGGGTAGGGTTTCAGAAAATGTGATTGGAAATCTAAATATACTACAAGTAGGTGTGCTTGACGTAAAATCCAATTGTTATGTAAATGAAAGTGTCACCGATCTTTAAATTGCACTAATAAGTAAGCATAATTTTACCATATGTTTTGCAAATTCAACTCTTTAATTGTAATAATATTTTAAACCGTTTCATTCATTGTATTATCATTATTTAATTGATTGATGATTGATTTTATCAGCCAATTTGTTGATTGTTAGATTGTATTAACTTTATCCTTTAGACATAGAAAAATAAACACATAACTTTACACTAATTTAAGCGTGTATAAATGTTGCTGTTGTTCTAGAAAAGATCTAATTTTCCCTTTAACGAGTGACATGTAGGTAATCTGCGGATTATCTAGTTAATTTGCAGATTATATGAGTAATTTGAGAAATGAAACAATTTTCGGCACTTTAATGGATCCCCCTAGTTAATCTGCACATTAACTAGATAATCTGTAGAATAACTGATTTTTTGCCTTTTTAGCAATAACATTTTATATATATATATATATATATATACATTTTGTAGTAGATAGCAGGATAGCATACGTACTAGGCTTTCATACTTCAAATCGTATTATATGTTACGTATCTTTTAAATACGTGTGCAAGTTCTAAAATGCCAATAGGTCACCAAATCAACCATTTACAATGCTACAATTACATCTCAAAAGACGACAAAAAAACTTTTCAAAAATGAATCTATTTGTTATTTCTTCCGAGCCATTTATTATTCTAAAGACAAGTAACATTCAACAAATCCAATCTTAAGTACTATTTTTGAAATGATTTTGATTTGTATCCTAGCCGATGAAAATAAACATAATGTTATTAAAAAAAATTTACAAAGAAACCTTTCAACAAATTCAGATTATATATATATATATATATATATACATATATCAGTTCGTAATCAGAAGACGAAATGAACTCAACACAAAAGAAAATAAAACTTACAAAAGAGATGGTGTAGTATTTCAAATTTAAGATAATAAGTTTTGTTGGAAAATGCATCGTTAAATTAAAGAAATCCGTGTGATACTTGCATAAAAATAAGACTAAACACACTTTCTTTATTCATCGTAAATTCGACTTGAAAGCCAACACAAAGCGAATGGTAATATCTTTTGAAAAAAAATGCGTTACAGATTTTCATTCTTTAATGCAAAAGGTGTTTCGAAAGAAGTTAATTTATTTTATAAGAATTTAGCAGAATGATCATATCTCTCTGCTCAAATTATACCTTTTCAAGCACTTTCGTGAAACTCTATTATGAACAAACCAAACCTCTTAACACGACAACCAGAAAGTGAGAACGAAACTCTAGTATCACTTATTTGAATATACGTGCTTCTAATTTTACAGCTTTTGTGATTTAATAGAATATGTTTTTTCTTTTTAAGTACACTTAGATATTTAGAATTGTGGTATTAATTTTTAAAAAAAGGTAATACATAACAAAACAGTTCGATTTCTTTTTCTCAAATATGTAGATTTCAATACACTATTTATGTAAAACTTTTATATTTATGTTGTATTTGTTGTTTCGTAACGTATGTTATAAGCCTACACAATTCTTCCCAATAGGTGACATAAGTAGAGGGTTTTATTGTAGTAGATGTAGAAAAAGAATTAATGTATGTTCAAATTTTCAATAGATCACAACATAGTTTAAATTAAATTTTATTTCATTTCCATTTTCATCAAAAAAGAAATAACTGTAACCGAATGCATCCTACAAGGATCAAACAAACATTATGAAACATATTTCAAAAAGCAAACAAACGGAAGAAAAGACTTCAATATTTTTAGTTTCCAAGTTCTTAGTTGTACATATTCCTCAAATTTATATCATTACAATGTGGTTGGAAGAAATAAAACATTATATCAAGAGTTATTTTATGTTTATTTGCGATTTTACTACTTCTGATTATGATTTTAACTGTTTTAAAAGGGCGAACTCTCTTGATAATCAAAAGATATCACTTATGCAATCCTACTGTGAGCGTTCTTGAAGCTAAGCCTAAGCTGGTAAGAATTTTGAGTATATACAACATTTCTTAACACATTATTAACATAATATTGCTTTTGATATTGAAATTATGTTATGTTTAAAATCAGCCAATGAAGATAGGTAAATCGTTTTTATTTCATTTAGATGCATAATTTTTTTATGTATCGATTTCTTCTTTATATTTATAGATATTTTATTTCCAAAAAAAGATCATTTCCTTACTAATAAAATTATATAGATAAATAAATAACTTCTTTTAAGAATGCATATGTAAAATGAATGATGCTTGAATTTGTTTTAGAACCTTCAAAAATTTTTAATAACTTTCTCAAACGCATAATAAAAGTTTCAAAAATCTTAAAATGTTAACTGGGGTACAGAAAAGAAATTTGATTTTAGAATTTCATGGCATGATATTTTAAATAAAAATGAATTATGTAATATGTATTCATGACAATCCGAATTTATCTTGAATGTGGTAGTGCATGTGGTAGATTGAAAAAAATGTTTAATTTTCTAAATATAATATTTGTGTATTCATCAAAGTAAACGAACCCTTAAAAGTTATCAGTTAGAAACTGTAGACATGATGTTTACATTTGACAGTTTACTTAAGATGTTAAATGTTTTTATTTATTGAACCAATACGAAAATCTTGTGTTCTTGTGTGACATGGCAGTCACTTTATAAATTTAACAAAAAGTATGATTATTTTGTAATGTTAATCTCCTTTGTACGATTTTCTAAAGATTTATTTAAAAATCGTAAAATACAGATTTCATCGGTGATTTGTTTATCAAGATAGTACAGATATATATGATTAAAACATTTGTATTTAACTCAATTTACTTCGAAGCTCTTTCTTTTAAAAGATAATTTTATCAAACTGTATTTACTTATTTTGAACAATTATTTAATACAACTGTATGTTTAAAAGCCATGTGATCATGGAAAATTCCGTTTCTTTAATTAACCCTTGAATTTAAGAGATTGCACAGTTTTCATTTTTATTACGTTATTAACATTAATGATGTGACATAGTAATTATATTTTTATAACAAACACATTTATTCACACAAAAATGTATCAGTATTTTTATCTTTGTTATACTACTTACATGCATTAAATTATGTAACTATTATAACCAATGAGTACTTTTTACAGTACTTGTACATCAGTATTTTTTACAGTACTTGTACATCAGTATTTTTTTACAGTACTTGTACATCAGTATTTTTTTACAGTACTTGTACATCAGTATTTTTATCAGCATTTGTACATCAGTACTTTTGACAATACATTTTATCAGCATTTGTACATCAGTACTTTTGACAGTACATTTTATCAGCATTTGTACATCAGTACTTTTGTCAATACACTTATCAATACTTGTACATAAATACTTTTTACAGCACTTGTACCTTTTACATACTTTACTTTAATTTTACATGAAAATAAATTACTTAAGATTGAAAAACTGGGTAAATTTTCAAATATCCTCACAGTTGGAATAACTCAATCGATAAACTTTATTAAATATTTTGTAAGAATCAATCAAATGCGATGTTCAGTTTGTTTTGAGAATAACCAGAATTGTACAAATCTAAGAGGTATGAAAACTTGGTTATGCTTTTAAACTAAAGTTTTATGTTTTGTATTATATGCTTACTTATTTATGTTCTTGCATGTTTTATATGCTTGATTAAAATTTAAAATTTGATGCATAGACCTCTCAGAAATCAAGACTAAAGTTTATTTTAGATTTTTTTGTAAAATCATAGTCACATAAATTTTCTAATATTTAATAACTTTTTTGTGTTGCATCTTACAAGGAGTGAAAAAAAAAACTTATTTTGAGTCAAAGCTTAATTTTTTTTAAGAATATGTCTTGCATTAAAAGATTGAAACTGAAAAAATTTTATGCCAACATAATGAATGCACACAGACTTTTTTTTTTTAATTCCTGTATCTAAAACTCGATATGTGTTTGCGTTTCATAATTAAATTTCTCAATTCCTTACGATGGCAAAAATCAGAAAAACAATAGATTCTCAGCTTTCTTTAAAAATCACAATCTGAATTAAATAAAATTTTTGCTTCGACGAAAAAAAGAAAATAATTTGTTCTTACTGGAGATATCTTAAAGTAATACTAGTAATGTTTTCAAGTTTGGATCCAACATAAAAGTTTTAAAAAAATGCACCAAGAATGGGGTAATTAAATCAACATAAAATATTCCCCCTGCTTTCTTAAGATTTACTTTTCGAATAATTCCAGTGAATGTCAGATAGAGATCGAAAAATTAATCTAAAGTAATTTTACGTAAGCTATGCAGTATGTCTAGGCTTTAATTTTTTTTTTTTTTTTTTCAAAAAAATAATTCTAGCTCTAGACGCTGAATATCAACTCAGTTACTGAATTTTAAAAATACAATCTTTCTTTCCACAAGACTTTCAGATTTATTTTTGTAAAAAAAAAGCTACTGAATTCAATTAATTCATCTGTCTGAAATAGACTTGTTCTTAAACTTCATAAGTTTCTTTAAAGCGCTCAGTTTTTGGAAATAAAATAAGGAATCTTAATTTTTTTTTCCTTATTTTAATTGAAACCCTAATTTTTTTTTATTTTATTATTCTACAGACTCATTAGTAAGCGTTGATAATTTCGATAAAATAACTGGATCTTTCTTAGTTTTGATGCCTGAGAATAAAAAGATTTTATTTTAATTTTACATTGTCATCACACAGTTAGTGATGAAGAATTGTCACGATCTAGATTATTAGATAATTACATTAGAAATTCAGTTATCTATCCAATGAATTTTAATTCTTACTTTCATTTTACATCTCATAAAAGTCCACATTTATATTAACATAGACAAAACATAGACAGTATGTCGGTGCTTCTTTAATACTTTTGGAATCAGTTACACCCTAGTGATTATCTGAAGATCTTTTTTATTTGTATCATCTTTTCTTGTTTCTTTTTTCCGATTTCTAATAAATTTTTAATTTTTGCCTGCATTTTATATCTCATAAAAAAAAATCCACATTTATATAAATATCTTTTAAAGATCAGTGCAAGTATACATTATGCTTCCAAGACATACTATTGATGTATCAATACGTTTTTATGTGAATTTGTAAAATTTATTTGTGTTTTAAAAAAACACAAATAACGTAGACAGTATTTTGGTGCTTCTTTAATACTTTTGGAATCAGTCAAACCCTACTGATTATCTGAAGATCTTTTTCCATTCGTATCATCTTTTCTTTTTTCTGATTTCTATTAAATTCATAATTTTTGCTTGCATTTTACGATGATTTACAGTGCAAGTATACATTATGCTTCCAAGACATACTATTGATGTGTCAATACGTTTTTACGGGAATTTGTAGAAGTTATTTGTGTTTTAAAAAACAAAGTAGCAAAACGTAGACAGTATTTATGAACTTATTCTAGGTTTGTAAAAATATTTTGTTTACTTCAGAAATTTTTACTATATTAATCAAAAGTTTTACCCAGTAATTTATAGCATTTCTTGTTTAAATATTCGTACATTAAATCAACAGTATCAATTTATCAAGTACTCTTTTAGCATGTTACTGTTTTCTGAAATTTGGCATTGCAACATTTTTTAAACTCAAGATTAAAATTTAAAATGGCAGCAATGCTATAAGAAATTTTCAACCATATAGCATCGTAACATTTCTTTTTATTATTATTTTTCTTTATATAAAATTGCTTTGTTTCTGAAAAATAAATTTGTCTGGTACAATAAAATACTTTTGAAAAGATCTAATAAAGCTAAAAGTAGAGGGATAAAAGTGTTCCGAGGAAACTAAAATGTTGGTTAGAACAATGATTATATGAGATGGCTTAGTTAGTCTCTTAGAGATCTTAAAATATAAAATGGTGGACAAATTCAACTATTCGAGTTTTTTCATGTAAAAATTGTTATTTATTGTCATATATAAATTGGTTTTTACTATAAATTGGTTGTTTTCAATTTTTTTTGTCTCGTGGAATATTTAAATCTGCGATTAAATTTTCACGTTACACACGTTCACGTTTCACAGACTTTTTTTTTTTTTTTTTTTTTTTTTTTTTTTACTAACACCAACAAAACATTTTTTTTTAAATACTTAACGAAAATATAATTAAGGTAATTAAATCATAAGTTTATTTTAATTCCAATGAAATATTTATGCTGGACTGAAAAAGGTTTTAGGAAATATTTTTTTTTTTCCTTTAAAAAGACAAATTGAACAAATACGTTCTTTTCAAAGGATACACCTCATCCATTTTAGAAATAAATTGATTTACTTTTTTTTTCTTATTCATAAATATTTACCAATATATACACGTTTCGTTTTATTATTATTATTATTATTATTATAATGATAGATTTACATAATAAAAAAGGGAATTCTTTTAAAGGGGTTGTAAAGTCACGGCCTTTATTAGACCTATAACAGCTTCAAGAGGGTCATATTCAGGTTCGTGGGAACACTTTAATTTATATAAATTAAATTAAAGTGTTTATATAAATTAATTTAATTTATATTAAAGTTATATTTATATATATATATATATATATATTATATAACTTTATTTACAAAGAAATGAAAGTTAAAAATATAAATTATATATACTAGGGCAGTCCACTCCAAGATCGAAGATTTTCAGAGTTCTCAAGTCTACGATGAATCTATTGCTGCCGGTTGACAGACCTTAATTATCATACGGCCTGATACACAAAACCATAAAGTTATTTTATGAGCAGGTGGAATCTCCGGCTTGTTCAGTCACATTACGAAAAAAAAGTTACACTTCTTGTCGACTCGTCGCAGAACACTATTTTTTTCTTCTTCTCCTACAAAAACTCCCTTTAAGGAAATCCGTCAAGAAGATAGGGGTCAGCTTCAGTGACTTCTCATTGGAGTGGACACTTCCTCAGTCTATTATCACCATGCAGCAATTCATGAAATAGTCCATATACCCATCTGTAATTATTTCGACCTGTGAAGGTCGAACAGACAATCACTAATTCCATGATGTATCATTACCCATGACACTGCTTATTTGCTATCAGATTTGAGTGAGAGGTTGCTAATAGACACTTGTTAAAGAATATACATTCCTCCTTTTTCCTGGACACGAAATGCTATATCCTTTCTATGCTACAGGAAAATGCTACAAGATTTTAATTTTGATATATCAACATACTTTGCTTCTGAATTCAAATTTTAAAATTTATAGCTTTCCGGTTTTTCGAGATTGTCAGAATAATTAAGGCAAAATTCATCATACACAGTTGGAAATTTTTGATTTAAGAATTAAAAACTTAATATATTTTAATAAATGTATAATAACCCAAAATAGCTTGTTTTTTCAGAAATGCAATTTTTTACATATATTGATTGATTGTTAAAAACTGACTATTTTAATGAGAACTAAAAAGTTTTAGAAAAAAAATTTTTTGTAAGTACGGTAAAAAACGTCCAAAATTAATTATATCATGTTTAACGGACGAGTACATAATGATTGTATAAAATTTTGGTAGACAGTATTAAAATAAAATTTTAACTTTGTAAATGAAAGTCAAAAGATTATCCTGTTTTTATTATCTTCTATAGTCCATTATTATCCATTCAAAATTTTATGGTAACTATTAATAGAAAATAAATTCTGATAAGAAAATGAAATTTTTCATGAAGAATTTTATTCTATTTTACCGTCTACAGAATCACTTTTTTGTTTTTTATTTCGAGACATGTTTTCTTCTCTTGTATTAATTAATTTTTAAGCTGATTAATTTCTGAAAAGATATTTTACAGTAATTAAATTAAGATTTTCGAAAAGAAAAAGGATGTCTATCTGATCAGTCATGTAGTTTTGTATAATCTTAATCTTATGTGGAATAAAAAAAAGCACAATATTTATTATAGTTTTTATTAATAAAAGTTACTTAAGTGTATACTATGTACGTAATAAATACAGCGTAAAATCTATGATGATAGATAACTTTTATTTAACTTACATACATTATCTAAGACACTTTAAGCTGAAAAACAAAATATATTTTAGAAATTATCTAAAATATATTTATGATATATTAATTATATTGTATGATAGGTGAATTAATTAATGTAAGTCCGAGTATAAAAAATAAAATATAGTTTTTAGATTTCTATTATTAAAGTATAATGGAAATTGTTTAAATATATATAAAATAATATGATTGTGATAGATGAATTAATTGATCCGAGTCTGAATATAAAATATATTTAAAAATTGTCTACAAATATATAAAATAATATTATTGTGTTAGATGAATTAATTGATCCGAGTCTGAATATAAAAAAATATTTAAAAATTGTCTAAACATATATAAAATAATATTATTGTGCTAGATGAATTAATTGATCCGAGTCTGAATATAAAAAAATATTTAAAAATTGTCTAAAAATATAAAATATGATTGTGTTAGATGAATTAATTGATCTGAGTCTGAATATAAAAAACATTTAGAAATTATCCAAAAATATTTAAAATTATATGATTGTGTTAGATGAATTAACTGATCCAAGTCTTAGTAAAAAAAAAAATAGAAATTGTCTAAAAATATATAAAATAATATGACTGTGCCAAGTGATTTGATTAATGTGAGTCTGAATGTTAACGAGGTGATAGCGCCCTATTTGTCAGCATTTTCAGTAAACTTATTTATATTTCAAATACAGCAATAGCGCCCTGGCGAGGAGCTCTTTGGGCTTCTGAATTATTATTATTACAGGAATGACCACGATAAATTCTTTGACCAATAAGTCCTTCCTCTGGACTGGAGGAAGAGTGAATTGAAAGCTCTATATTGAAGTGGCTCAATAAGGAATGTAGAATAACTGGCATAATTTCCGACCATGCTTGCAGCAATGCATTCTTTAAATAATCTTTATCTCGGTCCCTATTTTCTAATTCTACTGCCAAGATCATTCCACGTGGGAGATGGAATTGAAATTTGATGAGTGGAGATATTCAGGCATTTTGTAAAAGAGCCATTCGTTCACAATCTGCACAGCCTGTTTTGGATCGCTGTCATGTTGAAAGATTGACTGGAGTCCAAGTTGTAAACTGTCAGCGGATGGCTGCTCATTATATTTCAATATCTTGAAGCATTTAAAATTATCTATCTTATCTCGAGACATAACGAATTTCAATTCGGTATCGCCAAATTTTGCCACTACCGTCACTTCGAATTCTCATGAGTAAAAAGACATTTTTCCAAAAATTAAAATCCTTATTTATATATTCATTATAATTCAGCTTTTGTTTTTTATTTGTTCTGGACATCAATGGTTTTCTTTCAGTAACTCTGCCATGAAATCCTTCAGATTGGAAGATTCTTTGAACTTTTCCACATTAACACTCTGAGTACTTGTTGCTGCAGCATATTTGGTTAATTGAGGAACGGACAATTTTGGATTTAGCATAACTAACCTCATCTCGATCATTCAAAATACTTGGCTAGTCTATTATAAGGTTTATTTAAAATATGTCGGTTGTTTCGTAGTTTTTTTCGTACTAGTTTGGAGAACAGACCAACTTTTCCCAACAATTTTTGAAATTTCAGTGTAAGATTTTTATTTCTACTTAACTTAATTATCAAATTCTGAACGTCGCAGTGATTTTTTTGCTGTCTGGAAGCTATTTTAACTAGAACAGTAACAACACAAATTGTTAAACGCATAAAAATTTCTTTTCAATAATGACGTAGAAAGTTTTTATTCGTTCCTGATTAAATAATAGTGAAATTATGTAACATTCTGTCGGGTTAGCAAGAATGTCATTTTGCTTTTTTAAATGGTGAAAACTAAAAGAACTTTCCTGTCCACCAAAAGCCAAAGCACATCTTGTTGGTAGATTTTTGTGACGTGAATTTTACAATTTTTGTTTTTTTATTTTGCTTATTCTAGAGAGGTAATTTGGTTTTTAATCACTTACTTTTATAAAATATTGTTTAATTTATAAAATGTAACGCTGTTGTAAATTTAATTTTTTTAAATATTATTAACTTCTTAAATATTGTTATTTTAATAGGTGTATATTAATTTTTGTGGTTTGACTGTATGTATCAGTATTATATACTTACATTTAAACTTGGTTTAATTTTACCAATTTTTCTTTACTACATTTTTAAGGTCATTTATTAATTTATTTGCATAAATTTACAATTTCCTGTTTGTTTTTGTTGTCGTTGCTATTTATTAAATGAGTTTGTCACTAAAATACTTTTCAGCATAAAAACAATTTATTTTTATATCAAGTCAGTGTTTAATATTTAATGATGTTGTAAATATTTGATAGTCATAGTTCATGATGTTATTGGAGGCTCATTTAGAAAAAAATCAATTTAATAAAATTGAATCAAATTTTTTGGGTACAGAACTTGGTCCATTCCTATAAAAAGTGTTACTTTAGCAACACTAAATACTGAAAATGCATACACATTAAACTACTTGAAGGGAGGTATGTCAAAATTTTATTTTTGGCATTATTATAAACAAGGCTTCTGTGTTTTTCCTTCTATAATTTAATATAATGAAATTTGATTTCACATCTGAAATTAAATCTGCGATAGTTACATAATGTAATTTCATGTTACATAATGTAAATTTTCTGTATATGACGTCAAATTCAAGATGATAAAAATCATACATTGTACATCAATGGCTTTTATTTATTCTTTATAATTGATTTCCATATTAATTCTATGTCGTTAATAAATGAAATAAAACTGTGAAAATAATAATGAGACATTTGAAGGTTAAATAATGAAAGGATTAGTGATAAATGGAAATTTATGAAAAATGATTTTGCATTTTGAAAATCGTAAAACATTGCCGCATTAAGAATGTTTGAAATTACTGCTTACTTATAGATATATTTGTCAATGATACCGAAAAAAAAAGCCGCATGTAATTTTTAATTTTATTACTTCTTCTATTTAATTATTTGTTAAATAAATTGTATTAAAAATATTGTTAAGTTAGAAGTACATTATTTAGCCTAATAGTAAAAATTAATTTTTTTAAGTTGTCCACTTCAGAATACAGTATGGATCCAAGAATTTGGATTTATTCATGATTTTAGTACACAAAATTTAATTAAACACAGCGCAATATTTTTAATACAATTTTTTAGCACTTTGTGATTAAATGAGTGCGTTTCTTATGACATTTCAATAATTAATGAACAGTTAAAAATAATTGAGCACATTTATAAAAATAATTAAAAAGTGAAAATCTAACAAATTTCCAGTAGTACCTCAGGTAACACAGTTTAATTAAATTTTTAAGCAGTTTTTTAAAAATGTGTTTCATTTACGAATGTTACAGTCCGTTTTAAATTCCAAACTATATATACTTCAGAATACAGTATGGATCCAAGAATTTGGAGTGATTCATGATTTTTAGTTAAACAATTATGTCACGAACATTCCTTTAGTACACTTTAGGCTAATTAGACTGGGACCTACAGTTTAACGTGAATTCCGAACCACTAACAAACATCCATGCCACAGCCAGGATTCCAACCTGAAGCCCAGGGTATCAAAGGCCAGAACACTAGCCAATTGGCCATCAAGCCTCTCCTCCTAAAAAACAAATGCGAAGTAGTAATATTAGGTAATTGAGGATTATAACGTTAAAATATAACTATATTGTACTATATCACTATATTGTACCAAATTATTTTTCAAAGCAATATAGCACGTTAACTCTTACTAAAATTCTTTTTTTATTATAATTTTAAATGTTTTCAACAATTCATAACTATCTTTGTAATTTTGATAATTAAATATCAATTCCCATTCCTGTATTAGGTAATGTAAGAATATAAGCAGAAAGTTTTAAAATTAATTCTTTAACTTCAGTAAATGTTTTAAGCTTTTTAAATTATATATATATATATATATATATATATATAGGACTTTTATTTGATACAGATTTGTTAAATCTTCAGCAATATATTATACACACACAATATATTATGAGTTTCACAATAAACATAACCATTTTTTTTTTTTTTTTTTTTTTTTTTCGTTTTTTTTATTTCAGCTAAAAGATAACGACGAAAATTTAAGAACTCTTTTGCAAATGGAATAAATCATTTATAAGATATTTGAACGAAAACTCCTAAGCTATCCGTCCCTTATCCAAGTTTATTCAAACCGCCATCAATAATCAATACTCTGGACTGCAAGAGATTTCCAGAACTCTACCATTATTTTTGAAATGAAAAAATAAAATCATTTATAGCTTACAAGTAATATGCTATTGCTTACACGAGACTAGGCTGGTTTACTGCATTTTAAGTACAATTCACATCAGATGTTAATTAAGTCCCTCTTAGCTCGAATACGGAGCATGGTGCTTTTGTGTTTGGTAACGCAAACACGGCGCGGTACCTGGAATTACCATCGAAGATACAGTAATTAATATAAGTCCGGAATTCTCCACCTCCCTCCTAATATAAACTATTAATCATGACATACTATTAAGAGGCGAGTCTGGTTTCAAACTGACAAGGTACTATTTTTGATCATGCTTCGCTGACTTCTCTAAATTAGTTTCAAATTGTGTAATATTTGAGAAGTTTGCTCGCAAGAACGGGTTTCTAATGTTGGATTCAATTTCGGAAATTATCATGCCGTAATGTACAAATAGGGAATTTTGAAGCTGCAACGCCTTTCAAAATATTTGTTCTTCATGAAAAGAGAGACGAAATCTACCCAGCTTTGACAGGCCATTGCGCCATTAATCTCTATGCAATGAGGTAGACGTCAAAGGCTGGAATTATTGCAAATTAAATCATTTAAGGATAAATGCTTCAGAAAGAATTTTCAGACTTTAAATCATGCAACTATTAAGTTAATATAGAGAATCTAAAAGCATTCTAACAATTAACTTCGTTAAATTTATTTTTTTAACAAATGTTTGTTGTTGATGTAAATTTGTTAATTTATTTTTAAATAGTCATCAGCTTAAGAGAACACGGTACTATTAATAAATAAATTTAATTGAAGAATTTTCTAACTAGATACATAATTAATGTAAGTGGGAAATACTTTATTATTTTGAACTTTTGATGAACACTATACGAATTAAAAAATTAACAAGTTGAATTTACTTTTGATATCTCAGAAATACGAAACTAAATAGATTTATATATGTCTGAAATAGTACGTTTTATAACACCAATTGGGATTTCATCTTTATTACACTTAATAGTCTAATAATGTAAGAGGCAGTGCCTTTTATTGAGGTAATTTGAAGTTTCTGTCTCATAATGGCATAGTGGCACTTGTTAATAGCCATGTTTTCGCCAAAGTACATTACTCTCATCAACTACAATGGCAAGAACAATTCTTGTAATACTTTAGTTAATAAGAAAATCTACAATAGATAATCTTATCTTTTGGTTAATATATATATGTGTGTGTGTGTGTGTGTGTCTGATAACAAGGAGTTAAAACATAGTAAATTATTAAAATTGAAGAATTACTTTAGAAATAATTTTATTCTTTCATATATGAATTAGATAGTTATTATTTTAAAAAAATTATTTCAAGCAGTTATAATCGGAAAGTGGCTTTAAATTCTCACAAAAAAGGCAATGCATTGAAAGGTTTCTAAATATATCAAAAATCATTATAACCATTTGTATGTAATTATTTATGACAGATAAGCATTGAATTATCTTTCAAAAGTATTTTTTTAAATATTTCTTTACTTTTATAACTGCTTATTTTTCCCCTTTTAACAACATTGTTTTTAGAGATCTTTATTCCAAATGCATCTTCAACGTTTCATTCCCTTGAGATTTTTTAATGTTGAATAAAAAAAATTTTTAACTCTTATTTTACTTTTATATATTATAGTATTTTAAAACTTTAAAAAAAATTCCTTTGAGAGTACATCCCCTTTAATATAGAACTGCATATTTTTTGGCAGTTTAATCATTGCAGTTTTGATTAATGGATATAAATTCTCATCAAAATTCTTTTATGAAACTCTTTCGAAACTTCATTCTTGTCTTAATAGTTGAAAAACCCTCTTATGTAAGTAATATGGATTCATATCAAAAAGTATATGCAAAGGAATTTAATATATTCATTAAACTAATTTTATTATTTGATTGAAAAGAAATGCAAGATATATACCTATTTAAAAAACATCTATAATAATTGAAATTTTATTATAAAAACACTTAATTTTACATAAATCTTAAATAAATCCTTTTATACATTACATAAATGGGCCTTTAAAAATAATAGAAGTTGATGAACAATTGAAGTAATACCAATCTTATTGAATCAAAATCGTAGATCATTATGCAAGCATTCTTTAATTATTAATCAAGTCTTATTTCTAACATTTTTGAAAATTTTAATAAAATTTTGGCTAATAAAAATAGAAATATATGGTTTAAACAAATTCACATTAGCAGATACCCACATATCTGTAGCTTCCTCTAAGTCTTCTCGATTGAAGAGAAATCTGTAGACCGTACTTACGTAGCTTCAATATACCTTCTAGGCCTAGTTCTACAGATATTAGTTGTGTGCAGTCTTGTATTATCACCTCAAATTGCGTTCAGTATGCATTTACCCTGGAGATATAGTAATAGGATAGACTCTACCACCTTATCCATATATCGGAGTGACGTCATTTAACCTTTTATGGTTACTAGAGGTGATTGAGAGTAGTTACTGAAGTCACCTCAAATCTGGACTACTCGTAATGGTAAGATCATGCTTCCGAGCAATTGATATAATAACCCTAAAGGCCGTATAGCATCTGAATTCTCGGTTAGCTATTGTGAGGCTACAAGACAATCTAAATGCAATATTACTAAGTATCTGTTTTCGAATCACTTTTTGTGGGTAAAAAATTAAGTACGATTTATATCTGTCTATAGCGAACCGTATGTAGCATACAAGACAAGAACTGTTTTAGTTGACTATATCCAAAAATCTTAAGATTGTTGCTTTTGGACCAACTGATACATACTATGCCGCAAACCCAGTGATAGAACTAATACAGTCGATTCTTTACCAATAAATGTTATAAAAATACCATAAATCTCCATTCATCTCTAGTAGTTACTATGTGACTGTCTCATTTTCTAAAGCAACAGCCAAACCAAACATATAATTTGTTTGATAGAGAACATAATTGTTATTAGTCTACGTAGATTAATACACGAAAAGCTATTTATATTAATGCTGAAGCTTCCAAAATTTCTTGCCGGTTTCATTTCAGAACTCCAGATGTGAATTCTTTTTGTGCGATGTTACATTTGTTGATCAATTATTTTTCTTGAAATTGATTCAGTGTTTTAGTTTTCTTAATGATTCTCAGTATATTCTTTTGCTATTTCTGTATTCTACCAACAGCTGTCGAACTATATATCCTCCTTTCGACTTTTGGAATAGACATCCCATTGCTTTATTAGAGATAACTCTATTAATTGTATATGTTAATTAAACATATTATTTAAGATGCCTTATAGAAATTTAGAAATAATATGCTTTAAAGTAGAATATACTTAAGGAAAATTGTAAAATCTATGATGATTTTCTATACGAAATAGCTCTGGAATCATAAATGATTCATAAAATCTTGCATCCCGTTCAATTAAATGCTGATTATAATTTGCTCTTAGTTAGTTTAAATATAGTTTTACTTTAATGAATGAAAAAAAGTAAACTGCCTTTATTTAAAACTAATCAGATGTTCATGATAAAATGTAAATCTTGTGAACAGAATTTTCTTTACTTGTAATAAAACAAAAGAAGTTTTTCAATGTTAAATACCTTAACAATCATTTTTAACAAAAACATAGCTCCAAGGAAAGGTAGTAACTGCAATGTTTACCAAACATCAAGATAAACATAACTCTGCATTTGTTTTCTTCTTCTTCTCCTGCTGGTTTAAAAAAAAAATAAATAAAAGAAAGTTCTGTTTTATCGACCTTACATGACTAAAAAAATATGTCTCATTACTGGAAAAAACCTTAGCAAAGCTTTAGAAAGCGTAGACAGCTGGTTCTCATTATAGCGGAACCCTTAGCCTCCGTGTAAAGTCTGTATTTTCAAGCCTAGCAATCTTAACAACAGAAATACGATAGCATTCGAAAACAAAATAAAGACAACAGAAAACATGTTTGCTATTACGAGGAAAAATGACTAAACCATTGTCCGAACTTCCGAATGTGAGTTGGACAAATTGGAAAAAGAAATGGACAAAGAGAGGCAAGCTAGAGATGTGATTTGGTGACGATTGCTTGTAAGCCATGGTTAACTCGTGCTCCTTTCCAATGGTGGTGGGATTTGAAACTGCACTACTTCGTGTAATGAGGTTTCTCCATGAGCTATTCTCTAACTCCCATTTACAGACTTCGCCTCTTAGTTACAAATCAAAATCCTTTTTTATGTCGTCTTTTGTTTGTCACGGAAGATAGTATATAATCGAAATGACAAGAAATACAGAAATGTATCTCTGAAATTCTCGATCAGGGGACGTATAGTTTTGAAATTTATTTGCTATAAATCATAAACTGAAAACATTTCTTAATGATTTTTCAATTCCAACCAATATTAAAAATCTTAAACGGAGTTCACATGGAAAATTCAGAATAAAAAGATTTTTATTAGTAGCCAATTTATATATAATAGATAACAAAGTTTGCAAAAAATAAATCAAACGGAAAGAAATCCTTACAATACTGATAACAAATACTATCCAAAAGATAATGTTAAGTTAATATACACTATATAAAGAAACATAGTCATAAAACATATTTTAGTGAGATTTTTTCCTTAAAATAGTGTTTCTTTCGATACAAGTAATTGACTATGTAAGATTTCCAGAAATTTATACTCACTTTTTGATTTAAATACGACTCTCTATGACAACAACGATATTAATCTGATTAAATAAATACTAAACATAAAAGAAAAATTTTAATATGAATTCTATAATTATTTAGCAACATTACAACCAATTCATTTTGTATTTTTCAATTAGACATTACTAAGCATAAATATGTTTTCTTCTTTTATACTTCCATGAATTAATCATAATAAAATCTAATTTTTCAAGTAATTATATTCAAAAAATAATTCAACTTTTATTATAAAGCAATCTTTTCTTTTTCTTTAACTTGTCTTTAATTTTTAAAGAATTCTTAACTGCTAATATTGTTAGATAAAACTGATTGAGCAATCGATTTTTAATGTAAATTATCTACAAAATCCTTTTCATGTAACATATAAGGGCGAATGTCTGATATTAAAAAAATCTTAAAAACGGAGTTCACAGGGAAAATCCAGAATAAAAAGGCTCTTATTGATAACCAATTTATACATGATAGATAACAAAGTTTACAAAAAAGAACGAAAACAAATCCTTACAACACTGATAAGAAATACTATCCAAAAGATAACGTTAAGGCATTATATATATAGAAAAAACGTTATAAAATATATTTTATTAAGATTTTTTCCTTAAAATAGTGTTTCTTTCAATACTTCAGATAATTGGGTATGTAAGATCTCTTCCAGAAATTTATACTGACTTTTTGATTTAAATGCCACTTTCTATGTAATAGATATTAATTCCATGATTCCAACACTGCGAATGGTATATTAGAGCCAAACTGTTAATACATTTTTTATTGGGCTTTAATAGTGATTCTTCTTAACAATGAAAATTTATATTTCATATCCTATTGCTCAACTTACAATGTCATGAGCATAACTTATTAATTTATGCACAACAGAGTTTCCCATTTAATTCTCAACATCCCACGGAATAAATTGGGAAAAGGTTTTCCCTTATAGAAACAATTCTTTAAAAGTTGGAAAGAGCTGTCATACATAATCAATGAGGTTAGGACAACAAGATCTTTAGATTATAAAGTTTCAAAGATCTAAAACAAATTGTTTGCTTGAATGTTTTCTAAATTCACACCTATCTGAATATGTATTATATTATTTTCTAAGCATACTTTCGTTGGAGTTCCTTTCTACCTTTCCAAACACTAGAGCCCCTATTGTCCATGATATAATTTAAGTGCGCCTATCAGCCCCCTTTATGGCATGGCGTAATCCGAGACACCCTTAAGCATTAGAGGAGCATCATCGAATCCATTGGAGGCAGAAAATACTGATGATAAAAGGTGATGAAACACAAGCATTAGAAAAGAGCTCTTCGCCTTTGCATTAGAGAAAACACTTTAATCCTCTCTGTAACTACTGTCAGCTAAAAGCTCATCTATCTTCAGCAGAAGCACGCCGATTCAAAGGGAAAAGGCTTTTCTCTTGATGCTCTTGCTGATCCATAATTTCGAAACAATAGGTGAATAGATCATGGCGACTCGAAAAACTTGCACGTGTGGGAAAGGTGAGAACATGCTGTTTTATTATTTTGGAGGAGTGTCTCGAAATGTTTTAATCAGCTACACTGAAGGAAGCTTAAAAGATTGATTGTGTTACAGCATTTCAAGATAATTTTATCACTCGGAATAAGAATTATAAAAATAACATAACAGAAACAGTTGAATAATAATTACATATGCTTATAAATGTTAATGAAATGTCGCAAATATGTGACAGTTACCATAAGGAAAATTTATGCAACTATGAATTTAATTTCTAACTAATTAACTTTACCCGTGACTGGCGCTCGGTGCCGCAGATTTGGGTTCAAGTACCGGTGGTGTTATGGATATTTGTAGTGGTTCGGAAATCCCCTTTAAACAGTAGGTCTTGGTGTAATATTACTACTACTACTAAACCACATCACTGCCTAGAGCTGAGCTGCCTTTTAATAGTTTGGGAGTGATGTGGGTGAGTAGAAGACTGATTGGGTTCTGTGACGCTCTACGGTCTTAGACCGGGACCTCCAGCTTAAAGAGGATTTCGAACCTCTACAAACATCCATGATATATATGACTATATAACATTGGGCGTAGGGCTGACAACCCTAGCCCGGTAACAAAGAAAATATTTCCTGTTTCGGAATCTACCAGTAAGTAGAACACCACGGTCCACCATGTTGCTATTCGCTTTTGCATTAGAGAAAACACTTTATTCCTCTCTGTAACTACTGTCAGCTAAAAGCTCATCTATCTTCAGCAGAAGCACGCCGATTCAAAGGGAAAAGGCTTTTCTCTTGATGCTCTTGCTGATCCATAATTTCGAAACAATAGGTGAATAGATCATGGCGACTCGAAAAACTTGCACGTGTGGGAAAGGTGAGAACATGCTGTTTTATTATTTTGGAGGAGTGTCTCGAAATGTTTTAATCAGCTACACTGAGGGAAGTTTAAAAGATTGATTATATTACAGCATTTCAAGCTAATTTTATCACTCGGAATAGTAATATAATCAAGCAGGAATAAGAATTATATAATTATTACTCAACTGATTCTTAAAATGTTATTTTTATATGTTTATTTGCGACATTTCATTAACATTTATATGTGACAGTTACCTTAAGGCTAAATTTATGCAACTCTATGAATTTAATTTCTTGTTAATTAATTTTACTATGCTTCATTGCCGAGTGACTTGCGCTCTGGCGCTCGGTGCCGTAGATTTGGATTCGAGTCCCGGGATGTTACAGATATTTGCAGTGGTTCAGAATTCACTTTAAACAGTAGGTCTTGGTGAAATATAACTGTAGGTCATTGGGAGTATTGCTGGCAACCCTAACCCTTAAAAAAGAAAATATCTCATGTTTCGGAATCTACCAGTAAGTAGAAGGCTATGGTGCAACGTGTCCATATTCATCTTTGCATTACAGAAAACACTTTAGTCCTCTCTGTAACTACTGTCAGCTGAAAGCTCATCTATCTTCCACAGAAGCATGCCGATTCAAAGGGAAAATGCTTTTCTCTTGATGCTCTTGCTGATCCATATTTTCGAAACAATAGGTGAATAGATCATGTCGAGTCGAAACACTTGCACGTGTGGGAAAGGTGAGAACATGATGTTTTATTATTTTAGAGGTGTGTCTCGAAATGTTTTAATCAGCTGCAGTTAGGTAAGCTTAAAAGATTGATTATATTACAGCATTTCAAGCTAATTTTATCATTCTGAATAAGAATTATATAATTATTATTCAACTGCTTCGTAAAATGCTATTTTTATATGCTTATTTGTGACTTTTCATTAACATTTATATGTGACAGTTACCTTAAAGGCGAAATTTACGTAACTCTACGAATTTAATTTCAAATTAATTTTACTATGTATCGTGACTGGCGCTCGGTGCCGCAGATTTCGGTTCGAGTACCGGTGGTGTTATGGATAGTTGTAGTGGTTCGGAATCCACTTTAAACAGTAGGTCTTGAGTGTAAAATGACTGTAAAGCATTGAGCAACCCTACCCCGTAAAAAAGAAAACATCTCCTGTTTCGGAATCTACCAATAAGTAGAAACCAAACCATCAAAATATTTATGGTCATTTAAAAAAAACATTATAAGGCCTGGTATTTGATCTCATCATCAAAGGAGTTGACGGAGCGGTTAAGTTAGGCATCCAATAATGATGGAAGGCTGACTTGAATGCAAAACAATCGAAACAATCACTCATTTAATCAATAGTTAATCTAAATCAACCGCTAATATAAATAAGAGTAATTCAATCAAGAAGGCATTAAATAAATTATGAATTAAAAGATTGTAGTAGATATAACAATAATAAATAAAAGTATTGTTATTTATGAACGCTTCCCGAAATTCTAATAATCACATCTATCAGATTCTCAACTGTTACAATGAAAAGATATTTCTCGATGCCTTGAATGCATAAATTTTAAGCTATTCTTAAAGTATTTTTAAGTTTATCGATGTTTGCAGAAACTCGCACAATAACCAATGAAAATTGCGTGCAAACACAAATTTTCGTGAGAAGGCCCCATTTCTTGGCTCATTAATTTAAATACTTTTGTTCTGAACGCCCTATGTTTAGGGATGTTAAGAAAAATTTCAAATACAGTTTATTTTCAAAAGAATGTCCTCCAAAGGAAAACATCAAGATGAGTGAAATAACTTTGAAATATCATGTAAAAAGGCCGTGTAGGTAATTTTGTTTACTACAGTTGGCCATTTTTTCTGTTATTCAGATATTCTAATAAAGCTGCCAACATTTATTAGTGCTAATTATTATTTTCTGTAAAATATCCATTTAAAGTATACCTTCTCTCTTATTATAAGACTATTACTTACTTAAGTACTTACCCTCCTATTATAAGACTATATAAATTATAGATTTAAAATTTCTTTTACTATACTTACATGTTTCATCTCAATAAAATTTAAGATTTTTGACAAGGATCAAAATGTTTAAATAACGGAAGGAAACACAATGCTATTTTCAAATATTGCTATCATCCATATATAATGTGTTAGAGGTGATCAGATTGAACTCAAATATTATATTTTCTGCTATTTTAACTCTGAAATAGTTGAAGAAATAGTAACTGTGAATAGTTGAAATAGATAAAATATTACAAGTTGGTGAGATGGAAACATTTCTTTTTACTTCATTCAATTTTTTTCTGAAATGAATAAAAATGCCTATGTTTTTAATCTATATTACGAATTCCTCGTGAATATATTCTGTTGTGGGCAGCAATATATTTCTCAAAAGTAAATCGTGATTAAACGTCAACCTTTTTTACAGTGGCGAGACGATTGTATTTTTCAAAGTGTGTCGCTTTAATATAAAATGCTGAGTGACCAAAATTCATTCAAATCTTGATTGTAGAAACATTCACAAGAACAAGAGATGAGATACAGTCACTCCCACTTTGAAAAATCTTATATCGTTTCTGAAACTGATTAACAGCAAACTGGATATATTTTTGTGACAAGTTTTTCGTGATGCTTTGTTGTTTCAGGAACATAAAAAATTATATAATCATTTTTTTATCATTATCCCCGAGTCCTCGCTTTAACACAATCTAGTCAGTCAAATAGTTCATACCTTTACCTTACGTTTGTAAATACTACAGCTTTGTTGTTTTTATGTTTATACATTGAATTAAGAAACCACCAGTAACCATTTTATCCTTTTATTTAATCATCGTTTTATTTAAATTCCCTAAAGAGACTTTATCTATTTATGAATATATATCACGAAAGATTTGAATTAATTATTAAAGGCATTTCTTCTTACAAAGTATTCACATTTAATATTACTTCAGGAATGAATAAATAAATAAATAAATATAAAATAAAAATAAAATAACTATGTCATTCGCTTTTTATTTGTTATTTTTCCAGTTTTTCTACAGTTTACGTAGAATACTATATAATACTTTCAAAAGAATTACATAGATTTCGACATCAAAGAAAATATTTTCTGAATTTAAATCTTTCGAATAGAAAGATATCAACTAACTTGCTCTAAATTAAAGGAAGGAATCTAATATGCTTTTCAAACTGTTCTTTGTTGAAGTTTTTTCTTTTAAATCTTTGAAAGATAAAATAAAATTTTAAAAAAGACATGTTCAATTCAAAAAATTTTTTTCATCCAAAATAAAAACAAAATATTTAAAAATTTAAAAATATAAAAATATTAAAAATATGTTTAACCAAAAAAATTATGCAAGGAAGGAATATCTATCTTGAATAACGAATGTGATTTTATTTCCTGTTGCACTTTTGTATATATTTTTTTTAAGGTTTGAAAGATGCAGAGTGAAATATTTTTAGATATTAGAAAGGATTTCGAATTATGAACTGTATTTGACAAATTCAAAAAATTGTTCATATAAAATATAAGAAAACAAAAGATTAAAAACTAAAATTTCTTAATTTTATAACAAATTAAATAAATCTATTAGTTAAGTACAGGAAATATGTTCATAAAACACATTAACAGTTTCATAACAATTTCGCTAAAGAGATTTTCATATTTTTATCAATATATCATAAGGATTTTGAATTACACCTTAAAGACACCATTTCATATAATTAAAGATTATCAGCAGTTTTTACGCTTATAATACATTAACCAATATGTAAAATAGTTATGAATTTGAATTACATCTTTTTAGTAATTCAGTTCATATTATTTTGTTGATATATGGTGCTATTTTTACTGCTAATTCAAGTGCTATATTCAATTTACACTAATGATGATTGTGATCTCCATTAATTTAATCACCAATCTGCGAATAAATGAATATTGGTACTCATTTTCAAAACTGCCGAAGTAGTGGTCTTGAATTATCATAAATACTCGCCACAGTAGCAACATACCACACTGATGAGGGTATATACGAAACATTTTTTGAAGAAATTTTTAACCAAATTTAAGTGGTCTGTTTATAGAGAATCTTCCATTTGTAAACTTAATATCTTTAACTTTTCTTTAAACAAAAATTAAACAGTACCTCACACATTCTAAAAATTTTAAGGAATGTTTTTCAAACGTAGAAAAGCACGTGTATTTATTATATTTGGTCCATGAACTAGCTTAGTTATTGCCAATTTTTAATGTGGTGATGTAGTCTTCTAAAATGGTAGGAGAATTGCCTTCCTGGTAAACCTATGCATGAGCTATATAAAGCAAATTATTTTTAAATAAGAAAGGATATTTTAATTCGATTATTCATGCGAAAGTTTTTAAAGAATGTTACTCGATTAATTTTATCATCAGTATTAATTGTATAAAATATTTCCTTAACTACTTATTATCTAAACAACATGTTTTATTTTTCAAATTAATTAGCAAATCACTGAAAATATTTAGATTTCAGTACAGTTTTCAAGAACTTACTGTCAGAAAATCTTTGAAGGATAATAAAACTGAAATATCATTACTTACAGCGACTCTTGTATCTACATTAAAAATCTAAAATCTAACAGTTCGATGAAAATATTGTTTGGAGTCCTTGAAGAATTTCAATTTTAATAAACCATCCCGAACAGTGATTACAGTCAAGTTTTATAAATGATATTTGTGCGATTCTTTTTCATTGTACTGATTTTTGTGCGATTCTTTTTCTTTATACTGATTTTTGTGTGATTATTTTTTATTCTACTGACTTTTGTGTGATTCTTTTTCATTGTACTGATTTTTGTGCGATTCTTTTTTCATTGTACTGATTTTTGTGTGATTCTTTTTTCATTGTACTAATTTTTGTGTGATTCTTTTTTCATTGTACGAATTTTTGTGCGATTCTTTTTCTTTGTACAGATTTTTGTACGATTTTTTTAATGAGGATTTTGAAAAAATTGCCCATCAAAAACATAATGCGAATAAAAAAATAATCCAACGTAAGAAAATTAAAGCATACATTTGAACATGCAGACTCAATCCACCGCGTAAAACTAGGTTCGACTGTATATTCATTAGATTAACAACCATTGCTTAAATATCTAGTTTGCAATCATCTCTGCAAAAACACTCTTCGAATGTTTACCTTAAAACCAAATGCCGATCGAATTAAGCAAAATCAATTTTGAAGAACATTGTTTTAGCGAAATATCCATCTTTCACAAACATTTATCTTCCAAATCCAATAATTGAGTTTAATTATAATAATCCCTATCGTCGCATTTGAATTACTTTTAATTCAATAACAGTTACATTTGTTTCAAGTGTTTAAATTCGTAACCATTTTTGAAGCCTTTATGAAAAATGCACCATTTAAGCGATCGTTTCAGAGCGATATTGCTGGTTGAGAAAAATCAACTGTGAAGAGGATCCCGCGTGATAGTTCTTAATGAAATATCGCATAGTCTGAGGATATTTATCTTCCGAATGCACGCCCGACAGGAAGGAAGGATGTGGGGGATCAAATGTTGTTATTCCCATACCGCGCTTTATACCTCTCCTTTTGAGCAGGGATTTCCATAAACTCTGGATTGCATCTCAGGGCCTTTGTATCTGGTGCAATAGGTGGGACCATAAATTGTAGGATATATGATTTCCTCAATTTATTATGCTGCGGATATGGCTCTATAACACAATAGGTATAGATGGCTATATTTTTCAATTTAATATATATTTATGTATATATAATCATACTAGAATTTTTATAAATATTTTTACTGATATTTCATCATGAATGTTTGTGTGTTTTTGACGGAGTATATATGTTGTGTTTGTGTGTTTCAACCCTATGTGTTTGTATGCATAGAAACTATAGCCTAATGCCTCATATAGCTTATGGTTTATATGTATACAAACCTATGTGCTTTATTAGAAATAAAAAAGCTAATATTATTTTAGATTTTAATCTTCTTAATATATATTTCAAAAAAATAGACTGTCTTACTGTAATTAAATTTCGTTTATATGAAACAATGTAGGACACTATGTCTATAGTGATATTAGAGCAATATTAGCGATAGGATTAAAATCAAAATTTGACCTCATAAATTTGCCATCACTGTGAAAATTAAAATTTGGCCTCATGAGAAAGTATAAATACTCCTAATTTATTTTTTAAAAATAATTACCTATGTAAGAAAGGTTAAATCCTAAGTAAATGAGAAATGTAAGTTATAGGAATAAAACCCAATAGATTGCAAAATGTTATAATTATTTAAAATGCATATTTAACACTTTAAATGTACCAAAACATGTTTGAGCTTAATAAAAACAGCTAATTTTAATAAATATTTTTCAAACCATATCTATATTACGTAACAAATAAATATTTATATTTAGAATTTTACTTTAAAAATCGTAGCATTCATAAAGCTTTACTATCTGCTACTTAAATAAGCAGCAAACTAATTTTAATCCTAGTTATGATATTACGACACTATTCTGCAGAAACAAATGTCTTAAGATTTCATTTCCGATCAGTAGAGCTCTTCGCAAACTTGTTGAAAATTCTATGGCAGCGAGGAAATTTAATGTATTCAATGAATATCAATTCTTAAATAACGATACTTGTAAAGTTATTAACGGCATGAAATATAATCATTAATGTATAGTTCCATAGAAATATAAAATTTTAAAATGAATATCTTAATTCGCATTTGTACTCGAACTGTTATAAATTTAGGCTAAGAGTAAAAGATTCAGTATTAATTAGCTAGATTATGATAATTAAATGAAGTGACCTGTATATGAGTTTAAATATATTTTTAATTTATTAAATAGGATTCGATCAATTTTATCTCGTCAGGAATACTGACTTTTAGTCAGTATTCCTGATACATATATACATTTTAGGTACGTTAAACTAATGACAAAAAATATACCTAAAAGGTATATTTTTTGTTTTTAAAATTGTCATCAGTCTAATTAAAATAAATTTTTTGATGAAATTTCAAAATCAACAACAATAAAAAATATTCGTTGCATGGCATTGCTTATCCTCTTTATTCTTCGTAATATCCTCTCTTTCTTAAACGTAAATAACTATCCTAAAAAATGGAACTTGCACAATTTTTGACAAAATGTTTTTAAAATGTCTGAGACGAACTCGCGGAATTTGTGAAAAATGTAAAAAACCAGTGTGCCTCGAATACATGAAGTTTGTTCATCCGTATCATTCATAGGATTAAATGTATGTTTCGGTTGGATATTATTCGCATAGTAGGATGCGAAACAATCCGAAGACTGATATTAAGCTTAAGATTGGTTGTGTTCTGCGATGCGAAATATGAATAGTCGTTGCAAATCCAGCTTTATGCAACCACCACATTTATACATTTTTTGCATGTTATTATTTTTTAAATCTTTCTGTAGTAATATTACTGCCCATGGCTGTTATTTTAAAATGCTTGACTTCAGAACATTTAACAATAAAACGTCAAAATATCTAGAAGATTCAAGGTTTGTCAAAAAATGCCCTGCTATAATGCTCTAACATTGTAGAACCACATTTGTGTTGGTGGACTGAATCCCCACTCCCCCAAAGGTTGAATATGAAAAGTTCATTGTTTCCTCATCTAGCCTAAAGCCTCAAATCAAGGTCGGACTGAATGACTTTATAGCCTATGGATTTATCATGCCCATCCAAGGCATAGCCGCAAAAGATTTTCTTCATGTACTATGTCTCCAATAAAGCTTTCCCAATTGCAAAATCAAAAGAGCTTTCCACCAGGCCAAGCTGCCTGATGGTCAATTAACTAGCACTCTGGCCGTTGGTACCATAGGCTTCAGGTTCGAATCCTAGCCAGTGGCATGAATGTTTAGTAGCTGTTCTACTACTACTACACCACATCACATTGCTGTGCCTAGAGCTGAGTTGCCGCTATACAGTTTTGAATGATGTGGATGGAATGAATGGACGCAAGAAGGGGTCGGAAAATTTTGCATAATTCACTTTTGCAGGTACAGAAACTGAACAATCGGGAAAATTCTTACAAAAACAGAACAGAATATCAAAAATTTTAAGAATTGAAAAATTATCAAATATGAAATGCGAAAATATATAAAAACGTTAGGTAAGATTTTAGAAAAAATTTAAAGAAATGCAATACAATAAAAACTACATAGGAGATTATAGAAATCAGAGAGCCTTGTTAGCAATTCGGAACACATGTTAAACTATAGGTCCCGGTTTAATTAGCCTATAGTGCGCAAAATAAGACCGTAGAGCGACAAAACAAACCACCAGGCTAAATCTACCAATTTTTAACATAGATTAAATAAATAAATTATTGTTGGTAAAATAAATAAAATGTAACGAAACAAAAAACTAATACTTTGTCCACATTTTAAAGCTAATTCTCGCCTAAATAGCTCTGTAATATATCAATTAATCGACTATAAAATAACACTTTTTTTAATATTTAATATATTCTTATTCGGTCTGAACAAAAAATAAAATCCATGTTGGGCAAAAGCTCTTGAATAAACCCTGCTATCAAAACTCCACCTGTTGCTAATTTTAATAAATGCTGTGCTTTTGTGTTATCCAAATCTCTTTTCCAGCGATACCCGAACGTGTAGCGGAGCCTCTGGAAAAGTAGTTTGAGCCTCTATTCTCATGCAAACAGATTGCGTGACCGCTGTTGAGTTTGTGTACACGTCCAAACCTCCGCGTGGGAAAGCTCACACATTCCTCACTGTTTGTTTCGTGAGGCAAGAACTCTGGTTGGAATTCATGTCTTTTACATAAAGTACTCTTGCTTATAGTCTTTGGATTAGTCACGTCTTTTGACTTAAACTTCGCGCCGTATGTTTTGACAGACAAGAAGGGAGGAATAAAAATGTCGAAATTTTTAGCTGGGCTTATATTTTGCCGATTTTTTTTTTTTTTTTTTATCTTGTTTTGCTTAAAAGGAGGAAGGTTTATGCATTTTCTTTCCATCATATGCTTTTTTTTTATTTTTCGCCCTGTTAAAAATGTTTTTGGGTGTTTTTTTTTTTTTTTTTTTTTTTTTTTTTTTTTTTAAAGTTAGTATTTTATATAAAACATACAGATTCGTATTTTCTTACAGTTTGAATAAATTTTTCAAAATTAATACTTCTTTGCCATTAAGAATTGTAATTAGAAAACATGAAAAGCAAAATGATTTCCCATGCTATTTTCAATTTAGAATTACATTTATAGTAAACCTTATCAGTTTTGTGGTTCTGATGATATAATTAATGAGCGTTAATGAACAAATACTGTTTTTTATTATGAAGTATATCAGAATATAATTAACTAATAACCATTTTGAGGAATGACCATCACTAACTTTATATTTTTCAAAATTTTATATAAATTAAATACAAACCAGTACAGGCTGGAACAGTGGAGAGTAGAATGTTTGCATTGAGAAAGAATTTAATATATTAAAAGTAAAGTCAAATAAAAAGTCTTCCTATCTGTGCTGGGGATTGGCACGTCGAATTTGTTGGCTGGAAAGTCCTCCAGTTGGGTTTGAGCAGGAAGGTGCAAACTCTTCACATAACCCCTTTAAAGATGGTCATCCAAATTATGGTGGCTGATTTTGCCCCCCCCGGGTAAACCTGATTTGGTTTCACATCTGATATTTTAATTGCAAATAACTAAAGATTGGTGAGCCAAGAGCCCATAGTGAGCCAACGGCGTCTGCCTGCTGGCAGATTTCGAAACATGAGATGGGTTTTTTTCTTTTTACGGGGTAGACCGTAAAACTCTATATTCTGCAGTCATATTGAACTTCAACCAAGTCTTTCACAAACTTTATAGGGACACTTCAGCTCTAGGCACAGTGATGTTGTGGTGTAGTAGTAGTGGTGGTCATATTGGACCGGGACCCACGGTTTAAAGTAGATTCCGAGCCACTACAAACATTCATGTCACTGCCGGAACTCGAACTCTCTGTGGCATCAAGCGCCAGAGCACTAATCACTCTTTCGTCAGTCCCCATAACATAGTTAACGTACCGTAATTATTTGTAATCTGTAAAAATAGGCATAGCACTAATTTAATTATTTGATGAGTTTATAGTTTGGAAAATTAACCTTAAACAGTATTCATGAATTATTATGTTAAAGGCTTAAAATTTATTGAGATATATTACTAAAACTGTTATCCACATTTCATTTTATTTCATTAATTGTAGACTTAAAAATTTATATTAATGTAATATTATTATTTAACCTAAAAACTATTATTAAAACATTATTATTTAGAAAGTTAATCGAGTTTATTATTATCTGATCACAAAATAAGTGCCATAAAGAGTTTAAATTACAAGAAAAGCTATTTTATTAATAATGAAACAGAAAACAAAAATAATTTGGCAAGTTTTCTCTACAAACTAAAAAATAGTTTAAACTCACTTTTAGTTAAAGACAATTGTTTGATAAGAAAATTTAATAATTAAAGGAAAGCCCTACACTCAACGAACTACGTGAAAAATCATATTTTTATTTTCTTCAAGCCCAACTAAAGATTCCTATATATGACAGTAAAATAAAGAAATATAAAATTTAAATTTAAACTATACAACTAAATTGAATAACTGATTAATTGATAACTAAAGTTACTTTTTTAAAAATATCTTTAATATTAGAAAAATTGATTCAAGTATTCATTTATTTTTTGAATTCATTATACTCTTGAAAATTGGTCCTTCTTTATTAGCAACAAGATACTTCACGAAATACTTGATTTTTCCAACTCTTAACTGCAATAAAATACAAAGCGAAGTTAATAAAAAATACAAAACACATTATAAGCACATAAAGCACACACATGCTTGTGTTCTAAATTAATTTTCCTAAGCAGTTGAATATATTTTCTATGCAAAGTGCATGTATTGCTTTATTTTCAGAATCATATATTCTGTATATAGGTTAAAGGATAAAAGGTATTCTTTAACAAATTTATATTAATATAAGTAGGCATTCACACTTTATACTAATTAAATGCTTCTTTAGGTTGAAATAACACATTACAAAATTTCGTGTCAGATTTTGTGTCACATAACACAACTTCGTGTCAATTATGTGTCACATTACAAATTGTCGTGTCGATTATGTGTCACATTACAAAATTTCGTGTCGATTATGTGTCACATTACAAAATTTCGTGTACATTATGTGTCACATTACAAAATTTCGTGTCAGGTATGTGTCACATTACAAACTTTTCGTGTCAGATATGTGTTACATTAGAAACTTTCGTGTCAGATATGGGACACATTACAAACTTTCGTGTCAGATATGGGACACATTACAAACTT
This sequence comes from Caerostris darwini, assembly GCA_021605075.1. Classification (NCBI taxonomy): domain Eukaryota; kingdom Metazoa; phylum Arthropoda; class Arachnida; order Araneae; family Araneidae; genus Caerostris; species Caerostris darwini. The sequence continues at coordinate 3,508,225 of BPLQ01004544.1, forward strand.
TCGTGTCAGATATGGGACACATTACAAAATTTCGTGTCAGATATGTGTCGCATTACAAAATTTCGTGTCAGATATGGGACGCATTACAAAATTTCGTGTCAGATATGGGACGCATTACAAAATTTTGTGTCAGATATGTATCACATTACGAATTTTCGTGGTTAATTTTTTAAACTTTTGTAATTTTAAAAAATTGGAAGTTTTTACTTTAATTACCATAATTGACGTGTTCCAATCTCAAACAAATCAGTCTCAGCATAAAATTACAAAGCACAACATTATCTAATACTAGCACGCAAATAGTTTGCTTAACACTGCTTTTGGTTGTTGCTGTCTTTAAAGTGGTCTCTAACACGATTTTTCTTGAAGCTCATTTATACAGCATTAGAATTCCAGATAGCATTTGTATCTTTTCTCTGTTTACTAGCGTTTCTGTGTTTGATGTTGAACATTTTTCTTGCCCTGTTTTTCAGAGTAAACTTCAGTTTTTAACTACTACTGGCAAACAAGAGATTTGCGTTCTAGTTCAACTGCGTGATTTTATCTCTTGTGGATTATTTTGCTTCGTAACTACGCAAATGTTTTTATATGTACTATTTTTATTTGTTTTTTTAATCTCGTGTATTTTTTGTTCAAAATACAAGGATACTAAAATATTGTCCTGTACTATTCTACTGAATTGGAGATGAAAACTATAGGATTGTATAATTTTTTTTATTTTTTACTTAACTTGTGTGTGAATGTGGAAAAGTAGAATCAACTTGTTACATGTATTAATGTAAATGTTATTAAATTTTTACAATTTAAAAGTTTTCTTGTTGTTTTCGAATGCTATTCTCTTTGGCATGAGATGATTTTCCATTAGAATAGCAGTTATCTAGCAAATTAAGAATTTTTTAGGGTACTCCTGTAACCGCAGTAGTATACTAGACAGAGGTTTACTCCCGTATCCTCGGCAATCGTTTTTTTAATTGAACTTTTTAATAGAAATTTTTTAATTGAATTTTTTGGGATCAAGGCAAGAGTAATTTTAGAACACTTACTGGTTTTTTTTTTCCGAAAAATAAACATACTGCTTGCTTTGGATATTATAAACCTAGATTTCAATTGATTTAACATTTTAATTAAAAATTTAGATTTTTTACTTAATACTTTTAAATTAATCATACTTAAAAAAAAAATGGTTTTTATTTATTTTTATACCAAAAAGTTTTAGCTTTTGCGAATTTCTCAAAAGGCTTATAAAAACAAATTAATATTTTTAATTGTCTATTCAGTTCCAGGTATATTTCTTTTTAAATCTAAATTTGCGTTTTTATTCCAGTTTGTACAAAATATTATCTAAAATATATTGTTCTCTGTATTCAAAATTAAGTTCTGTAAACGAAGTTTAATACCTCAAATTCACTGTAGTTCAATAACAAATATAGTTATTGAATATAGTTAATATAGTCTATAATAAAATCTATTTAAGAAAAACTGATCTGTTGTGAGATACTTTAATTTTCATGTTTGTAAAAATGAAAATTTTTATTCAAATCGCAAAATAAATTATTCTTCTGCCCTTTTAATGTTCCCAAATTCTTACAAATTAGGAAAAATAAACAACCAAGATATCCGTGAAAAAGAAATATTTCCTTTATTTTAAAATAAATTTGAAAATACTTTTTTTAATGTTTCTCTTTCCTTAAAAATACTGAGAAATAAACAAAAATGTATTGTTTATTATTTGTTGTAATTATTACCATAAAAAGCAACTGCACACAAAATTTGCATAAAAATATTTATTGAGAGTATTTAATAAAAGACATTTACACATTCTAATATAAGATCCAATGCAAAAAAATTAAAAAAAAAAATTAAAATTTACAAAATTTTGAAAAACAATGCATATTGAAATTCGTTTTTATATATCCTCTTTTACAAAACTATTTTACTTAAGGATATTATTATATAAAAACCTCTTAAATATACATATTACATAAAACCTTTTTACATAAAACCATTTTTTCAAAAGATATATAAATTATTATTTTTAAGACTAAATTTTATATATATATATATTAAACTAAATCAATATTTTCCATTAAGTTTTTGAGTTTTTTTATCACTTAATGCCTTCACTTACAATCCATAAATGAGATAATGTACATTTATATGCCTAAAATATATATAGAAAAATAAATAATACTATATCAAATATTTTGATAATATAATTGAACTGGTTTAAAGATGAAAAAAATTTCGTCATTAAACCAATTTAAAACTTACCCGGCTATTTTTCAAGGGGATAAAAGCTTTCATCAGTTTTGCATCAATTCTTTTCAGCTTTTGGTCTTTACTTCCAGAAAATTTGAAAAGTGTTACAGGTGGACCATTTTTATAGTTTCCATCATGTTTAAGAGCATAACAAATGTTAAGCATGGTACGTTTTAAAGAAAAAACAGCATCAAATACAGAAATCAATATCACACTTGGCAATCCAAAAGGAGTGAAACAACAGCGGATACTATAGAGTAGAAAGTAATGGAGAAAAGAAGAGGGACGAAGTAGCTGCATTAGAATCGAGTACCACCTATGATGATGTCACTAGCAAAAAGGTGGGAGGGGGGAACTATTGCCATTTACTCTCGGTGGTTATGGTACACCATGGGTCTGTACTCGATTCAGCAGTACATATACTAAAATTGGAACGATACAGAAAAGATTAGCATGGCCCCTGAGTAAGGGTACACCATGGGGAACATGCTACACTGCATCCACATTGTGCCATTACAATTTGGAGGTGGCATTTGAGGGTTGGCCCCTAACCAAATGAACAATCTTGCCTAAAGATTTGTCGTTCTGATCCACACCATCGATGCGAGAGTATTAAGTTTCGCTTCGCTAGGTTCCACTTCTTTAGTTTCGAAACTAAAATCATTATCCATTAGGCCTCTCTGCCCCAATTTGTCCAAGTTTATTTTAGTATATGTACTTCAGCAGTACATATACTAAAATTGGAACGATACAGAGAAAATTAGCATGACCCTGCGCAAGGGGAACATGCTGCACTGCATCCACTTTAATACCACCACCGTTAGGACGAGGCATTTGAGGGTTAGCCCCTAACAAAATGGACAATCTGGCCTAAAGGTTTGTCGTGCTCATCCACACTATAGATGCAAGAATATTAAGTTCGGCTTCGCTGGATTCCACTTCTTTAGTTCCGAAACCAAAGCATTATCCACTAGGCCTCTCTGTCCCAATTTGTCCAAGTTTATAGTTGTCATATTTTTACTATTCCTTTCAGAGAAGATCCATTCCAAATCCTGGCTCCGACCTTCTACATGAATATTCTTTCTCGGTATTTCCCTCTCCACTTATCTTTACATCATCGCTCACATGTTCTTTTCTTCCCCAATATTCACTCCCCTCTCCATCCTCCAATTCCTTTCCTCTAAGACCCCCCTCTTACTCTTTCGTTCCCTCATTCATTTTCTTCTTCCCCTCATTTCTTTTTTCTCGGCTTTCGATATGCTTCAACTGTTTTACTCTCACTCGAAAGCACTATCGTTTCCATGTATGGTACATGTGTCCTTTCGTTACTTTCGGTTGTCCGCTTTTATGAAGATCAAAGGAATGAAAACCAAGGAGGTAAAAAGATGAAATGAATTAGATGATTTCTGTTGAAGTTTTTGTTGGGCTAAATTAATTAAATTGAGACAAAACAATTACACCCATTGTTTCTTTTCCGCGACCTGTTAGACGGCTATATTTATTTTCTTTTGAATAGACAATTGCGTAAGAAATCTAGCAGATATTTTAAACAAAAGCGTGAGAATGAAATTTATTTTTTAAGTATTTAAATGTGCCATATAATTAATTGAAATTCAAAATCATGGTGGCAAAATGAACATGGTATTTTTTATTGTTTATTGTTCCACATTTGAGTCGATGTACCAATGGAGCAGAATGAAAACGTGTTGCATTATTGTATGGGAAATTTTAAACCTTAAATTTTATCTACCAAGGGGTAGATAAAATTTAAGGTTTAAAAGGATAAAATTTAAGGATATTTTTATTTCCTGACTGCAATCTTTTTAATGGATCAATCTGTTCAACTTTCTTCGTTATAAATAGTGATAGCCTAGACAGATAATAATAATAATAATAATATAAACAGCAAAAATATAATACATAGACTAAGAATTCAATAGAGTGAGCATGCAATTTGCTGATTTCATGTTAACACAATATTCATGTTACTATGGAATTATTTATATACCACTTAATGTTTATTTGCATGGTACACATTGGACAGTCTATTTTCGTTTTACGAAAATAAGGTTATTTATTGTTCAAATTATAGTTACTAAGACACTAGATAATAAAGGCAGACATTAATTAACAAGAATTATAGAGAACATTAAAGGAAACCTTATACATCTTCATATATTTTATGTAACGAATCAGTATAGAATAATACAAACAAAATTTTAGCGTGTTTAAGCTTATCATAGTAAATTTTATACAGTAAGTTTTACATTTACATATTGATGAATGTCTGATATTTCCACATGAGTCAAGGCTTATCTAAGCAGTTTAGTATATAAGTAATTTATGTTTTAGAACAACATATTTGATGGTAGCTCAGCGAGTTTTGACAATTGTCTATAATTATTGAGATTGGAAAAAAAACAGGCCTTATGTTCTATGGATATGCAAGTGGAAAAAGTCACCAATGCAGCGATAAAGCAAATTAATACGAAAATAACGGGATATGGTTTCTTCGCAATTTTGCTCTTTAAAAAGGCGTACAAACTATGGTAAAGAATACAAACTTGGAATACTACTAAAATTCTATGAAGAATTCTAGAAGAATACTATGGTAAATACATTTTGATCAAACATCATTTTAATGAATGTTTGATGTTCCCACATGAATCAAAGGCTCGTATAAGCAGCTTAACATGTAGGTAATTTATCTTTTAGAACATTATATTTGATGATAACTCAATGAGTTTGGACAATTGTCTATAATTATTGAGATTGCAAAAGAAAACAGACCTTATGTTTTATGGATATGCGAGAGGAAAAAGTAGCCAATACAGAGATATAATAAATTAATACGAAAATAATGGGATATGGTTTCTTCGCAATTTTACTCTTTAAATAGGCATTCTCCCTATGGTACAATAAAAGCATGCCAATCACCAAACTTTTTTAATTAATACGACGGGAAATATGAACAAGCCTTGTGTTCATTCGATGTATTGGAGGAAATAGTAGCCAATGAAGCAGTATAGTACGAAAAAGATGGTATATGGTTACATGCAAGGTAAGTTATCAGAGACTGATGCTATTATAACAGGCGAAATATTGCACGCCGGATAGCTTCAAGTCAGACGGCATGTTCCATTTATAAACGTATGTTATTTAATCCACTGCACGTCCTGATGGGCAATTGGATAGCACTCTGATCGTTGATACGTCAGGTTTGAATCCTGGCGATGGCATGGTGTTTGTTAGTGGTTCGGAACCCACAGTGGTTAGGTCCCCGTCTAATTAGCCTAAAATGTTCAGAAAAATGACTGTAGAGCGACAAACTGAACATCTGCACATCCACCAAAATGTTAAAAGAAAAAAAAATTGCATTGTGTCATACTTTCAATGGATTTATAGATAAAGTAGTAAATCCAGTGTAATATGTATATTACTTAATTTACTTTTTTAATGTGGTCTAATGCTCTTTACAAATATACTTCACATTTTAAGAAAATATTCTCTTAAATAATATTTTAAGTCGTATAGTGAACTTAGTCAGGATCGTACTATAAAATACAGATAAGTAAATAAAAGTTCACATAAAGCTATTCTCGTAAATATCACTACCATCGTTGTAAATTAAATTTAAATAATTTATAGGATTTCTAAATATTTTTGCTTTCTTCTGTAATATTTAATTCAATTCATTAAATTAAATAACTTAAAGCACAGGGCCTTTATTTAAATAAAATAAAATAAAAAAGAATACATGTAAAATATATTGACATTTATTATTTTAGCAATTTAAAAATTTTTTTGTTTGGATTAAATGCTTATATTACGTATTTACTGTGATCTAGAAATGCATAAACTTCTCTTTATAGTAGAGGGTATGAAAAAACACTTTATTTTAACCCAGCAAAGAATCTTAAAAGCACGTTTAATATCTGGCAAGCGAAAGAATATGATGAAAGGCTAGGGGCGAACCAGATGTGAAATTAATCTTACCCTGAAAAATCCAAAAGTATCAAAATGTTCGGAAATATTATCGAAGGAGAGGATCGTTGCAAAAGTGGAGCAGGTGTAGAAAAAAACCATTGATTCAAACGGCTTTGTCTATCAAAGCTGTAACAAAAGCCTCAAGGGCCGTCACTGATGATAAATCGACGGATGGTTTTATACTTTCAGTTACACGCTTCAAAAAAGCCCCGCTAAATTTGGATCCAATAAGTTTATGTCAATCCACAAATTAATGCACTTTTCTTTTATGATAATGCTCATAATATGACTCTTTTATATTTATGTTACCATAATGAGATAGATGTATAGAAAGATAGATGTATACCACTGTGTCCAAAAATAAAACCAATTTTCAATTTAAAATTCCCGGGGCTTATGGAATTTCATTTTTTTAAACTTTTTAGGTTGCTGGTATTGTCCTTGACATCTTTGTGAAATTTGATGTAAAAATATTCATTAGTGTTTGAGTTACGCTTGGCTTTGTGAGACGCTAAAACTGATTCCGGTGATTTTTTAAATGTCTGAATTAATTGAGCAAAGAACTTGCATTAAATTTTTTTTTGCGGAAACGTATAGAATGTTGCGGAAGGCATTCGGTGAGCATTCCTATTTGGGAGAGAAATGTTTAGAAGTGGTATAAACAGTTTAAAGAAGGCAGAGAACGCTTTGAAGACGAAGAGCCCTCTGGTCGACCATCAACCTCAACGGAAGAAGGTCACAACCAAAAATTAAAGATTTGGGGCTTGCAAACCATCTATTTACAATTACAGACCTTGCTGATGGTGTTGGAATTTCAAAAGGATAGGTCAATTCCATTTTGGGCCTGAAATGCGTCAAATCTCGATTGGAACCGAAAGCACTGAATGCGCCAACTCCCATTGCATTGATTCTTCGTGACTTTTTCGCCAGAAATGAAGCCCATATCGTTCCACAACCATCGTATTCACACTGTGCAACTTCTGGCTATTCCCTAAACTCAAAAGACCACTCCGGGGACACCGTTTTGAGTTGATTGAAGAAATTCAACGTGAATCGCCGCTCATGCGATTTTAGCATGCATTGAGGATTGGAAAAAAAAGTTGGCATACGTGCATTGTGTCCGGAGAGGATTACTTTAAGACGATGAAATAAATTTAGAAGAAAAATAAGGAGTTTTTGAAAAAAAAAATTGGTCTTACTTTTTGGGCACAGTAGTAGATATAGATAGATGTATTTAAAAGGAAATGTTTTAATTTTTACTTTTTATTATTAATTATATAACTTTCATAAATATTTTTCCTGATAAAATATGTTTAGCTTAATAACTATTTTATAAGACTAGTAAAACTATTTTATAATATAGTTTGTAATAGTTGCCCAAAAGACTTACTATGTTTTCATGGATACAGTCTCAGACTTGGAAATTACTGAGTCATTGCTAATTCAAAGAGAGAGGTAATGGATTCGGTCCATGTTTCGGCTCAACTAGTAGAGCTTAAAATGATAAACTAATCTGCATTTTAACAATATGTTTCACCAATGTTAGACTAGGTGTTGTTCTGGGAGGTTCTAATAGTAGCATATTTGAATTAAATGAAGGAGTTGTAAATGCATTAGTAACAAATCTTGTTTTAGAATATAAAAATTTTCCTTTCAGAAGATATAAATTAATATTTGATAAACCTCTTGAACACTAATATTTGTAAATCTGTTTTACGGTCATTTTTGTGCATATTAAAAGACAGGGTCTTATGGTTTAACGTGGATTCAACTAGCAAACTATACTAACAAACATCCATGCCATAGCCAGTATTCGAACCTGAAGCCTGTGATACCAAAGACCAAAGATTTTGAAAAAAAAATGAATTAAAAAAATATTTTTAACAATACTCCAGTAACTTTTTAGCATAACGAGTTAAATATGTAAAAATACAGTTATTCTACATTTAAAAATGCTACCTATTTTACTATTTCCTAGAACTTAATTTCAAAATTATCGAAAAAATATAATGTATTATGTTAATAGCCTAATTGGAAATGTGTAAAACCCATAATGAAAACAATGCAGACAAACTCATAATCAAATTTCAGAGCATTAGAAATATAAAGTACAGAATGCAAAACAGAATAATTCAAATTAATAGATAGGAAATGTCATTTTGAGACTGTGGGATCTATATACTACGTGATCACATCAAACGTGACCTGCAAAGTGATCATATTCCACGTGATCAGCAACATTATTATCCTTCTATAATATCTGCAATGTGATTGGATCCTCTGGAGGCAGACTACGTTTATCTGTACTAATGAATGATTGAACAAAAGATGGAATTTTCCAAATTCCACTGCAAAACCTCATCTTTATGAAGTTATAACCTTATCAATCAATAACATTGCTGGATTTTAGAAATAAGAAAGTCAACTATTATTATGGTGAGACAATACATATAGGAGTTCTTTAGATACAGTAGTATTTTGATATTTCTTTCCCTTATTATCTCATGTTTATATAGTGGAAAGTAAATTAATTCCCATTGAAGACTGACGTGTAAATTCTTAGACAGCTGGATATTTGAAATGAATTATATAAATTTATAATTTGCTCTGGATCCAAAATAAGGTTTCTATAGATCCAGAGTACAAATTCCATCAGCACTTTTAGATTTAATGTCCTTAATATAGGGTAATTAAAAATTTAATTTTCTTTTCAAAATATCTTTAATTTTTTTTTTATCTTGAAATTCTTTTATCTTATCTTGAAATTTTGTTTTATCTTGAAATTCTTTTATCTTATCTTGAAATTCTTTTACCTTATCTTGAAATTTTTTTATCTTGAAATTCTTTTATCTTCTTATAGCTTAAAATTCTTTTATCTTATCTTGAGATTTTCATCTTATCTTGAAATTTTTTATCTTATCTTGAACTTCTTTTATCTTTTTATATCTTGAAATTCTTTTATCTTTTTATATCTTGAAATTCTTTTATCTTTTTATATCTTGAAATTCTTTTATCTTATCTTGAACTTCTTTTATCTTCGTATATCTTGAAATACTTTTATCCTCGTACGTCTTGAAATTCTTTATCTTCGTATATCTTGAAATTTTTTTTTTTCTTCTTATATCTTGAAGTTCTTTTTTCTTTTTTTTTTTCATTGAGATCATTGAAATTCTTTTTATAAGTTCATTTTACGAGCTGATGTTTTCAACGTCACGAACTTCTTCGATTTATCAGCTCCTAATGAACATTTATTACATGCTTCATTGTTTAAATATAACTTCAAAAGTGTTACATTTCAATAACGGAAAGTTATTACTTTGCTTATATTACAATAATTAAAGGATGTTAGTGACATTTTGCTCTATTTTGGCATCCCTGTATACATTTCACATCTTTTTCTAGTATTATTAGCAAAGATTTGTCCACATCTATACCAGATATGTTTTTTGATGTTTAATACTAAGAAATGAACAAATATTTTTTGTTGTCGTTCGAATTTTTTAATTAGTCGATGATTACTATGATTTTTTTTATTTAATTTGCCTTTCAGAATATTATCTCAAAAGTTTCTGTGAAAACATCATTTTATCTGTTGTAAACCTAGAACCTTTTTCCATTTCAATGGGCGAGCGTTATAATGCGTGTAAAATTTATAATGCATACAATTCATTGAACATCGGTGGGTTAATGTATCATTTAAATGTCCTACGAACAGCCTAACGATGGTGATGAGATAAGGGCAATTTTTTTGGGGGGGTAACTGCCTCGCTTCTGGGTGTCTTATGGGAGAAAACAGATGCTAGTGTTTTATGGGGAATATATATATGTAATAAATGATTTATAAGTATATATATACTTATAAATAATTTATTTGTTGGTTTTGAACTGCTTGCTTATGTCAATAAAAAGTGCTTATTTACAATGACAATTACCATTACATTCTGGTTCACCCAGAAAAAAATAATTAATGTTATATATTAGGACATCGCTTTTTTTTTTTCTATAAAAGTTCAATTCAAATATTTCTTTGATTCAATATATAATAAAGTGTACGACAGTTCAAATAAAGCAAAATGTTTATTACTTGAACATGTCCAAATGCTATTAAATAGAAATTATGGATACTTTACACAGGAATGGATGACACAAAATATTTTAATGAGATCTTTTGATTTTTATTACGCTTAATCACTTTTTAAACTTTAGAGAAAAAAAACTTTCTTAACTTTTTTTCGTCAATTAGTAGGAATAAAAACAAAGAAAAAAAGTAATCTGTTATCTAATAATAGACACTGAGTCGCGACACAAATGAAAACATGTCGATCCGAAGGGAAGTAAGAAATAAATGGGACGGAACTATTTGAGTAACTACGTCTTGTATCTAAGGACATGTTTCTTAATGTCATGCCTTTACTTCCTTTGCTGTTCTCCCCACGTATGAAAAGTATGTCCTTAATTAGGCAAAAGTCACCCAACCCCATACTACAAGAAGCTACTCGTTCGTTCAATCAGTAGTCTCTCAGTAGGGGATTGCTACAGAAATAGCCAGGACGAGATAAACATATCCTCCTTCTTTTTCTCATATTAGTTGCTGCCTTTTCTACCACGTACTGCAGCTGGACTTTGTTTATTGTGTCGCAAAGAAAACAAGTCTCCATTGTTGATATCCATCCAGATAATTAATAAAATACATTAATTTAATCTACATTTTGGAAAATTTTAAGTAGTTAAGTAGTTTTTTCTCATATTAGCAGCTGCCTTTTCTGCCACGTACTGCAGCTGGATTTTTTTGTTTTCTTTGCGACACAATAAATAAAGTGCATTGTTGTTTTATTCACTAAAATAATTAATAAAATACATTAATTTAATCTACATTTTGGACTAAGATATGTCAAAAATTTTAAGTAACTTAAGTAGTTAAGTAGTTTTTCCTGTCACGTAGTGGAACTGGACTTTGTTTATTGTGTCTCAAAGAAAACAAATATCCATTGTTGTTTTGTTCACTAAGATAATTAATAAAATATATTAATTTAATTTACATTTTGGAATAAGATATTTCAAAAATGTAAGTAGTTTCTTCTCATATTAGTAGAGGCTTTTTCTACCACGTACTGCAGCTGGACTTTGTTTATTGTGTCGCAAAGAAAACAAGTCTCCATTGTTGATATCCATCCAGATAATTAATAAAATACATTAATTTAATCTACATTTTGGAAAATTTTAAGTAGTTAAGTAGTTTTTTCTCATATTAGCAGCTGCCTTTTCTGCCACGTACTGCAGCTGGACTTTTTAGTTTTCTTTGCGACACAATAAATAAAGTGCATTGTTGTTTTATTCACTAAGATAATTAATAAAATACATTAATTTAATCTACATTTTGGACTAAGATATGTCAAAAATTTTAAGTAACTTAAGTAGTTAAGTATTTTTTCTGTCACGTAGTGGAACTGGACTTTGTTTATTGTGTCTCAAAGAAAACAAATATCCATTGTTGTTTTGTTCACTAAGATAATTAATAAAATATATTAATTTAATCTACATTTTGGAATAAGATATTTCAAAAATTTAAGTAGTTAAGTAGTTTCTTCGCATATTAGTAGGTGCTTTTTCTACCACGTACTGCAGCTGGACTTTGTTTATTGTGTCGCAAAGAAAACAAAAGTTTCCATTGTTATTTTATGCACTAAGATGATTAAATTAATATATTTTATTAATTTAGCTTTCGGTATAAGATATTTCAAAAATTTTAAGTAGCAATCAAAGATAGAAAGTTAAGAAGCATAAAGTATTCTTTGCTATGTATATGCTAAAGCGACTTGTAGGGTAGAATGTTGGTTTTTTAAAACTAGAAAAGGTATAATATATTTATATTGATAGGAATTAAATAATAATAATAATAACAATAAATGGGGAAACCGAACCGAAATCTTCCGTTTATATACCAGGGATGGGCACAATAACTATGTAGACCAAAAGTCCTTCCATAGAACTTGAAAAGTTGGAAATAAATGAGTGTAAATCCCCATATGCTGCACTTACTTCAAAAGTTTGGTGGAAAAAATATGAATGCAGTGTAGCTGGCCTCCTATGGGGCCACCCTGCGTAAAGCTGAATTTGCTACGTATCTACTAGTCTTTCACCACTAGGCGTTAGAAAACACACCATAAAATATTTTCTATGTGTAAGAATAATGGCCTTGGCTGTTGTTTCTAGAATAATTTTGATATTACTTCCTTTACAAGTTATTTAATACTTTTTTAATTAAATTTGATATCATCCGTATATTTTATATCCACAAATATCATTATGGATTTTTGTCATAATATTTATTAACCATTACTACCTAAACCTATTTTATACGAATTTTTCATGCTATTTCAGAATTCAGCGTATTATAATGTCAAACTTAATTTTTACGCGATTTTTATTCATATTTACACTACTAACTCAAAGTCTGTTGGAAGAAAATTCGTAAATCAATATTGAAACTTTCTTAGAAATAATAAATAATTTTGCTCAGAAATACAATATAGTAAATTATATGCAATTTCAAACTATAATTTCATCAATAATTTACAATTTATACGGTTTTGTCTGAGCATTAAATATAAATCTTTCTCTTTTTAAAACAATACATGCATTTTGTTTGGTTTTTAAAAAAAACTAAATTTCTGGTTTTCACATTCTAAATTTCCAATTTTTTAAACCTAGAATTTCACACGAAAAAGTTTCTCGTACTCTGTGTATGTTTATTTCGAGAAAAAAATTTTAATGCATCATTTTTTATCACAAATTTATATCACCTTCAGCTAATCATCTTTTACCCTCATTATTTATTGACTACATTAATGATGACACATTCTTCTAACATAATATACCCAATATGATTCTGGGAAACATCTCAGTACGAACAGTACTGAACAAAATATGATGAATAATTTGACTACATATTCTGTTCTTTTTATAAGTATTTCCTAAGTACTCTATTTTTCTTTTAATAAAATATAATTAAAAAATTACACAGCAGAGTTAAATATATTATACAAAAGAAAATTTATGTATTCTTAGTATAGATAATTGAAGAATAAATATGCTTTTGAGAATCATAAATAACTATAATTATGCTATTAGCTTACTATGTCAATAAAATTTTATGGATTTCTCGATATTATTTTTGATGTCTATAAAAGTCATAATTGTTTTATTTTTAATATCAATCTCCGCCATATATGAGTTCAGCAACATCTATTTTCATACTTCTTCAAAACTATTATAAATTTTTTCCAAACTTGATAACTTTAGTTCAAACACTTTACAGGTACTTACTTTTCTTAATTAATCCTTCTTTACTTAATATTGAAAATGTCTTTTAAATTTTCCGACAAAATCATAATATTAGACATACACACTGAACAATTTTAATAAGTAAAATAGAAGAGATATAATAATAGAAAAAAATCTAAGCAATTAATACAGACCAACATACAAATTATTGCAATTTGGTAATTGATGTAACTTCTCTTCCATCACAAAATTACTTTAATTAACCTGTCCAGATACAATTTTTTACAGTAAGAAAAAAATGTTTTAATTTTTTTGTTTTATTGCGATTTATTCATTTTATTTTGATAGGAATTCAAAAAAAGGAGAAAAACAATAAAAATGCACAAAAAAACATCATGCCAACATTTGTGGCTGCTGAGCGTTAATAATAATTTATAAGTGAAATGATTTCATGCATCTCGGGCATAAGTTATACATTATTATTCCGGGCATTAGTTATTAAACTAAATAAATTTAATATTTGTGATATTATATCTATCAAATAATAACCATTTGTTCAAATAATCAAGCAAAACTGACAGTCGAGATATTTTCATATTCCTGATTGTACATCGTAAATACCGTTATTAGTGCAGATAAAACAAAAGATTTACATTTTTATTGTTGAAATATTCTATAGTGAATAATTAATCACAAAGTTTCTCTTTTTTTTTTATTAATGATAATAATTATAATTAATAAATATCCACATTTCCACATATATTTCCAAAAGGGCGTCAAGAGATTAATTAGCTCAATTAGGCACTTCAATAATACTTGAAACTAATCAAAATACCTCATCACAAAGGATAAATAAATTGAGCACACAAAAGTTAAAATAATACGGTAGCAGGTAGAATAATGAGAGAAAAATCCTAAAACTGCTGACACAAGCTAATACTAATCTCACATGCCTGCCACTAAACGACTCTGTGACGATTGCTACCTGGCAACTCATTCCCCAATATAAAATCCCCTATGGCTACTTGGGCTTATTTATCATATATCTTTCTTTTAGCACTGCCCTCAATGCTAATCCGCTAGGAAGCCTGCACAATGCTTTATTTTGTTTTCCTAGAGCAACTGTTCAGCAGAGGATCAATTGGTGCTAACAAACTGCACCTCCGTCTCTGTCAATAAAAAAACTACTGAACAATCGTAAAAAGCAGGAATAGGGCTTCGATTCATTGGGGATAAATGCTCCCCAAATAAGATTCCTTCTGTTCCCTCTTCCCTGATTTCACGCACGCTTCCCTGGCAAAAGCAAACGAGTTGCAGTCCACATCTCTGGATCTTGCAGCCCCTAGAGTGGGCGAAAGGTTTGCTTTTTTACTACTCAATTCCAGAATATAAGCAGGAAAATCCCGTTTTTGAAATAGGAAGCTTTAGGTTTATTCATCTACATGCATATGGGGTTTAAAAAAAGTATTTCTCGTTCAAGAGTTTGAATGCAGTTTCCATATCAGAAAAAGGAATTTTTATTTTAGCATACTGTTTGGTTTGAGGACAATGTATGCAAAGTTTTGTGCTCTTTCGACCCTCCATTCCTATCTATCCACCTTTTTTCTTTCGGGTAAAGCCTATCTTGATGGAAGAGTACTTAGTTTTGCATGGAAGGATGATGCATGTTTTTTTACAATGCATTTATTCCTATTTCTCCCACTTTTGTGCGTGTTTATATAGGTTACGATATTATACCTGTTTCGAATTACTTTATTTTTTTTTTTTATTTTATTCCCTCAACAATGCTTTTTCAATAAACTTAAAAGCGAAACAGAAGATAAACAGAGGGGAAAAAAATTTTGTTATCAAGCACACAGAAAGTTTTATTTATTTTGTTCTCCCAGAGTAATACTTCTAGTTTTATTCGTAACAGTTTCAAAATAATTAGATGTTTAATTTAGAGCAGGTTTCGAAACATAAACAAATTAAAAAATAATTATAAAATTCAAAACAAGCTCTTTGTTAAGAAAATTTTTACATTTTTAACATCGTTTACTTTTTGGAGGTTTGTATTCTTTATTTATAATTAAATGTAACAATGCACACGATCAGTTATTTTCAGCATGTATTCATTATTTTGCTACAATTGTTTCATTTCTTTACGAGCTACTAAGTTGAATCGAAAGTTTAGTGTGTAATCAAATAAACTTTCAGTATTATTTAAATAAATAACGCAATATAATGGGTTTTTTTTTTCAAAATATAAAATGAAAATCGAGGTGTAAATATATTAATATCCTTAAAATATGCAATTCAAAACCATGAAACAATTTATAGACGAATATCAAGGAGCAAAACCATATAGTTTGCTAACCATAGACAAAACCGTTTAGTAAGCCATACAATAACTGATCATATGTTACAATACACAGCACAATTACAGATCAGTTATTTTTAGCATGTATTCGTGTATTTTGCTTCAATTGTTTCATTTTTTACGAGTTACTAAATTACTAAATTGAATCGAAAGTTTAGCGTGTAATCAAATAAACTTTAATAATTTAAATAAATAATGCGATATAATGAGGGTTCTTCCAAATATAAAATCAAAATCGAGTTAAAGATATTAATATCCTTAAAATATTTAACATATAACTCTGAAACAATTCATAGAGGAATATCAAAGAACAAAACCATATAGCTTGTTAACCATAGACATAGCCGTTTAGCAAACCATACAGTTTGCTACCCATAGATATAGCCGTTTAGCAAGCCATACAGTTTGCTAAACCAACTAATGCTATTATTAATAATTGGAGTCATGTTTGCTTCATATAAATATGTGTATAGTTCAAAATGTGTCGTCGGTTATAGATGGTTGATTTTACAGATATATATTTTTGCTCATGTATTACATAAATGCCAGTCATTTAACGTTGTGAAAACTTATTATTATGTATCATTTTTTTGGAATCATATGAGATGTTTCCTAAAAACATCTCATATGATTCCAGAAATATTTGAGCATACATCAAACTGTGAAATAAAAATCTTTCAATTAAAGCTAATCATTTTACATAGAACACATAAGAAATGAAGAACAAAATGTGATCTTAATCAGCTATTTGAACTAATAATTTTATATAATACATCCTATTTAAGACATTTAAATAATTTTGAGGTTAATCTTGAATAAAGAGAAATATTATATTGAAACAAAAATGTCAGTTCCAAAGTAAAATAGAAAACATCGTTAACATACAAACTCCAACAGCTTCCATTTTAAAATAAGGTTCGTAAATTTTCAGGATGTCAAAAAAAACTGTATTGCTAACAATGTATTACTTACAGATATCATACGAAAAAAACAAATTATATACATTTGTAATTTTCAAAATATCCTGGAACTATTTTACTGGCATTCAAGAAACAACTTTTCCTTAGCAAAATGTTACTCTTACATCATAGAGACAGGCACTAAACTGCATCACGGAACTCTTAAATAAATTATTCAACATACTCAACGAAATACTACACTTGGATTCAACAAACTAAACCAATTTCAGAAAAGGAATTTCAGGGAAACTCTTAGAGTTGGTAAATAAATATGAACGCATATCCATCGAAAAGGAATGCTGCTAAACATCTCTTGCAAAGCTTCTTAGTTTCCAAAACAAATATTTGATCAAAATATTTTTAAAATTTATAAAAATATTCAAAACAAAGCTTATTTTATTCATTTTCTAGTTTCTTAGTACATATGCATGCTAGAGTAGTCTTTTTTTAATATTCTTCATACTGTTAGGTTCCTTTTTTGTTAATTAATAGACTATTGTAAATAAAATATCTTAAGGAATAGCATCAATATTATGAATGTTAAACTAAAAACATGCATGAATTAAGTTAAATCTGAACAGAAATCCATTAGGAAATAGTAATAAATTTATATAATTATATGGAACTATTATTTATTTTATTCTAATATTTTTCACGCTGTATTTATTTAATTCCTTTTTGTGTTAATTAATGGACTAAAGAGAATATATCTTATTGAATAGCCTCAATGTTATGAATGTTAAAAAAATTAAAACATGCTTTAATTAAGTTAAATCTGAACGGAGATTCATTAGAAAATGTTATATAATTATATGAAACTATTATTTATTTATTTAATTCCAATATTCTTTATGCTGTTAGGTCCTTTTTTGTTAATTAATGGACTAAAGAAAATATAGCTTATTGAATAGCATCATTGTTATGAATGTTAAAAAAACTAAAAACATGCTTCAGTTAAGTTAAATCTGAACGGAAATTCATTGGGAAATAATAATAAATAATTTATATAATTATATGGAATAATATATTAATATATATAATTATATGAAATTATAAATTTATATAATTATATGGAACTATTATTTATTTTATTCTAATATTCTTCAAGCTGTATTTATTTAATTCCTTTTTGTGATAATTAATGGACTAAAGAAAATATATCTTATTGAATAGCATCAATGTTATGATTGTAAAAAAAACTAAAAACAAGCTTTAATTAAGTTAAATCTGAACAAAGATATTTATTAGAAAATGTTATTTTATTCTATTCCAACTGAAAAATTTAATTCTTTTGAATTGTTTATGTAGAAACTGAATTTGAATTTAAGTTATTCATTCTGAAATCCTACATTGAAATAACTTTCATATTTCCTTAGCACTTGCGTGCTGGGATAACTCGAATAGAATTTTCAAGCAGGCACAGTTTATAGGATACATTTTATATCATGGTTTAAGTACGAAACCAATTTTTAAAGTTTGTTATTCAATGAGTTTTTGATTGAATAATACATATATTAAGATAGAATAATGTTTCCTAGTATTAAAATATGTTTTTGTTATTGTTAGTATCTTATTTTTATTTCTTGGACAACATCGATTTAGTTTTTGAAAATTCTTATTTTGGCATCTTGTTCTATTTAAATGATTTATTATTACATCATCATCAATAGAACGACAGCCCAGGGTCGACCAAGGCTTTCCTTTGAATAGATTTGCATGCATTCTTCTGGGTGACAATGGTCCACCAATTCTTAATCTTCAATACAACAAAATCTTTTTCAACTGCGTCTGTCCATCGCAATTTAGGTCGTCTTCTTCCTCTTTGTCCCTGTTGCTTTGCCAAAACAAGTCTTTTTACTGGGTTGAAACCACTCATTCTAAATACATGAGCAGCCCAGTTTAATCTATTGATTTTAATAAATTTTATACTATCTGGGTCTTAATAGCATTTATAAATTTCTGTGTTGAACCGCCTTCTCCAACAATCCCTTTCCCTAACACCTCCAAGAGTAGCCCTTAAAATCTTCCGTTCAAATATATCCAAATGGGTCTCATCAGATCTTGCCAAAGTCCTTCTTTCAGAGTCGTAGACAAAAATAGGTCTAATAGGGGTTTTATATAACAAGAATTTAGTCTTTCCGCATATGAACTGTGAGATTTGTTATTACTAAACTAAAATTTGTTAAAACTTTCTAGATTTTTTTAAAGCTCGAACTGAACATCAAGTTGTTATTAACCAAGTTGTTTATTGTCAAACTATACGGAAGCTCAAATAATTGTCAGTAGAAACTTACGTATACAACCAGCGTGCAGGTGAACTCAAGTTAGAATCCATTAACAGCATCTATTGCTTGTTTCAGAAATGGGATTGTTGATTGTGAGTGTATAGAGTCTCGTTTCGATAATGGAAGGAGGGGTTTTCAGGATTTTCTTGAACCCAAAAATTTTATACATTGGCCATCAGGCTGCTCCTTTTTGTTGTATTTAAATTCAAAAATGCTCTCAACGGATATATACCAAAAACATTTTATCGAACAAGGGAGAAAGGGTTAGATACAGAAAAACGATGCACCGTTATTTTAGTAATTTATGCACTCAACGCCTACCTGTGGTCTGTTCTTGGCATGCGTAAGTGGAATATGAGGCCCCGATTTTCACCAATTTCATAAACAAAACACCTCAAAATTGTTCAATACAGATATTTAAAGGAGGAGTGTAGGCCCAAAATATAACAGTAGGAAAACGAGTTGTTTTTAAATTCAAAAATGATCTCCACACATATATACTAAAAGCACTTTATCGAACAAGAGAAAGAAAATCAAAGAAAAAACAGGACTATATATAGTAAACCATCCCCCAATATTTTAGTAGTTTATGCAGAAACAAAATGCGATACACTACTTGCCTTCGAAAATTGATGTTTTAAATTAATTTACTTTATAATTATACATTAGCAAATGGTAGATCAGTTCCTGCCATATATAAATGACGTTCAACAAAAAAAAATGAAAGAATACTGAAACCTAATATGCGAACTACAGTTTATTTTAGTAATAGGAATTTAGCCATCAGAATCAAGTAAAATATATTGAATAGGTGTAATACAAACAAAATTTTCTAATTGAAAAAATAAAATAATCCATTAAATTCAGCAAATTACAAAAATTGTCTTTTATTACCAATACAAAAATTTTGCACAAAAAAAAATATATATATATTTACTAATCCATAGACATTTTTTCAATAAATTACTTAAGTGAATGACGTTAATACTGTTACTACACTCATGTCCATAAATTAAGGATAAATCAGAATCACACAGAAATTGAACTCTAAAATAAAAATTTCACCTGTAGAATTATCACACACATCTTGAAGAAGAATATGCAAATTGCAGGAAACCACCAGATGGCGCGGATAGTACGTCACAATGACGAGAGTGTAAGAGAGGGGTATATAAGGAATGGTGGCAAAGAAATAAAATTGTTCACAAGCGCTTTAAAAGCCTTTCAGAGCAATAACCGCATAGTTATGGCACAAAGGAAGCATTTGGATGATTTTTTACGTGGTAGAATTATCGGACGACTGGAATGTGGACGTACCCAGCTGGAAGTATCCGAGGAACTTGGAATCGCCCAGAGTGACATCTCCAGGCTTTGGCAACGATTCCAAGCTGATGGTAATGGGAGTAGATGTTACAGCACAGATCGCCCCCGAGTTACAACGCCGAATGAGGACCGGTATTTAGCATTTACTGCCAAAAGAAACAGACGGAGCACAGCATCAGACCTGTCTCGTCAGCTCTCTTCAGCTACCGGTAGGACAGTTTCAAGGCAGACCATGTACAGACGCTTAGGGCACATTGGTCTATATGCTCGTAGGCCTGTCAGATGTGTTACACTTACCGCAACTCACTGTCGCCTGCGATTAACTTGGAGTAGAGAGCATGCATTGTGGACACCGCAACAGTGGTCTGGTGTGATGTTTTCCGACGAGTCCAGGTTTAGTTTGCAGTCTGATTCTCGCCGGACTTTCATATGGAGAGCACCCGGTACCTTTTACCACCAAGAGAACACCATTGAACGACACCGTTACGGTGGTGCAGGATGGCTCGTTTGGGGAGGAATTATTCTTGGTTCCAGAACTGACCTGCACGTTCAGAGTGTAACGATGACAGGCCACATCTATCGGGATGTCATTCTGGAACAACATGTACGTTTGTTTTGGGGCGCCATGGGTGCTGAATTTCTGTTTATGGATGAGAACGCCCGTCCTCACCGTGCAAATATTGTAGACGAATGCCTTCAATTGGAGGATATCACCCGTATGGATTGGCCAGCATACTCACCGGACTTGAATCCAATAGAGCATGTGTGGGATATGCTTGGCCGACGAATTCCAGCCCGTCAACCCCCTCCCACCTGTCAACCGGAACTTCGGAGGGCATTGCTTGATGAGTGGTGTAATATTCCCCAAGATCAGATTGATAATTTGATACTCAGCATGCCTAGGCGTTGTGAGGCCAGTATTGCATCGTCCGGGAGACATACTCCATATTAACCATCGTACTAACCATGTTATACTGTTTTTTGTAAATAGGTTCTTTTTTGAAATTTGCTCCAGGGAGTAAAAATCGCAATTTTTATTAATTATGTCAAACATATAGCATCTTTTTTGCTCTTTACCTTTTGTTTAATAAATAGACTTTACAAATAAGTCAAATTTGTTTTGCTTCTGTCTCTTTCTTTGCTTGAACTTCATTATCCTTAATTTATGGACATGAGTGTATTACTAATATTATAATAATAAATAAAGATGAATCGTCATGCTGAATAGTCGAATAATACTGAAGCTCGTCATGCTGAATAGTCGAATAAGAATATTGAAGCTCAAATAAATGATGTTGGTGAATAATGCACCTTACCAAAAAAAATTTATGAGATCAGTATTAAGATAAGTTCTTTTTAAAAATTGTATTTTTTTGATAATTGAATTTTTAATGTCGAACAGCCAGTTATCAAATTGAACAGAATCTAGATTCCAAGTTATTTAAACTTTATTTAAACTTAAACTGCAGAAAAAGAGGTCATAACGACCCACTTTTAAGATAACACTTTAAAGTCTGAGAATATACGATTGTATGGGTGTGGTATTTTTGAAATTTTTTCCAGAACCCGTACGATCGTGATGGTGCCCCTCCCCTTACCACGTGGAGGGGGGGGGGCATAGATTATTTTATTTACTTTTTTAGTATCATTAAAATCAATGTCTACTAAAAAATAATAAAAGAATAAAAAGAATAATAAAAAGTAAAATAAAAAAATTAAAATTAAGTATAAAAAAATTTCAGGTCTTAAAGGGATATGAGTCCTCCTTTTTTTTATTCAATGAGAAAAAAGTAAGAAGTATTCATATTTACAATATTTGAAGTGATTGAATAATACAAAAGTAAACAGCTAGCCTGGAAAAAAATCGTGTCAAGGATTTTGTTTGCTTATTACTGAGAGATATAATTTATATGACTTGAGATGAATTGACTGTTGGTCTAAAAAATACTTACATTAATAACTCGACAAATATATTTAGTAATAATAAAATAATCCGTTTTTATTATTTTTTTTTAAATAATACCTAACATCGATGTTTGTATTCGTCATAGTCAAAAATGCGATATGGTGTGTATTTCGTGACTTAGATCCATTAAAATGTATTGAAATTCCATTATTACTCATTGAATAAAACATTCCGCCCTTTTAAAAATAATACTCAACATCCATGTTTGTATTCAACATAGTTAAAGATGCGATGCGGTGTGTCTTTCGTAACTGCGATCCATTAAACTCTATTGAAATTACATTATTACTCATTGAATAAAACATTCCATTTTTATTTCAATAATCCCTTATCACATTTTTCCCCATATCCATAATAAAAAGAAACTATAATACTTCGTTAGTATGCGAATTGCAGCTCTAGAAACTGCAAGCGAGTTTTTTTTTCAATATTTTTGAGTGTCTCAGCATAAAACTGAACACGAAATTGACTGCACACATCAAAGATCAATGTTAAAGAATTTAGACGAGACAATAAAAGCTTCTTTATGACACAGCATCAAAATTTACGATCATAATATACGATCATACGAGTCCTTTGAGATAATACGTGACGTTTCTCAACATACAATGCTTGTATTCGTCATAGTTAAAAATGCGAATGGGTTTATCTTTCGTAACCGAGATTCATTAAAATGTATTGAAATTCCATTATTTCTCATTAAATAAAGCATTCCATCTTTTTAAAAAATAAATAAAATAATCATTTTTTATGTATTATTTTTTAAAATAATGTTCATCTTTGTTTGAATTCGTCATAATTAAAAATGCTATTTGGTGTCTTTCGCAACGGAAATCCATTTAAATGTATTGAATAATGGAATATTCAATATATTTTTACTCATTGAATAATGGAATTATGGGGAGGAGTATGGATGGAATTACTCATTATTCAATCGTTTTAAAAATAAATAAATAAATAGTCAGTATTTATTGAAATTGAAATTCAGTAGTAATAGTCAGTATTTATTTATTGGAATTTCATTATTACTCATTGAATAATGAAATTATGGGGAGATAGGATGGAATTACTCATTATTCCATCCTTTTAAAAAATAATAAATAAATAGTCAGTATTTATTTATTATTTTTTTAAAAAATAATATTCAACATCCATGTTTGTATTCCTCCTAGTTAAAAATGCGATTCGGTAACCGAGATCCATTAAAATGTATTGAAATTCCATTATTACTCATTGAATAAAACATTCCACATTTATTTCAATAATCCCTTATCACATATTTTCCCCATATCCATAATAAAAAGCAACTATAATACTTCGTTAGTATGCGAATTGCAGCTCTAGAAAACTGCAAGCGAGGTTTTTTTTTTCAATATTTTTGAGTGTCTCAGCATAAAACTGAACGCGAAATTGACTGCATTGAAAAGCATCACCGCAATTTCTACACATCAAAGATCAATGTTAAAGAATTCAGACGAGACAATAAAAGTTTCTTTATGACACAGCATCAAAATTTACGATCATAATATACGATCATGCTAAGTCCTTTGAGATAATACGTGACGTTTCTTCACTGCTTCCCCTCAGCCGATGCTAAAACTTTATTGATTTATTTGATTGGAAAGAAGAAAGGGTAGGGTAGAAAATTTGATTTGTTGAGATGTTACTTGATTTTATTGCTGCTCGATAAGTAATGTTAAAAGCAGTCTTCGAGTACTAAGATGAAGTAGTTTCCGTTTCCAATGCATTTGTCAAATTACATACAGAAGTGGCAATCTAACTGATGAACGTTCACGAGGGCTCGAATAATGATATGATTTAGGAAGTTTAAGAAAGCTCCCATCGATGTATGTATACATTTAACTCTCTCCGTCTGTTGTTATTCACAGTTTGTTTCAAATAGCAATAAATATTTTCGGATACAGATATTGTAAGCATACTGATAAATAACATAAATAATTTAGTAGCAATTATTAATAATTAATTAATTGTTAATTTATAAATTATTCATTGTTAATTAATGAATTCACAATTTGTTTCAAATAGCAATAAATATTTTCGGTGATGGATACAGATACTGTAATCATACTGATAAATAACATTAATTATTATTAAAGAATAATTTATTCATCGTTAATTAATAAATTATTCATTGTTAACTAATGAATTCACAATTTGTTTCAAATAGCAATAAATATTTTCGGTGATGGATACAGATATTGTAGTCATACTGACAAATAACATAACAATAATAACAATTATTATTAATTGTTACTAATTGGTTTATTAATTGCTAATTAATAAATTATTCATTGTTAATTATGAATTCATCATAAATGATATGTAACAACTTCGTATAGAAAAAAAAAGGTTTACACATTTTAAAAAAGTCTAATACATTTAACTTTTTAATGTATATAAGGGAGATTCCAATCGTTACATGCTTCATTAAACAACCCCTGTGATTTTCTTTTAATCAAGTACATCCAGTAAATGATGATAATACTAAAGCTCCGTTGAATATCCAGGGATTATCTTCTGGGGAATAGTGAATTATTATCCACAGTTGTATTGATATACAGAGTTGTATTAAATCATTTCTTTATTAAAAAATAATTATTTCGTTTAATTAATAGTTTCAACTATAATAATTAATGTTTATTGTACAAGTTAGTTTTCGTTTATTGTTTAATTATCTGTGCATATTGTTTTTAAATGTATCTTTAATTGTGCAATACTTCAAATGCACCTTTATTTCCTTCCGCATTTAATTTTAATACTGTTTTCGATTTGTATCATAACTCTACATAAATGTTTCATATTTTTTACTTGCCCGACTCGTGGCTCAGTGTCAACGTGCGCAGCTGGTGAACATTAGGGCTGAGGTACAATTCGCTGGCGGCTTTGCTGTAAATGCTGTTTCAAAAAACGAGGAAACTCCAAGTCGTTTTGGATGCTCAATAGTCCGACTGCCTGGTGGGAGTTTTTCGGGCTTTCTCCCATACGATACTCAAATGCGGGGTAGTTCCCCTAAAAGATCACCTCCAAAGCGCTGCCCTCCTTCAGCTACATGCAGTCAAGTCAGACTTGTACCCATTTGTGCTCCATCACAACATAAGCTGCCCATTTCCCTTCGTCCATGAGTAGATTACTCATATGATATCCGTCCAGCACTGCAGGATACTAAGGATTAGACACAACAACAAATTAATATTTTATTACATTGTTCTTTCTAATTAGCAATACTTACTCAGACAATTATATTTTTCAAAATTTGTATTTTTAACATTTGATCGGTTTTTAGAGCTGGCATCAAAACTAAGAGATGTTCATGTTAATGAGAACTGGTTTTGTTTTTACAATATACACGAGAAAACTTACTTACACAAGAAAACTAATGTTTTATATTAGTTTTCTGACAAAAAATTATTTTTATCTTTTCGCTTGAAACCAATAATAAAAATGATGAAACAATACTTCAGAATACTTAACTGTCTATCTTTTCTTCTGCATACAGGACACTGAGAATTAGACACAAAAACAACAGTAACATAATTTTGCCTAACTAAAATATGTAAATAATACACAAATTTCGTGTTACTATTTATGTTTCTTTGTTCGTTTCATTTTTCATTTCGTTTCATTTCATTTTTTTCTTTATTTTTTAAAGCATTTTTAAATTGTGAAAGTACAAAAAGTTGTGTAGTAGAAAGTGCAAAGTACTGCATACTTTGCAAATAAATCTTAAAAATATATTTAACAAAAGGTTGGACCAACAGTCTATGCAATATTGAAGTATACGTGAAAATTGTGCAAGGATCAAACAGCCCTCAATAAAAAACGTCTTGTCTTTATTCAAACCTACAACCGTTTTTATCTGACGTAATTTTAAGAGATATTGCGCAATTAAAAGCAGATAATAAAGACATAGCACACATTTTATAGTCCACGAATCTACAAAAATCATTGCAGGAAACACCACACCATTAAGGTAAAGAAAAAAAAAAAAAAAGACTTTTCATTAGCGGTTTTAAATTTATAGCTCTGCAACAAGCGCCGTGAAAGCCCGACAAAGTACATTTTAATTACGGTGAAATTAAAATAGGCAACGGTACTTAAGCTAATGAGTTCAGAGATAAAGTTCTGAAAAAGTTGCACAAAGGCAAAATGAGTGGTATGCTATTCGGGGTGGCATAATTAATATCAGCTTTAATGAATCGATCGCAGAATTTCGAGTGAATGCATCCCCAAAACAAAGATGCGCCAGTTTTTCGAAGATTTGTCTCGGAGATGAATTGGGCTTGATGAGAAGAGTTAAGAGAAAGAAGATTGGGTTGCTGAGCCTAGTCGCTGGAGATGACTTAAATGATGCATTTCCGAACCTCACTCATCAAGTGAGCACCAGTCTTTTTGTGTGACAAGTTTATTTAAAAAAAGGTTACTTAAGAAATTTTTAAATGATTCAGACAAACAGTAAAAAACAGTTCGGGTTCTTTTAATATTAATTTGCATATATAATATGATTTTTTTCTCTTGTTAGTACATGTTTTCTGACTTTCGGTGTCACAGTTTTTTGGATTCGAGTCCCGATAGGGACATTGATGTTTGTAGTGGTTCGGAATCTCCATTTAAACTGTAGGTTTCTATCCAATATGATTGTAGAGCGTTGGGAATAGAGCTGGTGAACCTATCTCCTAAAAAGTAAAGCATCTCATGTGTCTGGATCTGCCAGTAGGCAGACTGTCTTAGCCCATCATGGAGCTGTTGCACCAATGAAGAAAAACTATTTTTGTTTTTATATTTTATATTCTTTTCACCTTTTATTGATATTTTTTAAAGCATTTTGAGAGTTAATTGTAGAAAAATTCTGCATCCTTCATTAAATACATTTTTAACATTTGCTTGCAAAAAAATTGTAAATATCCCGACAGTCTTCAAAATACTGAAGTATACCTGAAAATTGTGCAAGGATCAAACAGTCCTCAATCCAAAACGCCATGTCATTATTCTGATCTACAACTGTTTATATGGCGTAATTTGAAGAGATACTGCGCTATTAAAAGTAGATAATGAAAATATAGCACACATTTTATAGTAATCTACAAAAATCATTGCAGGAAACACCACACCATTAAGGTAAAGAAAAAAGAAGACTTTTCATTAGCGGTTTTAAATTTATAGCTCTGCAACAAGCGCTGTGAAAGCCGGACAAAGTACATTTTAATTACGGTGAAATTAAAATAGGCAACGGTACTTAAGCTAATGAGTTCAGAGATAAAGTTCTGAAAAAGTTACACAAAGGCAAAATGAGTGGTATGCTATTCGGGGAGGCATAATTAATATCAGCTTTCATGAATCGATTGCAGAATTTCGAGTGAATGTATCCTCAAAACAAAGATGCGCCAGTTTTTCGAAGATTTGTCTCGGAGATGAATTGGGCTTGATGAGAAGAGTTAGGAGAAAGACGATTGGGTTGCTGAGCCTAGTCGCTGGAGATAACTTAAATGATGCATTTCCGAACCTCATTCATCAAGCCAGTCTTTTTGTTTCGCAAGGTTATTTAAAAAACGGTTATTTAAGAAATTTTTCAATGATTCAGACAAACAGTAAAAAAATGTTCTGTTCTTTTAATATGAATTTGCATATATATGAGGATTTTTTTTTTCTCTTGGTAGTACATGTTTTCTGACTTTCGGTGTCATAGTTTTCGCGTTCGAGTCCCGGCGGGGACATAGATCCTTATAGTGATTTTGAATCTTCCTTAAACCGTAGGTCCCTATCTAATATGAATGTAGAGCGTTAGGTGTAGCGCTAACAAAAGTACTCCCTAAAAAGAAAAACATCCCATGTTTCGGAATCTGCCAGTAGATAAACGGCCTTGGCACATCATGGAACTGTTGCACCAACAAAGAGGTAGACTATTTTTGTTTCTATAATCTTTTCACATTTTATTTATATTTTTTAAAAGCATTTTGAGAGTTAATTGTAGAAAAGTACTACAACTTTGTTAAATACATTTGTAATATTTATTTCCAAAAAATTGCCAATATCCCAACAGTCTATGAAATATTGAAGTGTACGTGAAAATTGTGCAAGGATCTTTTTAAGATTTAATTGAAAGAGTACATTTTTAAAATTTACTTGCAAAAAAGATTGCCCAACATTCTATAAAATGTTGAGGAATAAGTGGAAATCGGCCAAGAGTCTAACATCCCGCATTCCAAAACGCCTTGTCTTTATTCAAATCCACAACAGTTTTTATACGATGTAATTTGAAGAGATACTGCGCTGTTAAAAGTAGATAATAATGACATAGCACACATTTTGTAGTCCAAGAATCTATAAAAATCATTGCAGGAAACACCACATCATTAAGGTAAATAAAAAAGAAGAGTTTTCATTAGCGGTTTTAAATTTATAGCTGTGCAACAGGCACTGTTTAAAGCCGGACAAAGTACATTTTAATTACGGTGAAATTAAAATAGGCAACGGTACTTAAGCTAATGAGTTCAGAGATAAAGTTCTGAAAAAGTTACACAAAGGCAAAATGAGTGGTATGCTATTCGGGGTGGCATAATTAATATCAGCTTTAATGAATCGATCGCAGAATTTCGAGTGAATGTATCCCCAACACAAAGATGCGCCAGTTTTTCGAAGATTTGTCTCGGAGATGAATTGGGCTTGATGAGAAGAGGTAAGAGAAAGAAGATTGGGTTGCTGAGCCTAGTCGCTGGAGATAACTTAAATGATACATTTCCGAACCTCATTCATCAAGTGAGCGCCAGTCTTTTTGTTTCGCAGGGTTATTTAAAAAACGTTTATTTAAGAAATATTTCAATGATTCAGGCAAACAGTAAAAATGGTTTGGTTTTTTTTAAATATTAATTTGCATATAGGATAACTTTTTTAATCTTGGCAGCACAGGTTTTCTGGGTTTCGGGGTCACAGGTTTCGTGTTCGAAACCCGGCGGGGACATGGATGTTTGAAGTGGTTCGGAATCTCCCTTATACCATAGGTCCCTATGTAATATGATTGTAGAGCTTTAGGCATAGAGCTGACAAACTTACCCCCTAAAAAGAAACACGTTTCATGTTTCGGAATCTGCCAGTAGGTAAACGGCCTTAGTCCATCATGGGGCTGTTGCAACAATAATCTATAATCTTTTAACATTTTATTTATATATTTTTTTAATCATTTTGAGAGTTAATTGTAGAAAAATACTGCTCTAAAATCATATTGTGTAGAAACCTATGGTTTAAATAGAATTACGAACCACTACAAACATCCATGTCCCCGCCAGGATTTTAAGCCGAAAACTATGACACCGAAAGTCAGAAAACATGTACTACCAAGCAAAAAAATAATCATATAAATGCAAATTAATATTAAAAGAACCTGAACTGTTTTTACTGTTCATATGATTCATTGAAAAATACCTTAAAAAACCGTTTTTTAAATACACTTGTACACAAAAAGAGTGCCGCTCACTTGATGAATGAGGTTCGGAAATGCGTCATTTAGCTATCTCCAGCGACTAGGCTCAGCAATCCAATCTTCTTTCTCTTAACTCTTCTCATCACCTAGCCCAATTCATCTGCGAGACAAATCTTGGAAAACTGAGCGCATCTTTGTTTTGGGGATACATTCACTCGAAATTCTGCGATCGATTCATTAAAGCTGATATTAATTATGCCACCCCGAATAGCATACCACTCATTTTGCCTTTGTGTAACTTTTTCAGAACTTTATCTCTGAACTCATTAGCTTAAGTACCGTTGCCTATTTTAATTTCACCGTAATTAAAATGTACTTTGTCCGGCCTTCACAGCGCTTGTTGCAGAGCTATAAATTTAAAACCGCTAATGAAAAGTCTTCTTTTTTTCTTTACCTTAATGGTATGGTGTGTCCTGCAATGATTTTTGTAGGTTCGTGGACTATAAAATGTGTGCTGTGTCTTTATTATCTGCTTTTAATAGCGCAGTATCTCTTAAAATTACCTCATATAAAAACAATTGTAGATTTGAATAAAGAATGGCGTTATGGATAGAGGGCTGTTTGATCCCTGCACAATTTTCACGTATACTTCAATATTTTATAGACTGTCGGGATATTGACAATTTTTTTTGCAAATAAATCTTAACAATCTATCTTAACAAAAATAATAACACGAAATTTTTTGTATCAATTAAATATTTAAGTTAAGTCAGAGGGAGAGCGTTGGGCATAGGGCTGATAACCCTACTCCATAAAAAAAAAACATCTTTTTCAGTAGGCAGACGGCCTTGGCCCACCATGTAACTGCTGTGCCAATGAACAAGAAGAAATATCAATTCCCGTATAAAATATTTTTTCTGGTTTAGGTTTCGGATTCGGTTTCCATAGGTTTCAGATTCGAATCCTAGATGTGGTATAAATGTTAGTTAGTGGTTCGGAATCCACGTTAAACTGTAGGCCCTAGTCTAGTTAGCCTAAAGTGTGCAAAAAATGACCGTAGAGCAACAAACCAAACTACCAACAAGCAAATACCTGAATCCAATTTATACCGTAGGCCCCGGTCTAATATGAAGGCGTAGGGCTGGCAACCCTACCTCGTAAAAAGAAAACATCCCCTCTCTCGAAATCTGCAATAGGCAGATGGCCCACTATGTATCTGTTGAGTCAATGAAGAAGAAATGCATGTTTAATAAATTGGAAAAAAAAATAATAAGATTGTAACAATGATTGGTAGGTTTTCTTTTATTATACTAAAATTGAAAGATACTGAGATTAGTTTACATTTGAGAAAATAATGTAATATTATGTATATAAACATTGCTATGTTTATATATATAATATTACATTATTTTCAGTTTTGGTAAGTTAGCACGAATTTGAACTTCGTTTATAATATCTTTAATTTGGTAACAGTATATAAACTTGATAAGTTTTTGTAATGGCATTTTTATTATTGTTTAAAAGCAATGAACAAAGAATTATAAAAATTCATTTTTTATTTCTAAATAGATGTTAATGTGAAGCAATTGATTAAGTATTGACACAATTATATTCAATATTTTATTTCCATGTATTATATTTAATCAGCATATGCATTTCACTCAAGTATTAGAATCAATACTTTTTAAATGAATTCTTACAAAATAAAGTTATTACAATTATGAATTATTTTCTATGGAAATGGGCTGCGTAAATTGTTCTGTAAATTGCTTGTTATAATTATTGTAAACAATTATTATTAAAGGATTTGTATAAATAAATAATTTGAAAATGACGAAACCTGCTAATTAACACACAAAGAACAACAAAAACATTAAGAAACGCTCGACGCATTTCTTATATATATTTTTTTAAGTAGATACCCCACGAAGGTAGTAATTTCCTGTCCTCTACTGGTGTCCTGTCGTTGCTAGAATGTAACAGTTGCACGCGACCGGTTCGAATTGCAAGTGATTGTTGGTGCTGACAGACTTTCTGCATTATTAAGAAGAATGTATTTATGGCTATCAATTTTTGTTCTCAATATATCTCAATTTTTGTTCTGCCATTGTTTTTTAGGATACTTTTTCTTTTTCAATCCTTCCTATTATACGGAAAGATATGTTTCGCGTTCATGTAAACCTGTATTTTCTTACTCTTGCAGCCATTTGTAAAAGGATTTTAAACAAACCTGAAGGATCAAAATAAAGAACACAATAGAACTTTTCTTGACTTCTTTATATTCTTTATATTATAATATATAATTCATATAAAAATTTTAATCTAAAAATTATTATCCATTAATTAAAATTTTAATGAAAATCTCAAAAGAGGAAAATACTTTGCATAACTTTGAAGACTCCTTGGTGGAACAATAATTGCCAACCTGGTACGAGACTTGTTCAGTTGATTACTATTCCTCCGTAAAGCTTGATAATCTATGCTTTGGTAACACAGGATTCAATTTCGAATCCTGGCGATGACATGAATGTTTGTTAGTGGTTCGGATCCCATGTTAAACTGTAGGTCCCTGTCTAATTAGCCCAACGTGTGCAAAAAATAACCGTAGATAGACAAACCAAAACAAATCTATGGTTGTCAATTTTCGTAAACTCTTACAATAACGTTAACGTTATCCTTAATTGCGCATGCATTTATTTAAATAAGCACGGTGGCAGTATGTAAGAACTCTTTTAGCGATAAGGTAACGTTAAATAAAAATTCGAATTTTGACAGACAAAATTGAGTGAACGCCAATAATGATGAATTTCAATCTACATCGATTTATCATACATAAATCACTATAGACTTTGCCTAAGTACACAAATGTTATTCCTGTAGATAAACATAATTTGATTTATTTTTAGTGCACAATATAACCACCATGCTATTTTTATTTTAAATATAGAACAGCGATGAAATATTCAATAAATTATTTAATTTCATCGCAATTATTTATTTCGTATCAATGTAATTAGGATATAAAAAAAGCTAAAATGCATCTAAATTTTCTTCAATCATTAGATAAATTTATCAAATGAATATATTAAAAAATGAAATGAATTAATGAAAAATTGAAAATAAGGAAATCGAATAAAAACGTGCAGAAAGGTTATGCAATTTCAATTTTGTCGCAAATTTACAATAAAAAATAACTTTGACCCATTATTTTTTTTATTAAATCAATTAAAGTTGTTTGTGGTATGTATCAGGACAAAATTATAAAAAAATTGGAAGGAAAAAATTAGTCATCTTATTTTAAACTTTATAAGTTTTATCCATCAAAATTAATCTACTTAACATATAAATTACTATTTATTTTTTACTGAATAATAATCAATATTGAAAGTAGAGAATACTTGAATTAATAATTTAGAGTTCAAAGTTTAAGATTTCTTACTTATTATAATATTAATTACTTTTAAAAATAGTTAATTAAAAAAATTATTTTAAAATAATTAAGATTTTTTTTTCCTTAAATTTTGATTACTCACCAGATAAAAAAATTGGGAAAGTAGAAAAAAAATTGAATCCCAAGGTGGAAGTAATAAAGTTATTTATGTAATAAAAATTATAAATTAATAATGTAAGTTATAAAAAAACAGTCAAACATATAAATCTCTAGCTTTATAATATATATATATATATATATATATATACAGAGAGAGAGAGAGAGAGAGAGATAATAAATTAAAATACAGATGACATATTAATAAAATATCACAATTATTCATAGAATTTCTTCGAATTTTTTTTAGTTTTAATTAAAAAAGACGAAATTAAAATCTTATTTCGAAAAATAATGTAAGTGATAGGAATTTGTAATTAACCTTAAATTAAATAAATTTATTCTTTAATAACATATATAGTGGTTTTGGCAACATTTTTATTCGTATTTTTTTACTTTAATTTAATTTTAAAATGCATATTCAAAAAATTTAATAATTATGTAATCACAAAAAATTTTTTTTAATATTAATCTCCGTTGGGAATTAACTAAAAGCAATAGAAATAAAATGAGAATTAACCATTTTAATGGTTTTGACATTTTGAATATTCTCCGTCGGAAATTAAATATTGAATTCTTAAAGATTTATACGTTATAAAAATTATTTCATTTATTAAAACTAATCAAATGATTAATAATGTTTCCATTTCAAATGATAAAAAAATTTTAATTTACAATAAAAACATCAATTAATGATTTTAGTTTTCATTCGTTAAATCATTTAATTTATTAAAACATCTTTTCATGTTAATTTATTTTGTTACTTATAGAATTATCTATTAATGCATATATATAAGACATTTTCTTTAATTTAACTGAAAATGTACTTTGAAGTTTGTAGCTGTACCTAATGAAATAGTACAGCAGCATTTTTTCTTTTTATGTTGTTGTTGTTGTTTCTTATCCCACTTGGCTGGCCAAGAAATAGTAAGGGGAAGGAAGCAGCTTCTGTTGTGATGGAGCACCCGTAGCCTGATTTTTTCTTTTATTCTTTGGATTCCGAACCACTACAAACATCCATGGCACCGCCGGGATTTGAAAAGCGCTAGACACTCGGCCATTTTTCTTTTTATTCTTTGAGTATTACTTTTGAAAATTTATACGTTGTATTTTCAAAATTAACAACCCGAAAAAAAGAAATTCCTACAAATCTTTGGAGATTTGTAACATTGCAATTAACAATTTTCTATTTTATGGATAGTTAAAGAAACTAATGAGAGAAAATTTCTTATTATTTAAGTGTCATTTATCAATTGAAAGAATATTTTTTCAATTGAGTAGATAATTTTGAAAGATATTTTTAAAATTCTTATACTTTTGATGCTTTATTATATAACTTAAGGCTGCCTGAGGGCCAAATTGCTAGAGCTCTGGCCTTTGGTACCACAGGCTTCAGGTTCGAATCCTGGCGGTGGCATGGATGTTTGTTAGTGGTTCGGAATCCACTTTAAACTGTAGGTCCCAGTCTGTTTAGCAAATCAAATTATATAACTTAGGAACCTGATGACCGAGTGACTAGCACTCTGGTTCTCGATACCACACATTTCGGGTTCGAGCCTCGGCGGTGCCATGGGTATTTGTAGTGGTTTGGAATCCATTTTAAACCGTAGGTCCTGGTTTACTATTACTGTAAAGGCGTAGAGCTGACAATACTAACCCGTAAAAGGAAAACATCTCCAGTCTTGAAATCTGCCAGTAGGCAGAATGACCTTGGCCCACCATAGGACTGTTGCTCCAATGACGATGATGAGGATATAACTTGGAAACGCATCGTTTGCATAATGTATGGATAAATCGGAAAAAGTCAAAAATGCATACTTATTAACTACAATAATTTTAAATGACAACAGGTTTATAACTTTTTACATTATTCAAAAAATTATTAACCATAATGAATAATAGCCATTAAAATTATAAACCATACTGAATAATAGCCATTAAAATTATAAACCATACTGAAGTCCAAGACACTTCTTGGGTCTTTTTGTTATTATTATTATTATTCGTTTTTACTCGAATGATTCCTGTAAATCAATTTGCAGCACAGTAATGTGCTTTACAATCAATTGACTTAATAAAAACTATAATGTTAGTTGTAATGAGTTAACATACTTATAATGAGTTAATAAAAAATATAATGTTGGTTATAAGGAGTTAAGATAGCTATAATGAGTTAATAAAAACTATAATGTTAGTTATAAGGAGTTAACATAGCTATAATGAGTTAATAAAAATTATAATGTTAGTTGTAATGAGTTAATGCTATAATGAGTTAATAAAAACTATAATGTTAGCTATAATGAATTAATATAACTATAATGAGTTAATAAAAACTATAATATTAGAGATGACCACACACAGGCATTAAACTCAGATAATATATTCTTTGTGTGTGTGTCTAATTTTTGAAGCACAATTTGATTAATGTTTTCCCCAAATTTCAAAAATTTCAAATGAATAAAGATTTCACAATCATATTTTTTTAAATTTATTATCCTGTTAATTTTTTGGGAAACCAATGTATTATAATTTCTAATATATTGCATATTGATTAATTAATTTTTTTTCTGAAGCAAATGTTCGTTCAATGTATTTAAATAAGACGCCTTTCATTGTCTTTTTTTAGTAATTAAAGAAAGCCTTTTAATTAGAAGGTCTCACTAAGCTGATTTTCAAAAGCACTTGCCTAAGCTCTTTATTTTTAATTAGCATTTACAATGTAACTCCTTTGATAATAATTCCTCCCAACCCTTTGGAATGGCATTTTTTTTTATTTTCATTTATCCAGACCGAGGTTCTGGTTAGCTTTGTCTGAGCATTAAATTTTTCACACTTTATCTTTTATACTATGACTCAAATTGTTCTAACAGTTTTTAACCTTGTTCGAAAGTGTGTGTTGAAATAGTACTATATATTAATAAGGAAAATATACTTAATACAAGGAAATATACTTAAAAAAGAGCTGAAAAACACTTTTAACTAAATAAAACAATCAAGCACAATAAAATATACACTGAAGTGACAAAAGTCATGGGATAGCAATATGCAAATTTTCAGATGGCAGTAGCATCGCGTAGAACAGGTATAAACGTGCAGTGCTTTCGCATAGCTTTCATTTCTGTTCAAGTTATTCATGTGAAGAGGTTTTGACATGATGATGACCGCACGACGGGAATTAACAGACTTTGAACGCGGAATGTTAGTTGGAGCTAGACGCATGGGTCATGCCATTTCGGAAATCGTTAGGGAATTCAACATTCCCAGATCCATTGTGTCAAGAGTGTGCCGAGAGTATGAAATTGCAGGCATAACATCCCACCATGGACAGCGCAGTGGTCGACCGCCTGCACTTAACGATCGAGACCGGCGACGTCTGCAAAGAGTCGTAAATTCTAACAGACAAGCAACACTGCGTCAAATAACCGCAGAAATCAATGAGGGACGTACAAGATACTTGTCTGTTAGAAATGTGCGGAGAAATTTGGCTTTCTTGGGCTATTCCAGCAGAAGACAAACTCGAGTACCTTTACTGACAGAACGACATCGCTTGCAGCGACTCTCGTGGGCACGTGAGCATATTGGTTGGTCCCTAGATGAATGGAAAACCGTGGCCTGCTCCGATGAGTCACGATTTCAGTTGGTAAGAGCTGATGGTAGGGTTCGAGTGTGGCGCAGACCCCACGAAGCCATGGACCCAAACTGTCAGCAAGGCACTGTTCAAGCTGGTGGTGGCTCCGTAATGGTGTGGGCTGTGTTTTCATGGCATGGACTTGGTCCTCTGGTGCGACTGGACCGAACATTGACTGGAAATGCTTATGTTCAGCTACTTGGAGATCACTTGTAGCCATTCATGAACTTCATGTACCCAAACAACGATGGGATTTTTATGGATGACAATGCGCCATGTCACCGGGCCACAACTGTTCGCGATTGGTTTGAAGAACATTCTGGACAATTCCAACGAATGATCTGGCCACCTAGATCGCCCGACATGAATCCCATCGAGCATTTATGGGACATCATCGAGAGGTCTGTTCATGCCCAAAATCCTGCACCATCAATGCTTTTCCAATTATGGACGTCTATCGAGACAGCATTGCTCAATATTCCTGCAGAAGACTTCCAACGACTTGTTGAGTCCATGCCACGTCGAGTTGCTGCACTTCGCCGGGCGAAAGGAGGGCCGACACGATATTAAGAGGTATCCCATGACTTTTGTCACTTCAGTGTATATATTTTTTTTTTCCTTACAGCGAATAAACCTATAAATGGAGTTAAAGGATAAATTTAATATCAAGAAAGCTTTTTCAGGGAATATCTATCCGCAAGATATTAAAATGAGCCTTTTTGACTCATCTTCCCATATTAAGATTGAATAATTCATTAATTTGTATAGTTAAAGCAATAAAAATATAAGGATAAATGATGGTAGTACAGAATATGAATAAAATTTTGATGTTTTTGATTAGTAGCTTTATTATAATATATGCCCAACTCGTGGTTCAGTGGTAACATGCAACGCTGGTGAACATTAAGGCTGAGGCTCAATCCGCTAGCAGCTAGTTGCAGACACTGTTCAAAAAACGAGGAGCCCCGATGGTGTTTGTGATGCAAATCATCTAGTCTCGTTAGTCCGACTGCCTGGTGGAAGTTCACCGGTTTTCCCCCATACGATACGCAAATACGGGACATTTCCCCCTCAAGCGCCTCCTGTAAGGCTCTGCTCTCCTTCTTCAGCGACACGACCCAAGTCAGACTTAAGTCTCCTTCCCACCGAGATGAGAGATGTGAAGATTCACGCGGCAGGCGAGAAAAGTTTTTCGACCCCTTCGCAGCGAAACGTCCGAAATAGTATTACGCCTAGGGAAGTTCCGCTTCGAGTTGAAAGTTGGTCAACTCGAAGCGGTGCATTTCAAACCGGTTTCAGGCGAACGTGGGGAGGCTAGTGATTGGTCAAATCTTGTCGCTTAAATCTTCTCGTCTCGGTGGGCACGTGCCTTTATCCGCAAGGGCGCTCCATCACAACAGAAGCTGCCCCTTTTCCACCATCCATGAGTAGATTACTCATATGATATCCGTTCCACACTGCAGGACACTGAGGATTAGACACAGCAACAACGATATATCATGATGTATTCAATGTACGAAACAGTCCCACGCCCAACGCTCTGCAGTCATATTACACCGAGACCTACGGTTTAAAAAGAATTCCGAACCACTACAAACATCCATGGCATCCGGGACTTTTCGGGACTAGAGCCCGAAAACCTGTGGTACCGAGCGCCAAAGCGCTAGCCACTCGGCCATCAGGCCCTATCTGCTGTAGTAAAAACTTAAAATTTTTTATTAAAATATGTCATTGTTTATTATCAATAAAGTTGACATTTTAAACTATAACAGAGGAATAAATGATTTTGACATTTTAATTCGTTTCAAAATCACTAATTTTAAGAAATTCATTGCATTGCAAATAAATATATTTTATATTAGTTGATCACACTCTGTTTATAAAACTATTAATTTTTTTTTTAAATTATTTTCTCACTACCGTATGCATAAAATTTAACATATTGAGATATAACCATATCCTAAATAAAAATAAATCAGATAAAAAAAAACGCTATCTCTTGCATATCTGCTATCTAATAAAATTGCATATTTATTATATTGCTAATCTCTTGCATATTTTTATGTTGTTTCTTTAAACAGATCCCTCCGAAAACAAATCGATTATCAATTAAATTTGCAAAGAAAATATGATATCTGCAAATCTTTACAGAGAAATAGTTTGAAACGGGGGAAATTGAAGTTTACAGCATTTAGTTAAAGTTACAATAATGTGTTACAATTACACTTAATGACGCTTAAAGATACACAAATTATAATAATAATTATCATTGATTAGATTTAGATATCTGATAAACTTTTGCTTACGTCTCATACTTCCGGTGATTATAAATCTCGTATTCAGTAATCATGTAATTATCAACATTCTGATAAGGTCAATATCATTTTAAAAAGATGCAATTTTTGTGTTTGGCATGACACCTTTTTTTGGAGTTTTTAAAAGTGTATTCACATATGAAAAAAAATACTTGCAACAGAATAAGTAACAAGAATAACTTCAATATAATTTTAAAAAGATGCAATTTTTGTGTTTGGCATGACACCTTTTTTGGAGTTTTTAAAAATACATTCACCTTTGAAAAAATTATTTTCAGCTGAATAAGCAACAAGCATTTTGTCATCGTAACAAGAATAACACCAGTATAATTTTAAAAAAATGCAATTTTTGTGTTTGGCATGACACCTTTCTCGGAGTTTTTAAAAGTGCATTCACCTTTGAAAAAAAATACTTGCAGCAGAATAAGTAACAAGCATAACTTCAATATCATTTTTAAAAAAAAACAATTTTTGTGTTTGGCATGACACCTTTTTCTGAGTTTTTAAAAGTGTATTCACATTTGAAAAAAAATACTTGCAACAGAATAAGTAACAAGTATAACTTCAATATAATTTTAAAAAGATGCAATTTTTGTGTTTGGCATGACATCTTTATTTATTTATTTTTTTTTTGGAGTTTTTAAAAATACATTCAAAATACTTTCCCCAGAATAAGCCACAAGCATGTTGTCTTCGCAACAAGCATAACTTCAATATAATTTTAAAAAGATGTATTTTTTGTGTTTGTCTTGACACCAATTTTTTTTTTTTTTTGTTTGTTTGGAGTTTTTAAACATACATTCACCTTTGAAAAAAAATTTCAGCAGAATAAATTTAGTAAAACAGTGATAAAAAATAATTTACATAAAAACACTTTAATAAAACAGTGAGAAACATGTTGTCTTCGCAACAAGCATAACGTCAATATCATTTTAAAAAGATACAATTTTTGTGTTTGGCATGACACCTTTTTTTGGAATTTTTAAAAATACTTTCACCTATGAAAAAAAGAACACTTTCAGCAGAATAACTTTAATAAAACAGAGATAAAAAATAATTTAGATAAAAACATTTTAATAAAACAGTGACAAACATGTTGCCTTCGCAACAAGCATAACGTAAATTTAATTTTAAAAAGGTGCAATAATTTTTTGTGTTTGGCATGACACCTTTTATTAGAGTTTTAAAAAATACCTTTACCTTTGAAAAAAAAATACTATCAGCAGTATAAGAAACAAGCATGTTGTCTTCGCAACGAACATAAAATCAATATAATTTAAAAAAGATGCAATTTTTGTGTTTGTCATGGAACATTTTCTGGAGTTTTTAGAAATACCTTCACCTTTTGAAAAGAAACTACTTTCAGCAGAATAACAACTAGCATGGTGTTTTAATTTTAAAAGATGACGTCATTTTTTAAAAAAGCTGCCAATTTTTGGAGTTTTTAAAAATACATTCACCTTTGAAAAAACTTTCAGCACAATAACATTAAAAAAACAGTGATAAAAAAAATAATTTAAATAAAAACACTTTAATAAAACGGTAAGAAGCATGAAACATGTTGTCCTCGCAACAAGCATAACGTCAATATAATTTTAAAAAGATGCATTTTTTGTGTTTGGCATGACAGTTTATTTTTTTTTTTTTTTGAGTTTTTAAAAATACATTCACCTTTGAAAAAAAAAAAAAAAGCTTTCGGCAGAATAAGTAAGAAACATGTTGTCCTCGCAACAAGCATAACGTCAATATAATTTTAAAAAGATGCATTTTTTGTGTTTGGCATGACAGTTTTTTTTTTTTTTTTATTTATTTTTTGAGTTTTTAAAAATAAATTTACCTTTTAAAAAAAAAAAGCTTTCGGCAGAATAAGTAAGAAACACGTTGTCTTCGCAACAAGCATGACGTCAATACAATTTTAAAAAGATGCAATTTTGTGTTTGGCATGACACTTTTTTTGGAGTTTTTAAAAATGCATTCATCTTTGAAAAAGAAAATATTTTCAGCAGAATAAGCAACAAGAATTTTGTCTCCGTTTTTTCCACGTCCTATTTTCGTTAATACGATATCTTAATTAAATAGGTATCCCCAAGAAGCTGAAATATATGCCTCGTTTTATTTTAAATGTATAAAAGAAATACTATATACACTTCTACTTCAAGTTACCGTTTCTTTAATTCCAAATGCAAACTTAATTAGTAGCGAAAATATTTTTTTTCTTCTCTATTACTGAATTTTCCATCTTTTATTGCTTATTAGATAAATCGGAGTAAATAAATTAAAATCAATGGATTTTTCAAAGAAAAAAAAATAATAATAAATTAATAAATAAATAAAAATAGAATAATGATATGAATGCTAATTTTTAAAACTTTATTGCCTCCAAGATTTCATTC
Organism: Caerostris darwini; assembly: GCA_021605075.1. Taxonomy (NCBI): domain Eukaryota; kingdom Metazoa; phylum Arthropoda; class Arachnida; order Araneae; family Araneidae; genus Caerostris; species Caerostris darwini. The sequence goes on from BPLQ01004544.1 coordinate 3,549,965, forward strand.
GAAAAAAAATACAGATCTTCCTCAAACTAATGTCTACTTTTTCATTTTAAACTATCATATAACACTCATGTTATATGATATTTATTTTTAAATCAGTTATTTAAAAATAACGGCCATACTTACCTCTACCTTTGTGTAATGGTTTCGAAATTTTATGCGATTAGTATTTGACAAAAAAGTATTTTTCCTCTGTATGTTCTTTGATATTTATAAATATACAAAAACCAATCCTTTCTAAAATTCTCTTATAAATAATAACATAATCTCCTCTTATCTTCCTTTAAGTTAAATTCGAGTCTAGTTTCGGAGATTTTATTTCAAAAATTATTAAAAAATTATTTATAAAAGGATGTTCTTTGCTTTACAAAATAATTTATTGATCATAGATAATTTATTCGATTATTCTACGGCAGTATTCGATTACATAGAAATCATTTCCATTTAAATTCAATTTTGTCGTAATTTCGAATCTAGTTTCAAACGCAATATTGCAAAAGTTAGAAATAACTTTTGCAATAGTAATTTTTTTTCTTTTTTTTTTAAATGTACGGTGTTTATCGAAAACGATTGTTCATTTGATTGACGACGATTTCATTTGATTACTTTGAAATCTACAAAGGGTTTTTTCACACTAATTTATGTCTTAACACCCTACAAAAGCGATAAATAAAGAAAATAGGAGATATCTACCCCACATTTGCGTATCAATATGGATCAAAATCTGAAAATAGGTCCCACCAGATAGCCTGATTGTCAATGCGAAACGTATACGTAATCGCCATTGTGTCTCCTCAATTCCAAAAAGTGACGATACATACCTCCATATGGTTTAGTTTGTCTCTCTACGGTCCTTTTTTGCACACTTTAGGCTAATTAGACCGGACTGTACAGTTTAACGTTGGTTCCGAACCACTAACAAATATCCATGACACCACCAGAATTCGAACCTGAAGTCTGTGGTACTAACAGCCAGAGCGCTAGCTCATTGGCCATCAGGCAACCAAAAAACGAGGTTTGATTTAATTTGTCACTCTACGGTCATTTTGTGCACACTTTAGGCTAATTAGACTGGGATCTACAGTTTAAGGGGGATTCCGAACCATTAACAAACATCAATGCCACCGCCAGGATTCGAACCTGAAACCTGTGGTACTGAAGGCCAGAAGGCTAGTCAATTAGTCAACAGGCCCTTCATGCCACTACTTGATAAGAACCTGAATCTTCCTGCACGTTAGCTGTTCACATTATCAATATGTCACGAGTTGATCACAAAAAGAGGTAAATTTATAGATAAATTTAAAAATATAATCAAAGTTATTAAATCTTTTACTACTTACTTCGTTATTTACTACTTATCATACTTTTTACAATAATCATTGCATTAACAATGCACTTTTACTGCCTTAAGGTTGATTGAATTATTTTTGGTAAGCAATTAATCTCTAATCACCTGGCAGACAGCTTAATCCTCGGAAGAACTAAATAACATCCATGCCACCACCAGAAGTCGAACTTGAAGCGTGTGGTACTAAAGGCCAGAGCGCTAGCCAATTGGTCAACAGATTGCCACGCCACCACTGGATAAGAACCTGAATCTTCCTGCACGTCAGCTGTTCACGTTATCAATATGTCACTTAGAAGGGTTCAAAAAGAAGTTAATTTATAGATAAATTTAAAAATGTAATCCAAGTTACTAAATCTTTTATTACTTACTTCGTTATTTACTACTTATCACATTTTTTACAATAAGCATTGGATTAACAAATACCTTTTTTTGGTAACTATTGCCTCAAGGTTGATTGAATTATTTTTGGTAAACAATTAATCTCTAATCAGATGGCAGACAGCTTAATCCTCAGAAGAACTAAATGCTCTTCCCAAAATAAAAAGATTCTTCCAAATTAAGGATAAACAAGTACTTTGGCGTCGTATTTTTTAGACTACAGTCAGACTTTATAATCTTTTGAGCTATCGAGGCGAAAATCTTCTTCCACAATTAGGAAAGACCTGTTAAGAAAGGCTGCGATAAGATTAACGCAGGTCTTATCACCTGCTTTGAAGATATCGGTTCTTATTTAGAGATTCAGCCAGAAAAGCAGTCATCTAAATAGTTAGAACTTAACCACTACATAAATATTTAACTAGTCTCACGTTTAATACTTTAAATATTGCTTTAAAATGCAAATTGTTATGATGGTTTACCGTTTAAATGAGGACTATGAATATATTTCCTCGTTTAAGTAGTAAACTGGTGTATATATATATACAAGATCAATCAACTTAAAGCCAAGTGTGATAAAATACATCTCCGTCATTCCCTGTTCTGGTTTAATTAACATCTATTTAGAATAGTAAACAGCTCTGTTGTCAACCTCTAAACTAATATATTGCAGGATTGTAGGAGATACCAGACCCGTTTTTATCACTGGACAATGGTCAAGGACTCACTCTGAATAAAATTCATGTTGGTATATATATTGCATTATAATATAATTAAAATACGCATTAAAAACATATACATTATTTATTACAAAGAGCTTTTTTTTTTCCATACCAGCAATATAAGACATGTTTTTATTTATAACATACTGCATTATTTCTGAAGTAAGCAAGATAAATGAATCAATTTTTCATTAATTCAAATTTAAATTTTGAAGAATCTACAATATTGAGTTTTATTCTAAAACAGATATTATTGGCTTTTTGAAATTGATTTTTTTTTTCTTGTCAGAAATTAAATTCTTGTCAATATTAGTTGGCCGCGAAATCTCTCCAACGCTTTTACCATGTTATTTTCAAATATAATGAGCTCATCTATTTTGTTCTGTCTTTATATTAAATGTATTTCTTGACATATAAATTGATTTGGCTATAATGATGTTTAATATTTTGCTCAGAACAATTCGACTTTATTTGTATGTCGCTCTAAGGTCATTTCTTTGCACATCTTAGGCTAATTAGACTGGGATCTAAGGGTTTAGCGTGTATTCTGAACCACTAACAAACATTCATGCCACAACCAGAATTCGATCTTGAAGCCTATGTTTCCAAATCCTAGATTCACATCAAGCTTTACGGAGGAATAGTAAGCAACGTATTTTTCTCTTATGCGATTTTTATTAAAATTTTAATTAATGGATAATAATTTTTAGATAAAATTTGTTGTATGAATTATATATATATATATATATATAATTCATATATAAAGAATTCTAGAAGAGTTCTGCAGTATTAAGTTTTTTATTTTGATCCTTCAGGGGTGTTTAAAATCATTTTACAAATGGCTGCAAGAGTAAGAAAATACAGGTTTCACATGAAGGCGAAACATATCTTTCCATATAATAGGAAGGAGTGAAAAAGAAAAGTATCCTAAAAAACAATAGCAGTACAAAAATTGAGATCTATAGCCATAAATACATTATTCTTAATAATGCAGAAAGTCTGTCAGCACTCACAATCACTTGCAGTTCGAACCGGTCGCGTGCAACTGTTACATTCTAGCAGCGACAGGACACCAGTAGAGGACAGGAAATTACTACCTTCGTGGGGTGTCTATTTGAAAAAATGTATAAGAAATGTGTTGAGAGATCCTGAATGTTTTTATTGTTCTTTGTGAGCTAATTATCAGGCTTCGTCATTTTCAAATTATTTATTTATACAAATCCTTTAATAATAATTGTTTACAATAATTATAACGAATAATTTACAGAACAATTTACGCGGCACACTTCCAGTCCAGTTCTAAAGTCCAGAGCATTTGCCAACTGGAAAATATGATTTTGAATACAAATTGCAGATGAAGAAAAGATTTACTAACTGTTATATTATTCATAGATATTGTAAAATATAAGAAAGGAAATTAAACGTAAAACTAGGAATTACTGCATTATAGTCCTTATATTTGTCATTCAAAAAATAATGCATAATTCACGCATATCTTAAAAATGAACAAAAAACTTCTCGGATAAGCATGAGTTCAATTAGACTTTTTTGGTTTCTTGACTGAAAACAATGCCGTACACCTAGGAGCCATTGAATTATAATTATCAAGAGTGGTCTGGGATATTCTTTCCTACTTCTGTAGTAAGAGGTTTCCAGTCGCTGAATTGTTTCTGGAGGTGATAAGCAACCAGCAACCTTTTTTTCCCTAGAATGTCTCAAACATGTTCGATTGTGTTCATGTCTGGGAAATGTGGCTGTGAATCCATCCGAATGATTCCTCCGTCGGATCGGAAATCGGACACTATCCAAGCACAATGTGGCTTGACGTTATCATCTATGAGAAGGAATCTATCAGCGATTATTGCAGCGTAAGCTGTGGATCTCATCCCTTATCGATGAGTGGTCAGTGATCCATTCCTGATGATGTACAGCGCGCTACAGCGATTGATAAAGATACTAGCTCACACCATCAATCCGCATTTTCCAAATCAGACACTTTTGTGTACAATTGATGGATTATTCCAAGTACCACGTTCTTTCCAGATCATAAGCCTCCTATTGTCCATTTGTACACTAAAGCGGGACTCGTACGTGAAGAGAAAGTTGATCCAATTATCTCTTTCACAAATTGGCAGAATCAGTAAGCTGCAGTTAACGAAACACAATCCATAGGTCAGCCATCATACGGAACTAACAAAGGCAAAGGTTGTGTCTTTTAAAGGAGTTCCCGGGAATTGTAGAATTCCCCGCACCTCCGGTTACATTATAGGATCGTGGAATTGGTTTCGAGTATTTTTGTGTCGAAGTTTTTGAGTCAGTAGATCTCTGAGTGTGTTTTTGTAGTAGCGTACATACTGTGGTTTTTTTCCTGACTGTTTGTGTGCACTGTCTCATTATGTGTTGTTGAGCTCTTAGGATCCAGATATTCGTTTAACATTTCCAATTTTCAAATACCGATTCATTGTCAGTAAAGGGCCTTTTAGGATGCTCAGAAAGCTACCCTATAATAAATTGCGTTTGGTCAGCCTCCAAACGATCGATGGGCTCTAGGCTACTGGTTCTAAGTTATGTTGTTGGAGCATTGTACGCAATGTTACGAAGCATTGAGCGTTTTGTCAATTATTGCTAATTTCCTCATACTAGTACATTAGGAATGATGCATATCGTTTTTTACCATTTATTTAAAATGTAGTTTTTTGATTTTGTGAACGTGATAATTTTTCTTTTTAACCTCCTTTATTTCATGTTTGCTAAATAGGCAGTTATTTATATGGGTTGTTTTCTACTAAACTCGCAACATACTCCATTTGTTTTGCTCAATTTCGTAGTGTAAATGAATAACAAATTTAAGTGTAAGGGTATGTTAAAATTTTTTTCGGTAATGAAATGCTAATAGAATTGGAATGTCGCCGAAACGACCTTAGTATGAGAAAATATTTTAGAATGGCTATGTGAAGAAATCATGAAAGAATTAGCACACATTAATAGATGTTGAAAATCTAATGAAGTTCACTGGTTCTTTTATGCCTTAAATAGTACAAAAATTTAATGCATATGTCCATTATTAAACTGAGTTGAATATCATGTTGAATTTCTACTATGATTTTTATCCTCCAAAACTTTCATTCATTAATTAAAAATAGAAATTTCATTTCATAATTTTGCATATTGAAGCAACACTGCAACTGAAAACATTATTAAAGCTAAGTATTATAATTGCGCATATGTTGTTTTATCGACTGACAAATAAAGTTTGAGGTTATTATGTGAGTTTCGGTATGCCAAAACTTTACAAACTTTCTAGCTTTCTCTAAACTTTTAACTTTCTAACATCATCTTCATTAAATAAGGGAAATACTGCAATATTAATATATTACCCTTGTAAAAAGTAATTTAAGATTGAATTTCCACAATTTACAGTACCAAATTACCTACATAAAATACTTATATTTTTTCTTTTTTGAGTCTTTTACAGTAACGCGAACTCTTAACTCTAAAGGCTCGTTCCCACCAAGGTGAGAGACGTGAAGATTCAAGAGGCAAGCGACACAATTTTTTCGACCCCTTTACAGCGAAACGTCAGAAATAGCGAAAAACCGCTTCGAGTTGAAAGTTGGGCAACTCCAAGCGGCGAGCTGCAAACCGGTTTCAGGCGACCGCGGTGAGGCTAGTGATTGGTCAAATTTTTTCGCTTGCATCTTGTCGCCTTGGTGAGCACGAGCCTTAAATCTGCTAAATTAGATAATCCATTCATTAATTTAAATTCATTGAGTGATGAAATTTAAATTTTAATCTTAATAAAAAATTCTCTACTATATTTGATATCTGTTAATTAAAAATTATTTATTTAAAGAAAAATGAATGTATATTGTATTCACATGTCTTTATATAATGTCAATTTTTCTTGATATACACAGGAAAATAAAGGTAGTGATCAGCATCGTGCAAATTATATGTAGGAGGAGTTCATTTCCTTCTGTAGTGTCTCGAATCGGAAGAATAGTGATAAATTAGTGTGCGATGACTCGTAGAAAAACTTAACGAAGCACAAGAAAGGAAATGTTGACTGTTTAAGACGTTCCGGTAAATCAATTAGACAAACCCGTTGAATTAATTGAAAGTCAATGTCAATAGTTTGAGATTTTTTTAAAAGGCCGGAAAATTCAAAAAGGAGAAAAAGATATATTGCCTGAAAAAATGTTTCTGTTTGAACTGATGACGTGTTGCAACAAAGGCAATTAGTTGAGAAATCATCATGCAAGCAAATAGTTAAGTCTTCCCTGTTCTAAGAAAATCATTTTCATTCATTTTTCAATAAAAAAAGAGGCATTAATTATTTGAAGTGTATAACAACGATCATGAATAGGAAGATTATCTAAGTGTAAGCATGTCGTTAGACAACTGATATATATTAAATCAGAAAAAGTAAATTTCTTTATACATTGGTAATGCGTATTAGCTAATATACAAAAGAGCTAGGAATAAATAACCGTTGATGTCATTGCTTTAAAACACTATTAGACTCGTTTTTGAAAAAAAAATGTCAAAATTTGACTTGAAAGATTTGTATAACCTTTCATTTGGGAAATTCAAAATGAAAGTTTATTTTATTAGTAAAAATAAAATCATATAATAAAATATGTAATCTTTTTATACGTCCCTGTTAGAATATTTATTTTGATCCAATTTTCCCATACTTTTTTTTTTACATATGATCATAAATTATTTTCAAAAATTAATCTTACGCAATGTACACTGGAATTCACTACCAACAGAACTTGCAAATTTAGTCAATTTTCTCAAAATACTGAATGATACTGAAGACTGTTTCTTCCAAATAAAGATGCAAATCTGTAGTGTCGAATACCTTCGCGTATACAAATGCATGTGGGTGGTACACGTTGACAAAGAGGATTTAGAATCGCACGTGTCAATTTCCGCTGTTTCTTTCGCTCAGACAACTCGACGAACTTCATGGCGTGTTTTCTTTTTTTTCCCCCCAACATGCGGGGAAATTCAAAAGCATATGGTAAAAGAAGAGATGATGGAACGTGGTGACGAGTCGTTTGGATACTGGCAGCAGAGTAATCTCAAGAACAGATTGCTAGAGACTGAAGTGTACATCCAACTGTTTCATAAGGGCAACGCGAGAGAGATTTGTTTTCAGGAAGATCTGCTGTTAGCGTTCCGTTCACTTCTGCGAAAAGGACAATCCGTTTTTCATAATATAGAGAACATCGATTTTGGATAACTAAGGGACCGTTCTAATGATGATGAGACCAGTTCAGACTAACGATTTTTCCACCTATGTTCATCTGGAATAAACCATGGATTTGGGGCCCCGGGCGCCGCAGTTTTCACTCCTTCGAAAATGGGACCCCTTGGCAACGGGGATTTGATATTCTGGGCAAACATCATATTGAAAGGGAGCACAAACCTCCATGTCTTTGTCAGAGACGTTGTGACTGCAATGAGTTATAGAGATGAGATGTTCGAGGTCTAGGTTCACAATTTTTAGGGATGCAATTTACTCTGGCTTTCTTCTAATATATGACAACGCGTATCCACATAGGACATATTTGTCTGAAAATTTATAGAAAGCTTAGATCTTTATCGGATAGATTAGCCAGCTAGATCTTTGGACCAAACACTATGGAGCTTACCTGATACTCTCATGAAGGGGTCTCTTAAAAACTCGCGTTTCACCTCAGAGAACCAGCTAGAGCCTGGAAACAGCATCAGTAGAGGAGTAGGATCAGCAGCCCCTGGGACATTTAAAGTGCCTAATTTTCAATATGAACTAACGTTGTGAGATCTGTATAACTATAAAAGGGATCTATATTTCTCTATTAATATATTTTCGTTCTCGATATAGAAAGCTGTATTTTAGAATTCAACTCTGAGGAGTCTTACGTAATGATCATATGCCTGTGTGCCATAACAGATGTGCATTTATTTATTCATTCATTTTTGTAGAATATCAACCAATGTTCATGGCAAATTTCATCAAAATCTGGTTAGTATTTCTGTAGATAATCAATCCAAATGTAAAAATTATTTTAATTTCGAAAGAAAGTGTACAAATTTCAACACACAGTAGCAATGCAACATTTCATATTTTTTATTGCTGTGTGGGCATTTTTTTTATTAAAGGCAAATCCATTTTTTTAACCTTTTTAGATTAAAAATATGGATATTAAATGGCCTTTAACATAATAATCTGTTAGCAATTTAGTTTCCTTCCTCTTGCAAAATGCCATTCTTTATCACACCTACAACTGTTTAATTGGCAGTTGTTCAAAAGGGCGAGGCCTTTATAACAGATAAGTAATGCAGCCTTAAAAAATATTCGGTGTTAATGAGCATCAAATTTAAGACTAGAAAAACCACATAAAACTTCCATCTAGTTAGATTGAAGCTAAATCTATTGTAAAAAAAGAAATTTTCTTGGAAAATATTTACAGAACATAAGTATGCAGCCCAATCACCTAAGGTGAGACATAATTTGAAAGTTTTGAAAAGTTGGTTTAAGCAAAAACTTCATGATGATTGATTTTTTTCATTCTTCTTGAAGATTTCTATTGGATGATAAATAAAATTAAAAATTTAAGAATTGCTAAAAAGATAGGGTTGATTAAATAGCTGTAAAAGGTGGTATTTGTTTAAAAAAAATCAAATTAATGGCAAGCAAAATACTGCTTAAGGAATTATTTATGATTTGCGTACTGATTTTTAATAGCAGTTCATTTCAAAGTTAAAATTCTGTCGTGCATTTTGCCACACCACGAACACTATCAGTCAAAATAACGATAGCAAACAACACTATATTTGACTGCTATATTAATATTTGCCAGCTATATTAATATTTGCCCGACTCGCAGCCAGTTGTAGCGTAACTAATATGGATAAATAACCACTCAAATTGCAGTCACTGCTATGAAAAACGAATAAGCGATTGTGACAGAGTAGCTCTCATCTACTAGGATTGCTTCGTGATTATCCGGTATGGCACAAAAAGGCTGTTCAGTTATTCCTCAAAATCTCCCCAAACACATAATATCGTTATATTAAAATAAATTATTATTTTCAAGTTGGAATCCAAGCAATGGCAAATAATAATTAACGAATTAACGAAGCTCATTTAAATGAATATTATAATTTGAAATAAATATTTAGAATAATAAATATTTATTCTGCAATGAAAGTTTAGTGTTTAATCACTATCTTAAAAATAAATATTTATTCTGCAATGAAAGTTTAACTTTTAATCACTATCTTAAAAATAAATATTTAGAATAATAAATATTTATTCTGCAATGAAAGTTTAACTTTTAATCACTATCTTAAAAATAAATATTTAGAATAATAAATATTTATTCTATAATGAAAGCTCAGCGTTTAATTATTAACTTGAAAATAAATATTTATTCTATAATGAAAGTTGAGCGTTTAATTATTAACTTGAAAATAAATATTTATTCTATAATGAAAGTTCAGCGTTTAATTATTAACTTGAAAATAAATATTTATTCTACAATGAAAGTGTAACTTTTGATCACTATCTTAAAAATAAATATTTAGAATAATAAATATTTATTCTACAATGAAAGTTTAGCGTTTTATCACTTTCTAAAAATAAATAATTGTTATTGTAACTAATACCAGAAATGCAAACAAATAAAAAGGAAACCTGTAATAATAAATCTATGCATGCCCCCAATATATAATAACTTTTCCATAAGAATATGAGCTACACCTACCTTTTTTCAAAAATATTTTTTAAATAGACGAGGGGTTTTAAAATCCTTATTTGTTTATTTATATATTTTAAAGTAATATTGCTCTTCTGAGCAATATTTCTCTAAATATTTTAGCACAAATGTTAATGTCAGTTATCTAAAGTTTCAGTTATTTATGTTTAGTCTCTGCATTTTAAAAATAATTTATGACCAAACCTGAAAATTTATGTTTTCTAGTTCTGACTATTTTAAATTTTTCTCTGTTTCATAATATTTCTAGATTTAAAAAATATATATATATATTATTATTATTTTTTTCTATAATGTATAAATTTTTTGTTATTTCAGTATATTTCACTAACTATTCGTGCTGCATTAACATTCATCTGTATAGTATCTTGGTTAACTGCAATTAGAGAACGTTCAGTAAACAAATATTTGTTTTATTTTTAATAAAAATTTTAAATGCATCAGCAAAAGTTCAGTAAAATTAGAATTAAGAATACTAACTAAACTAAAATGCATGAATGTGTTCTGAAATATTTAGTAAGAATATTTTTTAACATTTTAATTTTTAAAAGGTGGAAAGGAAATAAAATTTCAAAAAATAAATAAAAATATACGAATAATAATAATAATGAATAGTAAATAATTATACAATATTTATGTAAAAAGTAGTTTAAAAAAAATTCTTGGAGCACTAATTTATAATTTATAATTATTATTTATCAATTATTATTAATTGATAAATAATAATTATTACTAAATAATATTAGATAATAATTACTTCAATTATACTTTCAATTATTATTTAACAATTTCATAAATTATATGTAAGTAATGTAAAAAATGCTATAATTAAGAGACTGGATTAGAATAAATAAAATTCTTTTCCACTTTGACTCATACAGATGTGTTTAATTTGATAAATTAAAATTACTTACACCGAAAAAAATTAATTAAATCCTACTGGGCAAATTTTTTTTTTAGATAAAATGGAATATATTGACGCATGTTTAAAATTATTAATTTAAACAATAAAATTATTTAAACCGAAAAACTTTTTTTAACATGTTTATTAACAACAAAATCGCTGAACACTGAAAACAAATAACTTGCCTTGCACCAGCTCTGATAAAATGCTAGATTACATAATAACTGTGCGTTGTAAGCATTCAACGTGAAGCAGTATAACTCACAATCTTAAAAAATGAAACTCAGAAGCCAACCAATTTATCACGACAAAAATTGTGCAAGTCAAATACTCTTTTCTTTCGAAAAAAATGTAAAGAACTTGTATGTATGAAATCTTTTGAAAACTGTAAGTATGAAACTTGAATCTTGGTATCTAAAATAAATAAAATAGAAACGGTAAATATACAATAAAAAAAAATAAAAAAAAGACTTTATTTTGAAACTTCAAATTCGGGCGTTCTTTTTGTATATTCAGCGTTTCTATTTGATTTGTTTATTACTCCCTGGTTTGTTATTGGTTGAAATGAATAAAACAGAACTAACTAATTATTTCTTCACTTAAAAATATTTCCCTTAAAAGATTGCCATCAAAATAAAAAATAATAAATAAAGAGAGAATTTATTAATTTTTTTTGAAGTAAAAATGTACCAGAACAGAGATGAAGTTTCGATAAAAAAAAAATATATATACAAAAAAAAGTGCAAAAGAGAAGATATTTCACTTGATTTGTTACGCCGTAAAATATATGTTAAAATAAAATGATTAAGTTAAAATGAAGAAATAAAATAAATGAATACATTAGCATAGCGTAATATGTTAAATTTGATCTCAAGATTTAATTGATGTACCAGAACACAGATGAGGTTTCGAAGAAAATACAAAAAGTACAAAAAAAAAATGTACAAAAGAGAAGATATATTTAACAATATAGCAAATCAAGTGAAATATGTTAAAATAAAACGATTAAGTTTAAACGAAGAAATAAAATAAATAAATGAATGTATTAGCATAGTGTAGTAGTATATTAAATTTGATTTCAAGATTTCATTGATGTACAAGAACACGAATAAGGTTTTCGAAATATATATATATATACATAAAGTACAAAAAGGAAGATATATTTTACGATATAACAAAACAATTGAAATATGTTAAAATAAAACGATTTAAAAAACGAAGAAATAAAATAAATGAACACATTAGCATAGTATATATGTTAAATTTGAGTTCAAGGTGATAATATTAATATAATTGATGAGTGACCATGATAAATTAATTTTTTTTAATATTATATACTTTAATAATTTAATTCTACAAGCAAATTGTGCTACATTTTTATATATTATTATTATTATTATTATTTAATTCATATAAATATACTTTTCCGTTGAACATCAACTGATGAAAAACTATATGTCTTTACAAAGCATGAGAAAACATTCGCAGTGAGTCAACATTCATGATCATCAATTCCTCATGAAATGACCGAGAAGATTTTTTTTTGGTTGGTAATAAAAATGTGTAAACATCAAATTACAAGTATATGCCAGAATCATTTAATACCTTGTAAGAATGCGGGGACCACACACAAGGTAGGAAAACTTCAAAAGACGGACACAAGCTGTTAAAAAGAGAGGCGGACTCTTTGGTTTCGCTACCCTTTTGACCTTGATAAATCAACCGTAAATGTACACGAGCAATTGACGAGGATGGGTCAGACAAAAAAGAAAAAGATGAAAAAGAAGAAAAAAAAAAGGTTGGAGGGAAAAAAAAACGATTGATGGGCAGAAAGCACTCGGTATCCACACAATATTTTAACCAAAACCGCTTAGACTAAACATTTTGACTGTAGTAATGCTCGATCAGAAGTTTTTCTTATGGCCCGCCTATGGTCCTTTTGCTTAAAATATAGTTGGTAATTTGTTTTGAAAGATCTTTTCATATTTTTAAGAAGGATTGAAACAGGGAAAAATATTTTACTATTATATGAGAAAAATATTTTATTCAATGTTTTCTATTTCTTTGTACACTAGAAGATCAGACACTTTGTCAATAACATGCTAGTATGGATACAGGATCCCCATTATACATAAAAATATGTTAGAAATGGTTGCTGATAGATATGCTGAAGTTTATTTGGATCAACTTATATTCGTGAACAAATATTTTTAGGCATAAATATTAAAAAAATCAATAAATAATAGCCACTTGTTGACTACTTTTTCAATTGGTTATAATAAAAATTGAAATAGCAAAATATAAATCACTCATCAAATTCCTTATTTTTCGATTTTTTTTTTTTTAATAATTTTTATTATAAATAAATGAATTTAACGTCAAATGTTTATCATATTTATCATTAAAAATGTTACACAAAAAATTAAATAAGGATATTTTATTAAATAATTTTAATTAACTGTCAATGTCTGATGAAATAAGTTATTCTCAAAACAAACAAACAAAATGTAAGCATTTTAGTGTAATACTGACTACAGGCATATTTCACGGTGTTGCCACGGATCTTTGTAGTGGTACGGAATCCACTGTAAACCGTAGGTCCTGGTCTAATATGGTCGTAGAGCGTAGCAGAGGTGTGTTACTCGCATCCGTAGCATATCTTCAAGCTACACGGACCCCCTGGTTAGTGCTAAATGAGTAACAGTGTTAGTCGGTGCAGCCCACAAGAACATGCCTTCTTCAAGGTTAGTTTGTATTGGGTTGCTCACAGGGACATAGTCAATATGACCAAGTCCTCGACGCAATTAAAAAAAATATATATAAACACATTTCATTGTGATGTTACACGTAAAAATTTGTAATTCGTACATATGTGTGTAGCATACTGTAAGCTAAAGAATACGAGGTAATCACTAAGTAATGCAAAAGTTAATAAACATTTGAAAAATCCTTATTTTACGGAGTAATAAACACATGACAAAGAAAGAAAAACACAGACACGCATGAAATGAAGTAGAGTGCTGATAAAAAAAATTGTAACTAGTTGTATTAATGCCCACCAGGTGGCGCGCCATATATCAGCAGAAACGTTTATAATAAATGTCCCCCTTGTATTCCCTGTCATTACTTAATAATATTCGAATCTGTCGTATAGTGTTATGGACTGAATTTTACAGCAAATGATTATTTTTATCAAATTTTTAACTTACTTCTTATTATTTACTTAAAAATTTTAGAATTGAATTCCTCAACAATGTGCTCATCCTTAATTATTTCTATTACTCTTTCATGTTTAACTTTTGTAATAAATTTAAAAATTTACTAATTATGTAACAGGAGTTACTGGGATCCTATTCCCCAGACACTCTACAAATAAACTACCTTTGCCTTTGTCAGTGTTAGGGAGTTTATTGCGACAGCCGGAAATAGCAAATATTTAGGTCTGAAAGCAGGGTGTTTAGGGTGGGGTGGAATTTAGTTTTTTTTAGTTACAACAACATGATGCTCCATCCTGCTGAAAAAGAGTAACTTTTTTTTCGTTTTAAATAAAACTTCCCGTCATTCCATGAGTGTTTGTTCTTCTTTCGTTTCTGTAGATTTATTAGTCCTAAAAGTATAGATTTTTTTCAAAGTTAACTAAAGTTTGAATCGCTCATATTAGTGTAAACATAATGAATGGTGATTGAAATATCGTTATGAAAAGCGTGTGTGAAATTCATTAACAATGAAGATATCTGACAAAATCCTGACATTTTCCTTTTCAAATATAAATATTTTGTATAATAATTACCGTATTTAATAATTTAAAACATTTATTATCTTTTTTTACCTAAAAGCACGTCTATTTTTGAGTACCAAAATGACAGTTACAGAAAGTGTGGATTTTTTTGGACTGATTTGCTTGCTTTATCCGGAAAAGCATCGAATTCCTTAATTAGTTGAAGGGCTACGTGTGTAACTAGCGGGTAGCAAGGTTCATCTTCGAATCCATAGTCGACGTCCTGTTGCAGAAAATTAACTTCAGGAACAAGGAGATGAGATGGATATTGTAACAGCATACGTAAGCGTCTCGCATTTACAGTCAAACTGTTTGTTGAGTTTTCTGGATTTCCGCTTATACGACATGCAAATGCCGGATCCATTTCTTGTGAAAATCCTCCCTTCTTCATTTTGCCCAACAGCCCCATGGTAGACCAGACCGTCTGCCTACTGGCATATTTCGATACAGGAGATGTTTTCTTTTTGAAGGATTGCCAGTCCTATGCTCTACAGTCATATTAGACTGGGACAAGCGACTTAAAGAGAATTCCAAACCACTACAAACATCCATGGCACCTCCGGGAAATCGAACCCGAAACCTGTGGCACCGAGCTCCAGAGCACTAATCACTTGGCTATCAGGCTCCCCTTTCATATTTCGGTCTTCGAAAATCCATATGTGATAAAACCATATGCTACTTACAAATATTTATCATCAATGTTTTGGACGCTATGATATATGATTGAACTTTCATATACATAGAGTGGAACACGTGGCCAACCAATATGCAACAACAAAAAATAGTCAATACCGTATTGATTTTTTTCTGTTCACATTATGTTCTTCTATCACTTCATTCTATCCACTTCTTACTATTTTTACATACTATGGCAGCTTCTATTGAGATGGAGCACCCGTAGCTATATAAATATATTTAGTAAAATTGGCTTTAAATATGAGATACTATAAACACAAATACACTTTCTGGCTAATAAATGAAGCGGATACAGTAATCTCTACGGACTCTGAAAATGAAGTTACAGAATCGAAATTATATATATATGTATTCTAAAACGTTAAAGTTAGTACATTTTTTATGGGTTAGTAGAGTAGGGAGTAATATTTTTCTTTAATGGGGGGAGAGTTAAAAAGTTGGATAAGCATTGTCAGCCCTACTTGCAAAAGTCATATTAGACCGGGACCTATGGCTTAAAGTGGATTCCAAACCACTACAAACATGCATGGCACCTCCGGGGCTCGAACCCGAAACCTGGGGCACCAAGCTTCAGACCGCTAGTCACATACTACTTGCATGTGTCCAGAGCGCTAAATCATATGCTAGTTGCAAAGATTTTCCATCAATATTTTGCACGATATAATACAGGATTGAACCTTAATATACATAGAGGGGAATAACTGACCCATCAATATGCAACAATTAAAAAAATAATCAATCCCTTACTGATTTTTTCTGTCCACGACAAGATTCCTTTGAATTGATGAATGAAGAAGACCTCCTTTTTTTGGGGGGGGGGGGGGTCTTTGAAACATTATCTGCATATCCTCTTTTTTACTATTACTATTTTTACATACTATTACATAATAATAATTACTCCGCGTGTACTGTAACTAATAAGATCCTGACGTTGCTGAATGGAAAACAGTCACATCCGAGTATATCTCATAAATAAACAAAACGCGACTCTGTTTACTTGTTATGATTAATGAGCACATTACTCAAAGCCACCATCAAAATGACATCGGTCGCATGTAGCAATGTAACTTGCTGCATATCTGTTATATATGTAAGTATCTTATTTGGTAAATGGTAACATTTATCATCCATTCGGCCAAACACTTCTACGAACTAGTGTCGAGTCTTAAAGTTTACCAAGAATGTTTCATCATTTAAAATTGTAAAAGCATCAGAAAGGGTGTGTAATTATTCTGAACAAATTATTGATCACATTTCAAAAAATACCACAAATTGTCACTTTAACTTTGAAATAAAATTAAGGGCCCGTTCAAATTCTTTTATCTTAAAGTGATATGTGACAAAACTTGTGACTTATGAAACATTGCATAAAGTAATTAATCCATCATACGTGCAACAGTTCGTCAGATTACCAATATAATCAATATTAATCTGTATTTCAAAGTTATGTTACATGTTTTAGCTATTTTAACTAATTATTTTATTATGATTTAAATAAATGCATTTTATTTAAATTATAATGAATACTTTATTTATAATAAATCTTTTATCTTAAAGAGAAATGGGATATAATTCAAATTTGGGACTTATGAAACATTGTATAAAGTAATTAATCCATCATACATACAACAGTTT